>RPFO01000299.1:0-512500 GCA_009746045.1 Mesostigma viride | reverse complement strand
TCAATTACCGACATGGGTCTGTGTGGGGAACACATCGTAGCTTTCGGAAAGGACATGATTTCCCGTCATCTGCAACAATACGTTGACAACAATTGTGTGGGCGGGGCGCAGATGGACGTCCTTCTTGAGGATGGAGTGGACGGAGCCAAAAGGGCTGTAATTCGGCTGTCGGAAATGGATGATGACAAAGAGGACGTGAACATTCGCCTTAGGAGGCACGACGACAACACGGCCGATTGTGTGTTTGGGTCTGGAGGAATGGAGGATGAGAGCCAGGTCTTCCATGATGCCGCGGAGAAGGTGGTTGAATGGATGATGGGTTGGTCAAATCTTGACGTACGCATATTCAACCGTCTGACGTCTGATTTCCTTCTTAGGGGAAGTTTCAAGATGGTTGACCGTGCAAGGCAGTCCAGGAACCAGCTATCCCTTTCCATGGCCAGTCCGATCGCACGCATGATTAAGGAGGGCCCTCTTCCGCGCAACCTTGCCTCGAGATTTCGAAAATACCATGAAGGGCCCGACCGAAAATCAGCAGCGATTTCCCATTCGCGAACCACTTATGGGTCGACGGAGTTGGTAACCGAATTTTTTTGCATTTCCTTGCCAAATGATTCTTTATGAGGGACATAGAGTTGTTTGTATAGAGTGAATTGACGAAAGTTGCGACGGCGGTCGCATCTTTTAGTGCGTCGTTCTCTTGTTATGAATCTCTGTTCATTCTGAATTATAACGTTGTTTGTACCTTGACATAATGATGCATTTTTTGTATTGAGTTGCGACGTGGGGCGCATCTTCCTGCTGACTCGTATGATTTTTCCAATTTTTTTGTTTTGTTGTTGCAGATGGAAAAGGGCGGCCCTACATCGCAGGTGGTCGGCGACTCTCCCCCTAGGGGGGAAGGGTCTGAAGGGCAACCAGTTCAGGCCCAAGGCGCCTCCTCACAACAGCCTCCTCACAAGCGTGCAAGGGAGGGCACGCCGCCCCCAATGGTGGAATCTGGTGTCAGCTTTGCCGCGGTCACTGGGAAGGATGAGTACCACGGTGGTGGTGAGAGGGTTGACGATCCGGTTGCGCAGTTTCAGATTGCGCGGTTTCAGCGACTCGCGAATGGCACTCGTGAACAGCAACTCGCGCTGTACCAAGACATCCTTAATGACAAACCTGAAGTCGCCAAGGTGCCTTATCTCTCCAAAAGCAATTTCATGCCTCGTATCGACACCATGCTCTTGCAGGAGCAAAGGGTGGCTCGGTTGGCTCAGAATCCGACAGTAGCCGCCGCGCCCTCCCATGCCGCGCCTGCCGCAGTAGCCCAAAAGAGGGGGGAGAGTGTGCACGAGTCGGCCGCAGTGCCCTCAACCGCAAGGGATCCCCCCGCGACTTCCAAGCCGGTCGCGACGGGCGATATGCCCCCGCCGCGGCCAAGGGGAAGGGGGAAGGGGGTCGATGCAGGGGAAGAAGAAGTTTTCGAAATGACGCCGAGCAATTTGGAAGGTGGCGGGTCGATCTTCGTAAGTCTCTGCCCATTTAATTGATGTCGTGAAATACATAAGCATTTTTTTGCAATATTCGCCAGAAATGTCATTTCCGACAACTAAGCGGATTTTTACTTTCCGTTGAAATGTTCGCAGGGCCGGCAAGAGGATGTGGGTGCAAGAGAAGCCCGCTCAATGGCGGGAAGCACCCAGGTACATGAGTGCGTCAGATTCCTCTCCGGTTTACTTGTAATGAAATGGTTTGCGTGCGTATATCCTTGTTTATTTTTGTAGTAATTTTTTTCTTGTTAATCGACAATCGCGTTTGCTTTTTTTACAGGGAAGTCCGTTCGAGCAGCAAGAGGGCGGTGAGAGGAGGGGAAGTGGATCTTACGGTGGTTCCACTGCAGAGGGGGAAGGGTAAGTTACCGTTGACTTACAAATTGAAAGTTTAGGTTCGTCCTCAATTGACAGAGTTACGACGGCCGGCGTTTCTCTACACTTTTCTTACATTAAAAATCTTCCGTTGATAATGTTCTTGCAGGAAGCCGGTCGTCAGGGTGGGGCAAATCTCCAGGGAGAGGGGGCTATCGCTGCCGGTGAGCCTGTGTCAGAGGGCGTGGTTGGAAGCGACGGCGATACTGCGAAAATGACACGCTTTAAGGAGCAATCGGATGCTTATAAACTGAGGACGTTAGCAAAGCGGGTTGTGGCCGAGGTGAGAACGGAAACAGCCCCACCTGAGGTACGGAACCAGATGATGACTCTCCATCAAGTCGCTGAGTTGATCGTGAAGAATGCGTGCGCGCCCGATGGAGCCACACAGCCTGAGGAGATCCCGAGCGCCAAGGCCTTGATAAAGTGGATGCAGGAGAACCTGTTCGAGGGCAAATCGAAGGAGAGGAAGTGTAAACTGAAGACGGTGACGATGGCGGACGCCAAGACTCTGATCAAGATGTTGAAGGATCACGATGCCCGCCGGGACAAGTCTCCGAAGATCGCGAAGGGGTCGAAGAAAGCGGCTGAAGCAGCAGCGGTTGAGGGGAATGAGGTAAGTCTACCTCTGTTGTGAGGGGGGCTTTGTTCTTGAGGTTTAGGTTTCATCTAGGTTGCGACGGCCGGCGTTTCTCAAGTGTGACATTTACTTTATTCCTTTTGGTTATGCTTTCCTGATTTTTTCCTATCATTGTTAACTCGTCGTCTGTCCCAACTCAGTCCTAATAATAGGACTGAGTTGACCTTTTTCAACCGTGTGTAGTGACTAGGTGGGGGGTCCATCCAAGATGCTTAGATGTGGGTCTATGGAGTATTTGATGTCCTCTTGCTGGCAAAAATACTACATCAGTGAAAACTTGACCCAAACTCCTAAAAATTACATGGATGTATGGCACCGTCGGCGAATTTGCATTTTTGTGTGGTAGCATGAGTGGCAAAAATTGAATAAATTCCATATGCATGTTAAAAAAATACAGGCATGTAAACAATATAGTTCTTGACCTGTGGCAAAAAACTGGACTCAATTTGGCCACTGGCACTGCCTGAAACACGCCAAATACTGCCAGTCCTATACATAGGACTGGGCCATGCTAGAAATTTGCAAGCATGTAAGTGCGGTCATACTACATAGTAGCGTGGCCACAAACCATGTCAATCAGCCCATTTCCCTTCAGGCATAATAGGAAAACATACTTGCATCATCATATTGCAGTTATATTGTACCTTAGTATGTGTGAAAGCCTATGCATGCATGTAGGGAATGCGTATGGATACGTAGCTACAAAGGGATGTATTATAAGTAATAACCACCGATATAATGGGTAGGTTAGTCACATTTAATTGTTCTTTACAAGAATGGACATGGATAAAACTGTATTACCTTGCCATGACATGGCCAAGATACCTGCTGGCACATGATGACAGTGGTTTATCACCATGATTTTTCACTCACCCGTATAAGCTTGACAGTACCCTTGACGCAGCCCATGACCACACAATCATGCAGTATGAACATAGCAAGAGAATAACTAACATCTATGAAAGTGTTTTAACCCATTCAGCACCTAAAACCTTGTACAGCCACGCTACGGTAAGGCAAATGCCTGGTAAGATCATCTAAAAAGATGGTTTTAGAGAGGGGCAGGCAACGGTCAAGAAAGAGCAGCAAGACTCAAAACTGACAGCGCATCGCAAGCTTAAACTCATGTAAGAATACCAAGAAACGATGAAGCAGCGATATTCCAGCTTTACCTGGCACGGCTGGCGTTACCTTGGCCCAGGCGGTGCCTGCAAAAGTGGCACTTTGCGGCACACAAACCATGACGTGACAGAGTGGTCGAAATCATCAAATCTTTACTGCCACTAGACTTAATCTACGACAATACATGATAAAAGGTAGAAAGAAACCTATAAACCCTTCGATTTGATCCGGGAATCAATTGTAGTAATCCATTCCGTCGACCTGCCTAATCGCAGATTTTTCCAGCAAGAACAGTGCCGACACCCAGTAAATCGCATCCCCGCGAGGTTAAAATTCACTTGTATCATCTTTAGGACATAAATAATCTATTTCCTGGGTTTGGCCCGCAAAATCGTCCGAAAACGTAAACTGCGTGCATGGGCGCAAGCCGCCATGGCTAGGTCGTGCATTTCCGGAACTCACGTTTCGCGTGAAAATGTACCCTTACCACCTGTACTTTCACCGTACGGTTAGACGCCCAAACCAAATCCAAAAAAATCCCAAAAATATGTCCAAGAAAGATCTTTTCAAGTAGTATTTGAATAAATTTTGAGAAAAATTTTCTGCCAAATATTCCGACCGGGGCGAATTTTCTACAAAACCTCAAAATCAGGTCCTAAAATTAGGACTGAGTTGAACTCAGTCCTAAAATTAGGACCAGGGACAGACGACGAGTTAAGGGGAATGAGGTAAGTGTACCTCTGTTGTGAGGGGGCTTCTTGAGATCCAGGTTTCATGTAGGTTGCGACGGCCGGCGTTTCTCAAGTGTGACACTTACTTCCTTTTGACTATGTTTTCCTGATTTTTTCGCATCACGGTTGAGGGAAATGAGCCGAGTGTACCTCTGTTGTGAGGGGGGCTTTGATGTTGAGGTTCAGGTTTCATGTAGGTTGCGACGGCCGGCGTTTCTCAATCGACATTTACTTTATTCCTTTTGGTTATGCTTTCCTGATTTTTTCGCATCACTGCAGTACGTGCAGGCCGAGAGGGCGACCCACGCGGCCATCATGTTCTCAATCAGGCTCGACCAGCACCCGCGCCGCGAGAACATGAAAATAGATAGTACGTGGACTGCTGCCGTCGACGAACACCAGAAGGGACTCTCCGAAGCACTTGCGACCTACAAGGGGAAGGCGCTGAAGGGAAAGGGGAAAGGAAAGGAGGTGGAGGTTGCGGATGCTCCCGTGTCTCTGCTTGAGAAATGGGAGAAGTCCCCGGTGTCGCAGGATGATGATGACATCCTGGATGTGAACGATGAGATCGCGAAGGGCAAACGGTTGCGGCAGGAGCTTGCCGTTCAGCCTCGGGACCTCGATGAGATGTCCAAAGCCTTGGTGCATCGAAATCGGGTGTGGACAAGGAACCTGTTTGTTGGGCCTCAGAAGCTCCTCGCACGAGACTTGCATCTGTCGAGAGCCGAGCAGAACGCCACCATTTTTGCAAACTCGGAGTCCGACTACGGCCACGACAAGCTGGTGATTCCTGTGTGGCGGTACTCGTTCCAGTTTTTGGCTGACCGGTGCCCCAACACTTTTCATGACTGGATGAAAAACGAGAACACCCAGCGTCAGGTCGCGCAACTCTTCGGGGAGATGGGGGGGCACGGACAATGAAGGCTGGCTACGCTCGCGCAATGACTGACAAAGAGATTGATATCTACCTGCGAACGAGCTCGGCCAAGGGAATGGCCGAAGCTGCTTCCACCAAGGTTCTGACAGGACCGGCCGATATGCTGGACGATCTTAAGCCCGTGGACGTGAGAAAGGCCGCGCTTTTGGACAGTTTGTGCAAGTCCGCCTGGGAGATGGCTCCATCCAGAAGAAGCCACAGTTGCCGCCAGCCATTTGCGGCTTTCTCGTGCTGGACGGGAACCACTTTACCACACTCATCAAATCGGTGAAATTCGAACTGGTCGCCCCAAATATGACGGTGGACCAAAGATCTGTGTGGTACCAGGCAATGCTGAACGGTTTCATGAAGGCGGAAAAGCTAAGGGTCGTTGCGCGGGGAGGGAAGGAGCAGGAAGTCACGAAGACCGTGGCCGCGGAGAAGCTGGAGGAGTGGGCAATGGATTGGAAGAAATTCGGGGGGTGGACGTGCAGATGCTCAAGGGTGAGACCATCCTGCCGACCTGGTGGCAGATCCGTGAAGAGAAGGTAAGCCAAGTTGCGACCGCCGGCGTTTCTATAAGTGGTTTTCTCGTGTTATTTCAGTATGCCATTAGTTTGGTAAAGATGCGACCGCCGGCGTTTCTATAAGGGGTTTTCATGTTCCACCTTAGTATGCCATATTTTGGTCAAGATGCGACCGCCGGCGTTTCTGTCAGTCGTATTCTTGTTCTCAGTTGAGTTGTGCTTATTTGGGAGGACTATCGATGTGTCTCTGCGCGTTGTTGCCCTACGGCGATGCAGGTTTCCGAACAAGTCGGCAAGATGATCGAAGTTGTCAGGCAGCTCGGGAACGCCATGAACGCCGAGGACACAGCCCAAGCCAAGGCAACGTGGGGCTCAGCGCTGGGGGATGTGCACCGGGCCTACCAGGCATATGGACCCGTCAAGAGAGGGAAGGGCGTGTCTATCCCAACTCCTCTGTACGGCAAGATCTGGGCGATTGTGAAGCCCTTTTGGCAGAAAGGAGAGCAAGCCAAGGCCGAAGGGGACGGCGCAGGCGACAAGGCAGGAGGGGCTGAAGAGACGGACAAGTGGGGGCCGGACCAGAAGAACTTCATGCAGCGCTGGCTGTTCTGGTGTGAGGACCCTTTGAAGCCCGCTGTCGACGGCAAGCCGGCGATCGCACAGGATATCGCGGCTCGGCAAGACTTCCTTGACACGCGCCCTAAAGACAAGGCGCACGAACTGTCCATTTTCACCGCGCATCGGGAACTTGCGAGTTTCCAGTACTTCGACAGCCTGATCCAAGCGCCGATCATGTCCTGTGAGGCCCCTCCCAGCAACCTGATAAAAATAATGGAAGTCGCCAAGAATTTGATAGAGGCGGCAAAGCAATTCGCCCACATCAAGTTCCTGGAGAACCCCGAGCTGATTGGCTCCGCAGACAACTAACGGGACTTTCGACCCCGTATTGGTGAGGGAGCACGTGTTTGGCGTGAAGCTGAAGGGCACCTTCGCCACGGACCTCGACAAGTTCATCGCCGACTGCCGCCTGACCAGAGACTTTTGGCGGGTGGTCGTCACGGCCACGAGGGCGATCATTCTCACGCTGAGGGACCTTCCGCCGGCTAAAAGGAAAGTGGTCGACCAGAAGGACTGGAAGTTCCCGAGAGGGCTGCTCGCTTCCCACCCCCGTCATTTGTATGACGATTTGGGGTGAAGACCAAACATCTGCTGGGTGTGCCAGGAGGCGGCGGCGGAGGAGGAGGTCGAGGAGGAGGAGGAGGAGGGGACTACCAAGGCCAAGAAGGGGTGGCGGGACAGGTTGGAAGCCTACAGCGATTGGAAGGGGGTGAGGATGGGATCCGACTGGATCGCATACAGGACAATGACATGGAAGGAAAACGAAAAAAGAAAGGATCTGGTGGTGACGAAGGTGGTGGACGAGTTGTGCACGGGGTTGACAAAATTCCTCGGTCGCTGGAGGACCAGGCGTTTGCTGTGCTGGACCTGGCAGCTGACAGCAACGAGAAGTGGAGGAACCTGCGCAAGTGGGACCAGACTGCATTCCGGAGGAGCGCCACATTCCCAAACCCTCCTCGCATTTGAGCCCGGTCGTGTGGGATGTGGTTGACAAGATGACCAACGCCCTTTTTAGGGGACCCTGCAGAGTTCTGCTGGTGTTCGGGGAGCCCGCCCATATCCGCCGGTGGAAGCGCCTGGTCCGCCTTATCAAATATTGGCTTGTTGAAGATGGGTGGGAAGGCCTCAAATACTTTTCCGACGACGATTCTTCGTCTGATGAGGATGATGATTCGGAGAAGGGGGAAGAGGGGGAGGAGGAAGGGGGAGGCGGATGAGAATGAGGATGAGAAGGAGGAGGATGAGGAGGACGAGGAGGACGAGGAGGACGAGGAGGACGAGGAGGACGAGGAGGACGAGGAGGAGGATATTGCTGAGGGGCACCCGCCCGGGTGGGTGAGGGGCAGGCGGAGGGGGAGAAAGGGGATGGGGATGGGGAGAAGGGAGGAGGGGGGAGGGGGAGAGGGACGGGGGAGGAGATGGAAGGGGAGGGAAAAAGCGCAGTCGGGGTGATGGAGGCTCGCGTGATGAGACAATGGGGGGGATGAAGACAACAGGGGGGGAGGTAAGCGCCAGCGTGCTGGTGAAGGAGACTCGAGGCCTGTCGTTGGAAACGCCGGCGGGCGTATCTGTGACGAGGAGGGGGATCGCCAGCGGGAGGGAGGCTCGCGGCCTGTTACTGGAAACGCCGGCGGGCGTATCTGTGATGAGGAGGGGGATCGCCAGCAGGAAGGAGGCTCGCGGCCTGTTACTGGAAACGCCGGCGGGCGTATCTGTGATGAGGAGGGGGATCGCCAGCAGGAAGGAGGCTCGCAGCCTGTTACTGGTAACGCCGGCGGGCGTATCTGTGATGAGGATGGGGATCGCCAGCAGGAAGCAGGCTCGCGGCCTGTTACTGGTAGCGCCGGCGGGCGTTCCCGATTTACGGGAGGCGGTCGTGTCCGACAGATGGGAATGAGGCCTCGTCAGGATTCATGGGGACCCCCGGTTGAGGGGACCCCCGCCCTCGCCTCGGTTTCTTTGGGTCTGGGTGACGATCCCGTACCGTCGTCAGGAAGGACGGTTGTGATGACTTTGCCCCCCCGCTCGACGGGGATGGAGCAATGCCCGAACACGATACTGCTGAATGAGGATGACGATCCGGAGCCGTCGGCTGACACGGATTTTGTTGCGAGCACCCCACTGCAGAAGAGGGTATTGGAGGCTCGTAACGTGGAGGGTCCGCCGAAAGTCTCAGGTGGAGGGCCGGCGTTTGCCGGATTGATGCGCCCGACTGAGGTGGTCGATGTTGAGGCGCCGCCAGGGACATCGACCGCACCGTTGACCGCATTGACGGATATCTTCGATCGACCAAGGATGCCCTTCCACGCTCCAACGGTACATTCGGCCGGTAAATTTCATTTTCAATAAACGAGTTTTATAAGTACCTTAATATATTTCTACATAAGTTTTTTTGCATCAGTCCATGGCTTCATTGATTTCTCACACGACCCTTCCGTATTCATGTTAATTGGCATGTGCTTACGTGCAGGGAAAGGCGAAGAAGAAACTCCAGTTCGGTTTCCCCGTGGATCCGCGTCTGGGACTGTGTCCAGAGAGGCCGGCCGTGTTGTTGGCCAGGCCGCGGTCGGCGAACCAGTTGCACAACCGGGGGCGGGAGGGGACGAGCTCCCACCCAACGCACCAACTCACGCACCAGCCTTACCGTGCGGTCAGCCAGAAAAAACGTACGAAGAGTTGATGGCAGAGGCGGCGGCTGCGCAGGGGCAGAAGGCAAAACGTCGGGGAGGGGGCAGGCGAGGGGCGGGGCAGGAGACGGAGGGTGCCGACGAACCTGCACAGCCGCAGAAGGGTGGTGGTCAGGGCAGAGATGCGACGGCCGAAAACCGAATCAGGGACGTTCGGCCGGACGTCCGGATGCGCTTTATGGATGGCGCGAAACTGAGTCGCGGAGGTTGGAGTTCGAAATGGGTAGACGAGGTGTGCATAAACTGGGAGCACAAGTACCCCAAGAAGGAAGATTTTCCGCTCTTTGGCACCCTCCTGGGCAAAGAGAGGGAGAAGGTGGTGTTCAGATGGTTTGATGAAGGGCACGACCTCGGTTGGAGTAATGAGTGCGAGCAAAAGTTTCGTTTCCCTCTGAAGTTCGCTAGAGAACATGTTACTCTCCTGAAGGAAGGCGCCAGCTGGGACAACATTCCTTCATATCGACCTGGCAAGCGATGATGGGCGAGGACTTTGCACGAAATCGCGTTTTGCACGTAATTGCCCACCGCAACGTGGAGAAATGCAGATGTACATAGTAGTTGGATCAGTTACCGTGACTTTGGGCAGTTTAGTAGTTGGGGTGACGTGTCCAATGTATATATGGTGGGGCGCGTCCAAGGGGGTCCACGCTGATTGAGCACTTGCATGTGTTCTTTCAACATATTCGGACATGTATGAAATGAATAAATTGTTTGGACGATTGCAAATTGATTGATTGAAGAATGAGATACCATTATTAATTGAAAAATGTAAAACCTCATTGTGAATTTGTACTTCAAACTTTCACATGCATGCCCCAAATTGTGCATTTGTGCAGGTTTTAATTATGAGAAGTAGCATTTCTCTACAAATATTGAGAAATTTAGGGGCACTTGGGGTTGTTGGCCATGTTCATTCATGATAAAATGGACTTTTTATGCTGTAACATCATCTTCCACTAGTCCAAAACGCTGCTTTCATGACGTCAAAAGTACCAGCAATGGCCCTAGGTTGGAGCAGTAGATGTTGGGGACGCCCTGTTATAATTTAATTTAATTTAATTTAATTTTTTTAATGATTAATTAATTAATTAAAATCATAGCTCCGTTGGGAGCATATGTAACGGCACATAGCCCTGAGAAAGAGGCATCTATGGGTTTGTAATACAATCAGGGCTACAACCTGCAGGTGGAGGATGTACAACTGTCACCTGCTCTGGGTGCACAAGGTGCACCTGCACCGCCATGATGGTTCATGCCTCCTTAACAAGCACAGGCACCCAGAGGGGGCTTGAGGAGAGGGCCTAGAAGGCCTGCATGACATATGGGGTGGAGGGTATGTGGCTAGGCTATAGCTGGTGTACACATGGCATCTCAGCAGAGAGTAACTCCCTGCATAGGCATCGCATGGCTAAATTCTTAATGCATCATCCATGGGAGGTCCCATTGTAGGCCAGTGGGGAAGCGCCCGCGTGTGCAGTCCCGCGGGAGGCACGCCAGATAGCTCCCCCTCGGGCAGCGTGCGGCTGCCTAGATAGATGTTGTAGTTAGAATGCTGTTAGGTAGATGTAGTATGTAGCCAATGTAGATAGATTAGACCGGTAGGAATGTTTGCACCCATCCATCCATCCATCGGGGTTAATGCTCCGTGACTCCCCAACGGGAGCACGAGTCTAATTAATTAATTAATTAATTGTAGGCTGGGCGCGGCTAAATACTGAAAGCATCATCCATGGGGGCCATTATGGGCGCACATGCGCGTGGGCCACTTGCAAAGCTCTATCTAGTCTACACTACTGGTATATTCCCTAGTCTGGGGTGGCAGGAGGGGCCTGCCAGGGCTTGTGGATGACCGCCCCCTCCAGTATACCGGCTTCCCCCCTTGCACACGCTGCCGGAGCTGAAGGTAGGTCGGCCATAGCTCGCGTCGCCGCTGTTGCTGGGCCAGGGTCAAGTCGTCGTCCAGCGTGAAGCGAGTCTCCGAGAGCTTCTTGCGGCATTTAAGGAACGCCAGCTTGTCCGTCATGTACTTAAAGGTGAGGAGCACGGGTGCCGGGCCAGCCTTCCCCCGCGCGCGGCCCGGGAGGCGGACAGCCGACATGTCCAGCTCACCAGTGAGTAACATGGGGGCAAGAATGGCGCGCTTAACTGCCTCAAGGAGACTCGTGGAGGTCTCACCTGCCGGCTGGTCGAAGTGCTTGACGATGACATTGTGGCTGCGCTTGTCGAGCTCGGCCGCCTCGCGAAGGTCGAGGGCTTGTTGCTTGAGTTGTGCCGCAATGGTGGAGGTGGTGGAGGTGGTATGATGCTTAAGCAAGTCCGCCCAGGTGGAGGGAACATCACTGGCCGGGCCAGCAGGTGCCGGCTGCATGGGCAGCGATTTCCTGCACCGCTTGGGCGGTACGTGAGGCCGGCGGTGTCATGCAAGCTCTCAAGGGCGGTGGCGGTGGCTTGAAGGCGTTGGTCGAGGTCGAGGAGCTGGGCTTTGATGTCGGCAGTGAAGGCGGAAACGGCGGTGGAGGTGGAGGCGGCGGCGGTGGAAATGTGAGGAAGTTCAGCAGTCAGCGTGCCGCCGATTGCTGAAATGTCGGCAGCAAGGGGGGTCACGTGCTGCTGAAAGGCTTCCGCGAGGATGGAACGAAGGGTGGGGGCGGTGACGGTTGCAGCCCAGATCTCGCCGTCGGAGCGCTGGAGAAGGGAGTTGAGGATGGCGGCTGGAGTTCGGGGCGGGGGATGTTTCCGGGCAGCGGGAGGGGGAGCCATCGGCGGCCGTCCGGGAGGAGGAGGCGACGGTTGGAGTGGAGATGGTGGCACAGGTCGTAAAGCGAAGCGTAATCCCCAAAGAAGATGCAGCGCATAGCATCGGTCGGAGACAGGTTGGCCCAGTCGTAATCGTCGACCTTGAAAGGCCGGGGCCGAAAGCTCGGTTCTGAGGGGCGTGAAGACCCTCCTGTTTGGTCGGCTGAGCGGGTGCGCTTGGGGTCAGGCGATGCAGATGGCGAGGCGTTAAGTCCGGGAGGTTGCTGGACGACCACCAGTGCACGACTAGTGTCATCGCCGCCTGCCGGACCTGATGGCGAAGCTGCAGCCGGAGCTGCAGACGTATTTTCATTGCCGAGCGCAGCCGCCAGGCTGCGTTGCGTCGAGGCGCGTTTATTCGCCATATATTGCGTAATAGCGTCGGAAAATTATATCAGCATGTGCGTCTTAGAAAGACGAAGCGATTGTGATATTCACGGCTGAATTCGGTGCTCAAACGTGAAAGTTATGAGCTCCGACAGCCATGGCTACCTCGTGGCCGGAATTGTTGAGTGACTGATCCATTGAATTGAATTGAATTGAATTGTAACATAACTCCGTTGGGAGTATATGTAGCACATAGCCCAGAGAAGGGGCATATGGCCTATCATACATTCTAAGCTACTTCCTGCAAGGGTGGGAATGTAAACAACACTTGCTCTAGGTGCACTAGGGCACCTGCACCCTCATGATCTTCACACTATGCCCAGCTAAGGGGGAGTATGTCATGTGGGGGAAGATCATCATGGCTATACAAGAGCTAGGGCATGGCTTCTCGACAGAGAGCATCTCTCTGCACTGCATAGCATGGCTAAATTCTTAATGCAACATCCATGGGGGTCCCGTTATAGGCAGGGCTTGGCTAAATTCTGTAGACAACATCCATGGGGGCCATTATGGGCGCACATGCGCGTGGGCCACATGCTAGGCTAAGCCTGACTAATCTACACTACTGGTATGAATTCCCTAGTCTGGGGTGGCAGGAGGGGGCTGCCAGGGCTTGTGGTCAACGTGGATGACCGCCCCCCTCCAGTATACCGGCTTCCCCCCTGCGCTGTGCCGGAGCTGAAGGTAGGTCGGCCATAGCTCGCGTCGCCGCTGTTGCTGGGCCAGGGTCAAGTCGTCGTCCAGCGTGAAGCGAGTCCTCGAGAGCTTCTTGCGGCATTTAAGGAACGACAGCTTGTCCGCCATGTACTTAAAGGTGAGGAGCACGGGTGCCGGGCCAGCCTTCCCTGACTGATCCATGATGCAAGCTAGTATTCATTAATTAATTAAACTCGTATGTGCTCCCGTTGGAGAACTTCACGGAGCATTAACCCCGATCGACGAATGGATGGATGGATGGATGGATGGATGGATGGATGGATGGATGGATGGATGGATGGATGGATGGATGGATGGATGGATGGATGGATGGATGGATGGATGGATGGATGGATGGATGGATGGATGGATGGATGGATGGATGGATGAAGTGAGACAACTATCAAGGAGACAACCAGCGCAGGCCAGAAATCGGGAGAATCCGGACCATGGTAGCTCGAGCCTGCCGTTATCTTGTCCGCGTGTTCGAGTCGTTCACTATGCCTGGACGCATCGGGAGCCAACGCCGTGGAAGGACTAGGGTAGTTGTCTGAGAGGAAAGACGCGAAGGCCGCGGGAGCCGCGTGGCTATCTCTAGGTAGACCTGCATGGAGGGAGACAGAGGGTGACAAGAAAGGTTGATAGGGAAAACACACATACACACACCACCACTACCAACACAAAACAACCAAAACTAAGAAGGAAAAGAGGGAACGCATACACACATACACGAAGGGGCTGAAAGAATCATATGTAAGGAGTATACATTACAACTTGGGAAAAAGAATAAAGAAAAAGAAAGAAAAAGCAGTCCTACCGGTCGATTCTCAAGCTAGTATGGATGTTTGCTCTGCAGACCCTCTAACAGGGGTCAACGTTATTAAAAGGCTAAGTCTAGCAACAGTGGCCAAGAATGGCATAATTAGATGGTGCCCATGTTTACGTGATTGCAGCCACAGTGGGAATCTGACACCAACCACTTGCTGCTGAGGCCCTTGGATAAAAACATTCAACCTCCTTGACATGTGCCAAGACATGCGTACACAGAACACTGCTGGAACTGGTCCAATTGAACCACAGGCAGGTGCTCACATGCTGCCAGGGCCCAGGGATATCATTCCTTTCCATGCCACATGCATGCATGCATGCGAACCATATGGATCCTTCTCACCCATCCTCACAGTCTTTCATCCCCAAACCAGCCGCAGTGTTCCTTGCTTGCTTCCCTGGGCTACCACTCAGCCCAGGACGCCAGCCATGTCTTCACCCTAGTAAAAGGAGGTGGACAGGGAATTTTATCTTTGAGGAGTGCTATACCTTCTCGAGCAAGAGGAATCAGACAACCATGAAGGTTTCAATTCTGGCGCTAGCAAGTTACGACGGGTGCCTTCCTTTGTGTGTGTGAGAAGACTCTGTCAAGCAGTTCTTGCAAACTTGCGGGTTTGAGTCGTGGCATTCTGCCCAACAGACACGCCCAATGGAGCAAAAAAAACGGGAGACGCAGTGAGGAATGCGCACGCAGGAATGACCAGGACCAAACTCATCCCTGCACTTGACATTGCATCCCAATTCCGATGTGAAACCCTGCAAGATGCGCAAGACACTGTTGCTGTTATGAAATATTAGCATAAAATGCAGAACTACGATGACAGGCTGATGGTAGCATGGCGAAGGGACAGATATATATAAGCAGGGGGGCGGGGTGGGGTGGGGCGCTGACAGGTTGTTTGTGGCCCTCTTTGTCTCGCTCTCTGTCTGCCTGCTTGCCTGCTTGCTTGCCTGCTTGCTTGCCTGCCTGATTCTGGTCTGTCCGTAATTCTAGTTGTATGATTGCTTTTTCTTCATGCCAGGTCAGATAGTTGGTTGGGTATGTCAGTGAGTGACTCAGCAGACAGGCACACATGCATGGATAGATCCTTGCCTGTTGGCAAATAGGTAGGCTGCCTGGCTAGTCGCAAGCATGCATGCCAAGCTCCAAGCACCCAGCAAGTGGCGCTGACCATACCCAGCAAGGTGGCACTCGTACAAGAAAGACAGACAGCTGCAAAGGTAAACCATTAGTTACCACAGCGCACTAAGTGCTTACTACAAGCTAGTATCCAAATTGCTGAGTATCAAAATTTCACCCCCCAGGGATCAAGGCCTCTAAAGCTTCACTCTAACTGTACGGTCATTATCATGGGCATATACTGCGACCATGGTTTGAGGACATGCCGACAGCAGAAGCAGAATTGGCAAGGCTGGCCCCCCAAACCAAAGTGCTCTTTCCAAAGCCAGCCCCCCATCCAACAAGAAAGACAGGGAGAGCAAGAGGACGGGGAAAGGGGGAGGGGGAGGTAGTAGTTGTTGGAGAAAACCCCCTGCATCCATAAGTAACTGTCATGCCCTTTGTGCCGCCACTCACCCATGACACAGGGCTCTGCAAAGCTGACAAAGCCGCTCTTCACCAGCATGCGCACGACCTGAGAGGCCCGAGCACACGCATGCATTTATACCGGATGTGTGGTGAGGACGGGTTCCAGGGTGACGCAGGGGGGTCCTCGCTCGATCTGTCAATACACTCACACATATAGACACACATAGCTGCCTGGAGCTCAGCCAACGCGCGAGCAATTGACAAATAGACGGAGCTAGCCGCACAGCACCCGCGGGACAAGCCACCAGGCAACTAGTGTGCGGTCGATTGCCATGCATGGTCAGGTGTGTCTGCAGCGGCGTTGCAGCACATAGGTCGGTGCATGGGGCGGAGCTTGACTTGCGGACAAACACGGGCCTGCACGCTAGGTCAAGAAACTATGGTGAGAACCCCTTACATATTTCCCCCCACCCCACCCCACCCCCCAAGGTTTTGCGCTGGGTGCAAAGAGCATGGCATGCCACGCGAGCGAGGGAAGAAGGGAGCCAGCCATTGGAACGCCACGCGGGGAGGGACAAATGCCCGACATGACCCCACGGCCCGACGTGCCAACCTATGCCATGCTCACACAAGCAAAGGTCCAGCAGCAGTCAGCTGTGCGTCAAGTGTGGGTCCCAGCAGGAGCCAAACACACGCCAATTGTGTGGGTGTGAGTGAAGGATCCGCCGTTGCACACGCGTGCGGGGCAAGCATGCGGCAAGAGTGCATCAAGGTAGGGGGCAAGGGTAGGCACGCATGCGCTCACCAGCCACTCGCGGTCATCACGGTCCGCATTCGCAGGGACGTCATCCCTGGGGGGGCAGACCAGGGCCAAGCAATGGCGACATGAGTTGGAGGAGCACGCGATGACTGTGTGGGCAGAGGACATATAACCTGCTGACAACGTCACGCGCATCTGGCACCATCAAACTGCCTTGTCTGGACCATGGGTGAGCACATGAGCCATGGGCTGCTGGCAAAGTGCCAAGTGCCCATGGGATGCCTTGTTGTTGTGCAGCCACCATGCCCTATTGAGGCATATACCGGCCACACGAGACAGCGACCCACCTAGTTATGCAACTCTATGCAACTCCAAGCCCCTTTGTGTGTGTGCCACTCGGGACGGCCTCCTCCCCTTCCTTCACCATATACAAGTGCCCTTTGCACAGGGCACCGCATGGAGCGCAGCAGGACAAGCGGCATGTTAAGTACAGACAGCGCTTGCCTGCTATGCCGCACAGGAACGCACACACGCAACTCTGCCCCGCCAAACCATACACTTCGCCCATTCCCCCCTTTGTCACCTGCCACCTACTCACGCCCCGCAGCACGCCACAGTTGGAAAATACACTGACTCTAGAGCCACATGCCAGGTTTCCGTGGACTCACTTGTTGTAATAATGGTAGAACACGCCGTGCTGCGGGTGGATGTGGAACCCATACAGGTGTATGTGCACACACTGCGGCGCAACAAGCCGAGGAGGGGCGGGAGGGAAGGCAGACAGCGGGGGCATGCAGGCAGGGGGGTCAGGCACGAGTGGATGTAATGACAGTGCATCGACAACCTTGCGGGAGGAGTCACCTGCCCCATGGCACTGGGCGATGATGCGCACTGCCAGAGCAAATACCTGGAACATCAAGTCACTGCAGTACCCTCGCTCTCTACTCTTGCAGTGTGCCCACATTCTGCCTCGCATAATCCCTCCCCCTTTTCCCCCTCCCCCTCGCCTTCCCTGCACCACACAGAAACCTCCAAACCATCCCATGCTGCCTTGTCTTTGGGCTAGTCCCACGCAACCATGCCCGTTACCCAGGGCGCGCTGGTTAGGCACAAGCACCCCATGGAATCAGGCCCCAGTGGGGATGGCCATCCCAAGCTTCGATTCAGCGCTGTTTGACCCCTCGTGGATGCTGGCTGGTGCTGCCCATGCACCTGCATGCCCCACCATAGCCAAGAAACTATCACCCCCCCAACGAGTTCCAATGGTCCAGAGGGTGCCCACATGATTCCTTAGAACTCGGCTTATTTGAAGTCGGCTTAGTGAACAGCCCCCTCTCCGGGATATGTGCTACATATACTCCCAACGGAGTTATGTTCCTAATTAATTAATTAATTAATTAATTAACTAGTGAAGAGAACTCGGCGGATAGGCCTGCCTTGCCACTCTCGCATTGTCCCTCGCTGCATTGGCATCTAGGTCCGCCACGACCCGAGTGGTGGCGCGATAATAAGCTGGTGCGACGCTATGCTTCAGGATCGGCAGAGGCCATACCTTGTGCAACGCAATGACAATCCCGTTCAGGCCGCTGGTAGCCAAAAAGTTGAACGTGCGGTCCATCCACCTGCATCCGTGACAGGAATGATTTTTGACATGAAGCATCCATGGGGACAGGATGGGACAGGCAGCCACACAGGAAAGAGTGGGGGGGGGAGAGGGGAGGGGAGAAGAGCGGTTGCTGACGTCAGTGACAGGCCCAGTTCGTGAAACATGACATTGGCTTTATGGCGGTTCAGCCAGGCACGTCGTGCAACTGCCAGTGGTGGTTCTAGTCCCTTCAGCGAGGTGGCAGCACTAGAGAGCGCGGACATCCAAAGGTCGGTGTGTGACTCATAGAACCCATCATCAGCACATGCTATCTTCCCCATCCTGGCCTGCTCTTCGGAGCGTCTTGGGTCAAATATAGCCATGGCTTGACCCAGCCAACATCAAGTCACAGCACAGCTCCACGGGCATTACGTGCCGGCAAAGCTAAGTAAAGACTATGCATGGGTGGGGCCACTCTAGTACTTCATGCCACATGGTCCTAGTGACCTCCCTGCCAGCTCCACACATGATTGCCAAGTCATCGCAGCATGCCGACTTCCATCTCCTCGTGCCCAGTTGCGATACAGCCAACCACGCTGGGCAGGCGGCCACACATGAGAATCAAGGCCATCACGGCTCAACAAAGGCGCAACGATGGCGATTCCAGTAGACTGTCCAAAGACAGCACAACAGTGACGGCTGCATGCCTCTGCCGGCTGCGTGATGCATGCCTTTACCTGTGGAACTGCGGATGGATGCCGTACATGCGCTTGCGCGTGCGCCCTCGCTCCTCCACAAGCCGACGCAGCGAGCTGGCGGTTCTTAAGTGCACAAACACATGCTGGCGGACCACACACATCAGTAGGGAGGCATCGGTGGGCACAGGGCGGGGGGGGCGGCGGCGTGCACAAGCATGTGGACCAGTGCAAATGCATGGGTAAGTTTGCGCGTGCATGCTTAGAAACAGGGGAGCAAGGAAACGAAACAAGATAATATCTGATAATATCTGTAAAAAACCAATAAAGTAACGAAGCGACGATGGAGAAGCAGCAAATGACCTAGCGACGATGGAGAAGCAGCCAATAAACTAGCAAAGATGGAGAAGCAGCAAATAACGTAGCGACGATGGAGAAGCAGCAAATGACGTAGCAACGATGGAGAAGCAGCAAATAACGTAGCAACGATGGAGAAGCAGCAAATAACGTAGCGACGATGGAGAAGCAGCAAATAACCTAGCAACGATGGAGAAGCAGCAAATAACGTAGCGACGATGGAGAAGCAGCAAATGACGTAGCAACGATGGAGAAGCAGCAAATAACGTAGCAACGATGGAGAAGCAGCAAATAACCTAGCGACGATGGAGAAGCAGCAAATGACGTAGCAACGATGGAGAAGCAGCAAATAACGTAGCAACAATGGAGAGCACATGAGCAAGCATGCACAGACAGACGCCCGTGTGTCCACGCACACATATGCAAGCGAGGCTGTCAAAGTGAATCACATGTCGCGGTTGCCGCTTGAGGGGTACTCTTGTGGTGCAATCACAGTGGCGAAGGCTTGAACAGAGGTGCCATTAGCGGAGCCAGATCAAAGACCAGCAAGCCATGGCCACACACACAAGGACCCCGCACCCATGGGCCACACATGACACTTGCGACACAGCCTAGGACCCCATGCAAAGGGGGCACGAGACCCATGTACCTCTGCTTTATACTAACTCCACTGCTAAAGCAGTAGTCAATTCACAACGCGAAGCGTATGGGCGCCGCTTTAGTGCACAGCGGGACATGTAGGCTGGCGGGACACGTTGCTAGCGCCAAAGACGCCGAATTCCCACCACCCACACTAGTTTCCTCTTTTTACTAGTTAAAGAAGCAGCGGGTGTGGGACAGTCGCCCAGCCATGAATGACCTCAGAGGAACTACTAAATGTATGGTTGAGCAGGGCAGGCAACCGGAGGACTGGGTGCCGTGTGCCAGGCAGAAGCATGCGGTTTCCCCATGAACCGAACAACCGGAACGAAAGCCCCGAACAAAAGGACACCGAATGAGAGCCAATGAACAAGCACGATGGCCGCCGCCTGTCGCACGCACCTCGTCGGCCGACTCGTGGTAGTTGAAGTTGCGCGAGTTGGTGATGCGGTGGGTCGTCTTGCGGCCCACAAACGACTCAAAGTGCTTCGTCGGTGCGCTGCAGGCGCCGACACAAATACGGGGAGGGGGGGAGGCGGACCAGCACATGCAGCATTTTATCAATGAGACAACCAGTGCCTTGTATAGCCAGGCATTTTAAGGCCAGCCCCTTGTCAACATTTCACTATAAAAATTTAGACCATGTTCGCTCCATGTGCTATCCTTTGATAACGCCTACACCATGTGCGAATGTGTGCCCACAAGCGGCAGAGCGTTTGATGACAAAGATGGCATCTTAACACAGGCGTGCCGCGTGGCAGATAAAAGCCATCACGATCACAGAGCCACGACTGGCATCATGTGCATCAAGGAACTAGCCGTGCGGCGCCTCGTGTACAATCACGAACGCCAGCATGGGACCGTCCCCTTGCGCTGGCGCATGCCCACACGGCCGCCCCATCCCCCCCCAGCATGCTGGGCCCCACCATGGCGTGCAGGCCACCAAAGCACGGGGATCCCCACAGGGGCCCCGCCAACAGAGTTCCGAGAGGACGGGGAGCGCGCGCACGAGGGGGCGCGGTCACCCCACCGCAGCGAGAGGGCGGGGGTTGGCTTACCTGAAGAGGATGAGGTGGTGCTGTTACCAGGCAGCCATCGCAGCAGGATGTTCTGCGATATGCTGCGGGGCCAAGAGAGCAAACAGCCCGCCTGAGGGGCGCATGCATCCAGTGCATGATTCGTCCCGTAGGGGAAGGCAGCATGCAAGTGGAGGTGCAAGGGGTAGGCACACGCATGACTAGGGGAGGCAGTTCAGTGACAGCGCCGCCGCCGTGGGCAGCCGCCAGTCGCCACCCACCGTTTGAAGCGCGCGTTTTGACACTGTCAGCCGCCACCCAATGACATTTAAACGGGAGCCCACCTGTTGAATCGCATGACGACGTCATGTGAATCGATCTCGTCAGCGTGGCGATAGTTGAGCAGGATGCCCGAGCTGCGGACACCAGGTTCATGGTGCACGCAGGCACATGCATGCGTTGGTACAGCACCATCCCCCGAATCGTTTTAGGCGATCTCGCAACAGACATTGTGGGGGTGGCATCTTGAGGGTAGAGTGTATGCAGTGATGTGGGGCGGGGGCTGTTGCATGTGCGCAGAGTAAAACAGCAACACACGGGCACCAAGGGGTGCAAGCCTAGCAGCACAAGGAGGGGTGAGGCCATCAACAAGCCCAGCACAGGAAACCAAGGGAGCTATGCGGGCCCCTGCACAGCACATCTCCCATCTCCAGTGTCAATCAGAGCTAAATAGCACGTAGTACAGTTTACTTATGCTCCGAGCTAAATAGCACGTGGTACGGTTTAGTATGCTCCGAGCGAAATAGCACGTAGTATGGTTTAGTACGCTCTGAGCTAAATAGCACGTAGTATGGTTTAGTACGCTCTGAGCTAAATAGCACGTAGTATGGTTTAGTACGCTCTGAGCTAAATAGCACATAGTACGGTTTAGTATGCTCCGAGCTAAATAGCACGTAGTACAGTTTGGTATGCTCCGAGCTGAATAGGACGTAGTACAATTTAGTATGCTCCGAGCTGAATAGCACGTAGTACGGTTTAGTATGCTCCGAGCGAAATAGCACGTAGTATGGTTTAGTACGCTCTGAGCTAAATAGCACGTAGTATGGTTTAGTATGCTCCGAGCTAAATAGCACGTAGTACGGTTTAGTATGCTCCGAGCCAAATAGCACATAGTACGGTTTAGTATGCTCCGAGCTAAATAGCACGTAGTACAGTTTGGTATGCTCCGAGCTAAATAGCACGTAGTATGGTTTAGTATGCTCCGAGCTAAATAGCACGTAGTACGGTTTAGTATGCTCCGAGCGAAATAGCACGTAGTATGGTTTAGTATGCTCCGAGCGAAATAGCACGTAGTATGGTTTAGTACGCTCTGAGCTAAATAGCACGTAGTATGGTTTAGTATGCTCCGAGCTAAATAGCACGTAGTACGGTTCAGTATGCTCCGAGCGAAATAGCACGTAGTACGGTTTAGTATGCTCCGAGCGAAATAGCACGTAGTACGGCTTAGTATGCTCCGAGCTAAATAGCACGTAGTACAGTTTGGTATGCTCCGAGCGAAATAGCACATAGTACAGTTTGGTATGCTCCGAGCTAAATAGCACGTAGTACGGTTTAGTATGCTCCGAGCTAAATAGAACGTAGTACGGTTTAGTGTCTTTTGAGCGAAATAGCACGTAGTACGGTTTAGCATGCTCCGAGCTAAATAGCACGTGGTACGGTTTAGTGTCTTTTGAGCGAAATAGCACGTAGTACGGTTTAGCATGCTCCGAGCTAAATAGCACGTAGTACGGTTTAGTATGCTCCGAGCTAAATAGCACGTAGTACAGTTTGGTATGCTCCGAGCTGAATAGCACGTAGTACGGTTTAGTATGCTCCGAGCTGAATAGCACGTAGTATGGTTTAGTATGCTCCGAGCTGAATAGGACGTAGTACAATTTAGTATGCTCCGAGCTGAATAGCACGTGGTACGGTTAAGTACGCTCCAAGCCCGCACCGTGTATAGTACGCAGAAATACAAGTATTATAGTAGTACATACATAGTTTGTTAAAGCACGATGCGGCAAAGCTGCCCACGACCGTATAATACGCGTACGAACCGTAGTATACACTGGACTATTTATATCTGGACTGTCACTACATGCCAGCAAGGTAGGAGCTTTTCCAGCTTGTGGGGCGTGCCGTGGTATTCCCGGGGTAAGGCTTTGAGTGCGCTTGCATTCTTCACCCACACGTCGCCGCGGTATTCCCGGGCTAAGGCTTTGAGTGCGCTTGCATTCTTCACCCACACGTCGCCGTCGCCCGGCCAGGGAGCACTTGCGATCTGCGATTACACCACCAGCCTGACACACACAAGGCCTAGACAGACAACTCTCTGACACAATCCAGCATGGCCATCGTCACCATACACTGCTGCGTCACCATTGGCTCGTGAGGATAGCACACCTTGCGACCAGTCCCTCATCCAGCACACCTGCAGCACCTGGGCGAATCTTATCGACAATGTCACTCATCCTTCCTCACTCTGTCCCCCACCCAGCATCACCAACGCAGCGTCCTGCGCCCCCCAGTCGCCCACCTGCCGACGATGGCGCACGAGTTGTAGACCGGCTTGGGGAACGCCGCGTCCTCGTGGGGCAGCGCCTGCGTGGGTGGCCGTCCATGGGTGGCCCACAGGAACCGGAGCACAGCATATCGTGGAGAGGGTACAGTGAAGCCTGGAGGATGCCTGCTTCCGTGATAAACGATGCGCAATACGCTGTCATATGCTGCCGGATGATGTATCACTGACCCGCTTTAACCAGCTGGTGATGGAGACTAGACATGGAGATTGATTAGGCAAGTGCTACGGAATTGATGTGCTCCTAACCCTGCTGTCTGCGCGTGGTGGGGAAACATGGCCCCCACGTCAGCGCAGTTGAGGCACAAAAGCAAGTTCCCTTGTACCGCGATGCGTCGATGTGAATGCTTGTATGTGCATGGCTACTCAGGTATGTGCATGCACACATGTCGGACAGGTGGGTCTGACCATCTGGCCTGCACAATCCCACCCAGATGTGTTGGCTTATTCCTGCAACAATCCTGCCTGCCAAATTGAACCGCGACAGCCAGCACTGCTGTGGTTGAGGTGCGGGCTGCAGCAGCGCAATGATTGCATCGGGTGCCAAACCAGCGGCACCACCTGGGCATCCATCCGTCAAGCAAGAACGCGCCCCCACCGTTGGAGGTAAAAAAATAAAATGAAGTTGTGCTGTCAGAGCGCGTAGCGAGGAAGCGCTTCGCCTCGGGGCGTACCTGCAGCACCTTGGGTGTGACCTGGCCTATGAGTATGTCCTTCTCGTAATTGGGTGGCAGCGACGAGTACACGTGCTTCTGCCCCTTGATCTGCGCAGAGAGACACACAAAACGATGGTCAAGGTGAGTCAACATGCACAAGCCGCAGCGGATGCAGTCACCACTCTGTACAGAGATATAAACAGGTCCATTTCAATCCATGCAGGATACATCGACCTGTCACTGTAGGTGTCCTCACGTAGGTGTCCACACGCAGGTGTCCTCACGCAGGTGTCCTCACGTAGGTGTCCTCACGTAGGTGTCCTCACGCAGGTGTCCTCACGTAGGTGTCCTCACGTAGGTGTCCTCACGCAGGTGTCCTCACGCAGGTGTCCTCACGCAGGTGTCCTCACGTAGGTGTCCTCACGTAGGTGTCCACACGCAGGAGTTCTTTGGTGTCCTTAATTAGGTGTCCTCACGTAGATATCCTTATTTAGGAGTTCTTAGGTGTCCGGACGTAGGGCACTTACCAGGGAAGCATAACCATGCATGTGGGAAGGGGCTAAGCGTGGGTGCATGGGCAGGCAAGTTCGTAGCAGAAGCAGAAACCCTTCAAAGGCGTGGCTAACAGCCTGCGCTGTATCCTGTGGCGGTCATTCTGTCTCTAACATGGCCGCTGCACGCATGGAATACCACATCCCTGCTACATGCTGCAAATATTGCAACGGTAAGACTGCAGTGTGGCTCATAGCGCATGAGGATGTCCTTAAAGAGGAAGAGGATGCCCTGCCGCAAACGTCTCCCAAGTCCGCTGATGCTCCAACACGCCCCACCCACCCCAGGTCTATTGACATCTAGCGACATTAGTGTCTATTGCTCTATTGACATTAAAGACAAAGTGCTCTATTGACATGAGCATCTATTGACATCAAAGTGCTCTATTGACATGAGCATCTATTGACATCAAAGTGCTCTATTGACATGAGCATCTATTGACATCAAAGTGCTCTATTGACATGAGCATCTATTGACATCAAAGTGCTCTATTGACATGAGCATCTATTGACATCAAAGTGCTCTATTGACATGAGCATCTATTGACATCAAAGTGCTCTATTGACATGAGCATCTATTGACATCAAAGTGCTCTATTGACATGAGCATCTATTGACATCAAAGTGCTCTATTGACATGAGCATCTATTGACATCAAAGTGCTCTATTGACATGAGCATCTATTGACATCAAAGTGCTCTATTGACATGAGCATCTATTGACATCAAAGTGCTCTATTGACATGAGCATCTATTGAAATCTATTGAAATCTATTGACATCTATTGACATCTATTGACATCTATTGACATCTATTGACATCTATTGACATCTATTGACATCTATTGACATCTATTGACATCTATTGACATCTATTGACATCTATTGACATCTATTGACATCTATTGACATCTATTGACATCTATTGGCATCTATTGACATCCATTGACATTTATTGACATCTATTGACATCTATTGACATCTTTTGACATCTATTGACATCTTTTGACATCTATTGACATCTATTGACATCTATCGATATATATTGGCATCCATTGACATCTATCGATATATATTGGCATCCATTGACATCTATCGATATATATTAGCATCCATTGACATCTATTGATTGACATTAGCCAAAATCCCCAGGGATTGCCTGCTCCTTTCTCTCACCTAGGAGCAGATCATCAATCAGCTCGTGCATGGGGCAAGGCGCTGCATAGGATAATGTGGACGATGCCATGGAGTACTTGCTGCGCTATGACGCGGCTGTGTCCTTTTCCAAAAAGCAGCGAATCACGTACTGATGCGGCGGTGAGCGAGATGTCCCCCATGTACGGCGCCTGGAACTTGAACAGGGTGTTGCCCACTGCATCCGCAAACTGGGAAGAGGCATCCTGAGGCAATCCCAGACGAAGGAGAAGAGAGAAGATGAAGAAAAATTTCATCAGAACAAACAAAAGGCCAGCAGGACATAGGAGGATGGGAACGCAGAGCCGTGGTGATGGACGTGACCAGGAGGGCAGGCAGCATTAGTGGGTGCGTCACCCACCAGGTGGTTACTGGTACACTATTGATCTGCACAGTACGGGGCTGCCGTAAACAACGCACATGCGATGCCTTGCAAAAGGCAAAGTTGGGCATCCCCACCCCTTACGTGCAAAGGTCCCAAGCCCACACAACAGTCAAGTCACAACACAGATAGGCAGGGGGGCGGGCGGGGTTGGGGGGGGCACGGCCTCACCTCACAGTTTGGGCCTGCAAACACGGGAGGACATTGACCACCGTGGATGTGGGGGTGGTGACCGTGACCGCCCAGGGGGCGCCCTGTGTCCCCTCCCCCCGCCACATGGCCACCCTTGCCCCCCCCCGCAGCCTTGTGTGTGTCCGCGCCCGCCCTGTCGTGAGATCCCCCCGTCGCATGCCGGTGGTCATGGGCAAAGGCATCCGAGGCCCTTTTCCCTGCCCCCATGCCCAGGCCGACGATGAGGCTCCCTTGGCGCCTCAGTGCAGTCTGCATCTTCTCCACACCCCCCTGCATGATGTTGGTGTCCGCCGTGGCTCCAGGGTCCTGGCTGGGAGTGCTGACCGCGGCACCCCCATTAAATGCAGCTGACGAAGGACTGCCCGTAAGGGCTGCATGCGATCCAGCTGCGGGTGATAAAGCGTCCGCCAAAGAATCGGCACCCCTGCCATCGATGGAGGGTTTGAGGCCTGCATGATCTATCCCAGGGACCCCTGTGGCATGGGCGGTGCCAGCATCGCCTGGCAATACGTGGGACACGCCGTTGTCCTGGAAAACCGACGTGGCATGGCAAAGGACGGGTGGGTTTGCTTACTTAGCTAGGAAATGCCATGCAAGCCAAACCAGGCATTAGGCGGAACACAGAAGCCAATCTTGCGCTTCTTCTGCTAGAATTACCTCCAATAGACTAGTTGCGCCACCCACCCTTTCGTCTCCTGCCGCGGGAGATGGAAGATGCAGGGGTTGCTCGTATATGTGCCTGTGTGACACCACGTGAATACTCCGAAGCTCTAACGCCGCGGTCGAAAGCACGACGAGGGCAGCAAACGCGAACCACTTCGCACCAGGCCCCATTGGCCGAGTCTAAAACGGGAACTACCGTAAAAAGCGAGGCATTTCTGTCAGGTGATGCTCCTTATCGACATCACGCATGACAGCGTGCCAACCTACCATTCCTGACTGGGTCGCTCACAGAGAAATGTTTGTGTGAATGCACAGTGCACATAGAAGTCGTGCTGTCGCCTGCAAACTAAGAAAAATTCTGCAAATAGTAGGCAAAGACAGAGTTGTTAGTGCTACACCCTGGGAGCTAGACTCTATTTTCTGACCGGTAGCTAGATCTCGTTCACGTGCAAGCATTGCGGTAGTGCAGGCTACGTGGAATAGTGGATACCAAACTTGCAGCAGCGAGCCATTAATTGCACCGGTCGTTTGCCGGCAAACGCTGAAGCTTGCACTACGCCTGGGGCGTCAATGACCACTTAGCACATCTAGCTTGAAGGCGGCCCATAGAGTAAGCTGCCAGGTTATAACAAAATGGCACCGCCATTAACGTTTTTCCTCATTCGCGAATGGAGTTGCGTATGTCACAGGGGCAAATGCCAGGTGTGCACGTGTGCACGAATTACACAAGGGAGGGACGGGGAGAAACCGGACAAGACCTTGAGTTGAGTTGATCAAGGTGGCAGTTGGCACTTGACAGAGGTGTTTACTGTTGACTCCACCAAGCCGGACATTGCGGACAAGACGTGCATGGTGGCAAACATAATTCTGACATCGTAATTTTATCCCATTTTGCCAAGGTTCAGATGATTTCGGCGTCGATTCTGTCAGAAGTGGCAGTTGGCACTTGGCAGTTGCGCGCCAAGGACGTCTTGCCGCCTTTCCCAACGGGCCAGAGCCGCGATGACCTAGAAAAGGTCCAAAAAGATGGCGAATCAGGAGATCCCCCATGAGCCGTGGGGCCCCTCGAAGTAGGGTTTGCCGTGCTTGATGATGTGAGCATCCCAGACTGGCATGTGCTGTGACGTTTGATTGCCAACCCGGCGTTTGATAATTTGACAACCCACTGCCGATTGCCGAACCAACAACGTCGTGATGCAAGTGGGAATTCCGAACGATTAATGGTGGCTCGATCGTCTCGCTAGAAACAATCAGTGCACGAGATTCTAAATAGTAATTACATCATCAGCCTTGCTGAAAGCCGATGCAGGCCTACGAATGTTCGCAAGCGGCGTTCTTCGCCGCACCGGACCCCGGTAGCGTTTTGAGGGGCTCTGCATGCAGTTTCGCGACGGTTCGCATGCCCGCTCCTCGTGCGGTGGTTCGAGGGAAATTCAACTGGAGAAATGCGGCGCTCGTGCAGAGGATTAAAACTCAGGCCATTTCTTCAGGAGTAAATGGGGACTGCTCGCATTCTGAAATGCCGGCGGGGGAAGCCGCTCGCAAGAGCCTTTCAGGCGCAACTCTGGATGCTAATACCCCCGCGCCTAACGGAGAAGGCGAAGATTCAAGGGCGAATAATTTTCCAGGCTGGAGTACATGGAATGGCATGCAGATTTTGAGAATGCAGGAACAAGCGGTCGCGGATGAGATGAATGCTCGTCGTGTTAGGGAGAACATATCGAAGCGGATAAACGCCGAATATCTTTTGCGATCTCCAAGTGTGAATCGGGGTACGGCCTTCGACATAAGCGAGCGGGAGCCTTTGGGCTTGCGGGGGCTGCTGCCGTGCCGTGTGGAGACGCTCGAGGAACAGGGCGAGCGCGTCATGTCCCAGCTTCGGGATTTTGCGAAGCCGATCAATAAATATGCCTTCCTCCAGGTATGCTGTCTTGTATAACATCCTTGAAAATGCAGATTGGGGCGCATTCCGTTTTCAACGACTTTATTTTTTGTGTTGCCAAATTAGGCGCATTTGCCGTCGAAAGAAAATGTGGTGTATTGATTACATCAACGTACTAGAGCTGTTTTGTCTTTGTGCCTGGTCAATAACGCAGACAATTTTGAACACCAACCAGATCCTTCACTACCACGTCCTGCGAAAGCATTTGAAGGAGCTGCTCCCAATCGTCTACACCCCGACAGTTGGGGATGCCTCCCTCAGTTTCAGTCAAAACTGGAGGGCTGCACAGGGCATGTATTTCAGTGCTGCAGACAAGGGCCATATGCGCTCCATGCTCGACAACTGGCCAGAGCCGGAGGTGGAAATCATTGTTGTGACAGATGGTGGCCGTATCCTTGGCCTGGGTGACCTGGGAGTGAATGGGATGCCGATTCCCACTGGGAAGCTGTCCCTGTACGTCACGGCAGGTGGGTAATCTACCGTTTACCATGTTTTAATGCTTGCTGGTTGATCAATGTCACTTACCACTGGCTCTGTCGCTTGTGAAGTGTATTTCATGATTTATTTGATTTTTTTATGCTCTGAAGTTAGTGTGGATTGTGATGTTAAACTTTTTCGTTTATGGCAAGCCGTTGAAGGCCCCTAGTTTTTTGAGTTGGTGACTTAATCAGTTGTCCAGTATATAGCAATTATATGTGCCATGCTTGTAGTATAGTCGATATCGGTGGAGAACTAAGCAGTACTGCCTTCAATTGCTTGAGTATCTGCTAAGGTACAATGTGCAGCACCTCATCACTATACCAGCTTACGTTACTAGCACTCACCACAAGTTGTCATTTCCCTTCAAAACAGTTTTTGAATGCTAGTTTCCTGCTAAGCAGCGCGGTAAACAAATGTTAGATGTTTTAGGCAATTGAAGCCCTTTGGTTAGGTCTGACGACAGTGCGGTCCTGATTGACGCTCATCATGGAGGACAAGGAGTTTATGTTGTATTCTTATCGGTGTCTCATAATCCTGGCTAGGATCATCAAAATGTGCCAATTTGGAATAAACAATGTCCTAATCCAAGGCCTCCCCCTTTTTACCATCCTTGCCATATTTCTATCCTTGTGGTTATGATCACTTGTTACAGGCGGCTTCCACCCGGCGCACACGCTGCCTGCGGTGCTGGACGTGGGCACGGACAATCAGACGCTGCTCAACGACCCATTCTACATGGGCAACCGCCACGCACGGCTGGACGGAGAGGAGTACTATGCCGTCGTGGACGAGTTTGTGGAGGCTGTCAAGGACAAGTGGCCACGCGCGGTGATCCAGTTTGAGGTAGGCATCGTCGCATATACCCATGTGTTATTTGCCGCCCATGTATTATTTTATTTTCTCTTGTGGATGCTGTCAGTCAAGTAGCAGTTACGCTGTGCATCTGTCAAATAGCCATTTCAATTCACCATTTTTTCCTTGCATGTGTGCGTACATAATGTCGGAAGGATTTCTTTGACAAGCCATACATATGTTGTCCAACCATTTTGTTTGGAATCTGTGTTGATTGCACCCAGGCTTTTCTGTCATTTTGGAGGCAAAGTCTGTTCCAGTGCAGATGTGACTTGGGAATGGAATTTTTTGCAGCAATGGCGGAATGTATTTGTGATGTCAGGTATTGTATAATGAAGGTTGCCATCGCTGTCTGCTACGGTCTCGTTACTCTCGTAGTATTTTACCAATGCCAGGGAGCATATCTTCGCTATGCACACGCTGCTGGAGCCACGTGGCTACCATGCGTTACGGTATCGGAACATGCGTACTTTTAATTCGCTCGTATGTGGTGCTGCAACGTTCATCGTTTCTCCTTCTTACCTAGGATGCGTTTGTTCCCCTTCTACCCCCTGCTGTTACCAGGACTTCAAGACCGACAAGGCCATCGCTGTCCTGGAGCGGCACAGGGACACGGCGCGATGCTTCAACGATGACATGTAGGTTACTGGGCGACTGCCGCCAGCATGGCACCTAGGGCAATGGACATGTGCGTGGACGTATGAGCTTTTGGCTCGAAACACACGCCCTGATCAAGCAAGCTGTTTCCGGCCCCACCGTCGAGGTCATCTAGTCGCTCTACACGTAAGCCAGCCATAATTTCAATGCACAAGGCTACACATTTCCATCTCCATTCATATTCATCATCCTGAACGACTCGAAAACGCGGACAAAGAAAACGGCAGGCTCGAGCTACCATGGTCCGGATTTTCCCGATTTCTGGCCTGCGCTGGTTGTCTCCTTGGTATGAACTTTTGTGAACCAAGGCTGAAGCTGTGTACAGCTTTCTGCGGATGGGGTTTTCTGGTATTGTAATGGTTTTGGAACCCCACAAAAGCAACACCGGTAGTGCCGGCAGGGAACATGCTATGTTCCTAGGTGGCTATGCCCTTCAACAATACATGTGATTTCGTCAAGGGATGTTGGTTGTATTGGTACCACACAGGTAGCCTTGGTGATGGAACTGTGTCAGGGGAGAATGGAGCGCATGTGTCATGCACATCAACTACAAAAATGCTGCACTTTTGCACAACCTTTCATAGGCACCAATCATGCCCAGCATCCACGTCACTAATATGTTCACCTGTCACGTGCTGTTTTCTTCGCCCGTGCTCTCCTTTGGATGCTCCAGCCAGGGCACGGGCGCGGTCATCGCGGCGGGGCTGCTGTGTGCCGCGCGCAAGCAGCGTACGCGCATGCAGGACGCGCGCATCGTCTTCTTCGGTGCGGGGTCGGCCGCGGTGGGCGTTGCCGACACCATCGCCAAGCTGATCGAGATGGAGGGCATCTCCCCCGAGGAGGCGCGGCGCAAGTTCTTCATGGTTGACAGCAAGGGGCACATCACCACTGCGAGGAAGGACCTGGCGGTATGTTGGGCAGGCTGGGCTATCTATGGCTTTGCACAGACCTTTTGCAGTGGCTCCAGCTGCATGCGGCGCGATCCTCAATCTGATTCCCGTATCCCTATGTTTTCTGAAGATGTTTCCATTTTCAGAGCTGATTTGCAAATCACTGCTCTCTGTTAATAGCAATCATATATATTTAGGTTTCAGTGTTATGCTTGATGTTGGTGAGTGGCGTGTGGTTATGGCCTAATACAAGGTCGACAGCAAGGGGCACATTACCACTGCGACGAAGGATGTGACGGTATGTTGGGCAGGCTGGGCTATCTATGGCTTTGCACAGACCTTTTGCAGTGGCTCCAGCTGCATGCGACGCGATCCTCAATCTGATTCCCGTATCCCTATGTTTTCTGAAGATGTTTCCATTTTCAGAGCTGATTTGCAAATCACTGCTCTCTGTTAATAGCAATTATATATATTTAGGTTTCAGTGTTATGCTTGACGTTGGTGAGTGGCGTGTGGTTATGGCCTAATACAACGGCAGGTGGATTTTGCATGGTAGAGTAGCCATGAATTTGTGCTTCTTCCCGGCCTGGCCTCAGGATTATGCGAGCATGTGTTTGGAACGCCAGCCCACTTGCGTGGCTTTTTGCCATGGACAGCCTCATTGCCTCTTGACCACGGTCACGCTCCCCATTTTCAATGACCCCCTTTTTCTCAACCTGGCCTCTCATGTCATGCTGCTCACCTGTTTCTCGTTGGTACAGTCGTACAAGGTGCCGTTTGCCAACCCGACCTCGACCCACCTGGAGGGCGCCTCCCTGGTGGAGCTCATCCGGGGCGTGCAGCCGACGGTTCTCATGGGCCTGTCAGGCCAGCCCAACATGTTCACGCAGGAGGTGATTGAGGAGATGTGCAAGTCTTGCCCGAACCCGATCATCTTCCCGCTCTCCAACCCCACGTCCAAGAGCGAGGTGTCCGCCTACGACGCCGTCCACTGGTCCAAGGGCACATGCATCTTCGCCTCGGGGTCCCCCTTCGGGTATGTGGCCGTGTGGTGTTTGCTGGCCTTCCGGTGTCTTGTTTGGATGTTCCATCCGCATGTTTTTTCCTGGAAGCCTTATGGGACAAGGCACGCAGCTGGGTGCTCAGTTAGGAGTGGCATGTTGAATAATAATTTGTTTGGACTCGGAAGGTGGCCCAGCATTTTGATAACTTGGGTAAATGAGATTACAACCATGTCTCCCTATTGGGGGTGCGGGGGGGGGGGGGGGGGGGGGGAGGGAGGGGCACCATCTGGATGTCCAGACATTACTAAGCCCTACACCCCCCTGAATCGGCGTTTCGAACAAGGTTTCTGCAGGTCGCCAAGTGTGGCGTTCTGAACTTTGTGCACTGGTGTCGCTCGGCCACTTGTGTGGTGTTTTGACCATTAAGGTTGGTTTCGCCACGGCCACGCGTGGCGAGTTCAGTGGCGGGCTCCTGTATCTAGAGCACTATGTGTCAGCTCCCGCCAGAGGGACGGCGCGGCGCTGGTTGTCACTGGAGAGATTCCGGAGCCTTTTGCCCTTCCATTGCGCTACAGTTACGCCCACGGTTTCATATGAAAACGGCCTCAGCCGTAGATCGCCATAGCGTTTAGCGCAGATTTCCTGCCCTAAGACTAGCACTGTGCCCTTCCAAGCGCAGAATTTAAGCGCATGGCGCTTAGTTTGGTGGCCGTTTCCAGTTAAACCCTTGTAACCGCTAGCTGTCAGCATAGCGCTATGGGAAGGGCAAAAGTCTCCGGAATCTCTCGACTTGCCGGCGTACGACGAGAAAAGGATAGAAGGATTTTGGGGAAAGCGCACATCAAACCCATCCACCCACCCACCCATCCATCCATCCATCCACCCACCCATCCATCCATCCATCCATCCATCCATCCATCCATCCATCCATCCATCCATCCATCCATCCATCCATCCATCCATCCATCCATCCATCCATCCATCCATCCATCCATCCATCCATCCATCCATCCATCCATCCATCCATCCATCCATCCATCCATCCATCCATCCATCCATCCATCCATCCATCCATCCATCCATCCATCCATCCATCCATCCATCCATCCATCCATCCATCCATCCATAAAATTATTTGCGCATCTTCGCAAGCAGAAGTCCTCATGGCAAAGCGTGCAGTGTGCGTGCGGTGAGCTGGTGACTGCCCAAGTCCTGTCGATGCGTCCTGGCGACGCGCGCGATGACACGTGCACAGAGTCAAGGAGTTTCCGTGGAAATGCCAAGATCCTGTTTTTCTCAGTCGTACCATCTTGGCCACAGAGTCAGGAGTTTTGCGCCAAGATCCATCGTTCTGTTAGTAGAAGCAAATGGAAATCGTTCATGTGCGCCCGCACTTCACGCACCTTTCCAATAATTGCCGGCTTTGCCGTTTCTTCAAACCTTGGTTGTTCCGAAAATAGTGGGCTCCGCGGACGAAACTTTTAATGTGAAAGTTACAACGCACATTAATGGATACTCACAACTAGGGAGGGCAGCAGGCAGAAAGCACAAGTTGCCACGGCGCCAGGCTGTTGAGAGCCTGCATAGCCACAGATAGCCACCTGACTGCAGCACACTGCACTAGTGCACCCATGACCCACCCCACCACCCTATCTGTTTTGGCGGGAAGCCTGTGGGCTGGCGCCTCTGAGACGGCCAACCTTGGCGTAGTACCAACTACCGTGCGCTTTCAGCACGGCAAACCATTGGCGAATCAACATCAACAGTGTAGCACCAGCACCGCCAATTGTGACATCTTGGGCGGGCTGAAAAACAGTGCCGTACCGCCACATTTTCCCCAAATTAACGTGTCACCGCCACATTCGGCGTAAATCCGCCACTTATCGAAACGCTGCCCTGAATGTTGCACCTAGGTCAATAATCTCTGTGAGAGGCATGGGGCACCGGGTTGGCATGTTGCTTCTCCATTTCTCTGTCGCTCTTTCTGAATTTTACTCTCTTTATCATGTGTGTGACTTTCTCGCTTCCTTGTCTGAGCAGGCCGGTGGTGTATGAGGGGAAGACTATCTACCCCATGCAGGGCAACAACATGTTCATCTTCCCTGGTAAGACTTCTGTACAACCTCAGGCATCTAAAGGCTGCGGAATGCTACATAGATGTGTTGAAGGCACCCGCCCCTGGCATGCTCGTTACTTGCATTCCCTTTGTGGACCATGATGTGTTCTAGCAATGACATAACCATCTGCCCACATTTTCCTACCGATTTTTGGAAATGCCTGGCATACAGCTGGCGCTCTTTGAATGTTTTGCATGTTTCTTCCATTCTTCTGGGAGGGGAGGGGGTGGCCCGAGAGTCACCACGGTAGTGTCTCAGCCCATATCAGTAATGGTCTGCTATAGAATGGAACATGTCAGGCAGTAATTAGCAGCCTTACTTATATGGCAAAATGCACGGGAAAGTGGTCTCTGGAAGCAGGCCCAAACAAGTGCTCATGAAAATTTCATTAGCCTTAGACCTTCATTTCGCTCGCGGCAATATAATCTTATATAGTATAAATTCATCCCATTTAAACGACATGTGTCAAATGCGTATGTGGTTTGCTTGCGCCTCCTCCCCCAGGTGTCGGCCTGGGTACGGTGCTGTGCCGGGCGCGGTGCATCACGGAGGGCATGATGATTGCGGCCTCCACCGCGCTGGCGAACTTCCTGACCGACGAGCAGGTGGACGATGGCATCCTTTTCCCCGACGTGGAGGAGGTGGAGGAGGTGAGCGTGAACGTGGCCGCTGCCGTCATGCGCCAGGCGTGCAAGGAAGGCGTGGCGGATAACTGCCTCATCCCGGACATTGTGCGGGGCGACCTGGAGCGCCTGGTGGAGTCGTGCATGTGGCGGCCCACATACCTCAAGACAGGCAATGACCTGCGGCCACGCCGCAGGGAGTCCCGCGCACAGAGCGGGCTGCACCGCATAAGTGAACCCCGGACGATCCGAGAGCGGGTGCCTTCGGACATGAACGGCACCATCAACGGGAACGTCAATGGCGCTAAGGTGGCCATTTGAACTGGAAGCATGACATGCACCATGGCCTGCGTGTATGGCCTTGTGAATCATGTAAAAAAGAATCCCCCCGCATGCACTTGTAATTACCCTATGCTGCCTAGTAGAAGCATGCGGCTTCCAGGCTGGATGAATCATTGTTGTTGTCACCTCACGTGGAAGGGTACTAGGTTCTAAATACACTTTACACTGGTCCTTCATAGTATCATATGCCCTGATCATATGCCCTGATTGCATGTTGCATCGTAGAATGTCTAGTATTAAAGGGACGGCAGTAGGATAGCTGTGTTGCATGTAAGTTTCTTTCTTCTCAGTTCGTTGTACAGTGCAATCAGTGTGCTCACTGTAGTCAGGCCTTTTCGTGCCTGGTGTTTTTCCCCCCATTTTTTTGAACAATGCCTGGCAAGAAAAATTTCGCGTGCCGGCTCTTGCTCTTGCTTTCACTCATAACTGATTAATTACTGGTTAACTAATAATTTACTGGTTAACTAATAATTTACACGTAACATATGGAGGCAGATCCATTCCATCCCATGTTCCCCTCCCACTGAGGACCTATGCTCACGTGACGCAGTCACGTGTCTATTAATTAATTCATTAATTAATGGAGGCGGATTAATTAATTAATTAATTAATTAATTTAACTCGTGCTCCCGTTGGGGAGTCACGGAGCACCGAAGTGCTTTTAATCCCTGTGTGTGCACTACAGGAGAAAGGGCAGAGACCCCCAGTCTCCTTCATGCCAAAGGCATGCCACAGCCGCAATCGGGCGCGTTAGCTAAACGGACACGCTAACGATCCGGCAAACTGTGGGTGCAATAAGACCCATGTAAGCGTAGCATAACAAGTATAGCGTGGGCAAGTAATCTGAACATAGCCAGGGCGTAGCATGGCTGTACTAGGACTAGGCTAAGGCTATGGCTGGTTGTGTACCGTGCGTTGGCGGCACGTGACTAGGTGTGTCATGGCACAGCTAGGCAAACATTCTAGGCATGGCTGCCTTAGCGGCAGTGACTCCAATGGTTACAAGCTAGGGCTATTGCTATTCTAGCCCGCTGGGGGCGTCCACATCTTGTGGTTGATCATCAGGTCCCCGCCCCTCCAGTACACCTTGGGCTTCTGGGGGTCCTGCTTAATTAATTAATTAGGAACATAACTCCGTTGGGAGTATATGTAGCACATAGCCCTGAGAAGGGGCATATGAGCCTATAATACATTCTAAGCTACTTCCTGCAAGGGTGGGAATGTAAACAACACTTGCTCTAGGTGCACCAGGGCACCCGCACCCTCATGGTCTATCACGCTATGCCCGGGTAAGGGGGGAGCATGCCTGTGAGGGGGAAGATCATCATGGCTATTCAAGAGCTATGGCATGGCTTCTCAGCAGAGAGTGACTCCCTGCATGGGCACAGCATTACTAAATAAGGCTAGGCATCGTCTGGAGTGTGGCACATCATAGGCACACATGTACATGACTAAAAAGGCTAGGCCTCAGCTGGTATAGTGCTTGTATTAGGCGGGCATGTACAAGGCCACTGTCTAACTATTCTACACTACTGCTGTATTCCCCTAGGCTGGGGCTGGAGTTGCTGGGGCCGCGGTGGTCGAGGGGGTCGCTTGCCAGGGCTTGTGGCCGACGTAGATGGCCGCCCCCTTCCAGTACACCGGCTGGCCCGCCTTGGTCTGCCGGAGCTGGAGGTAGGTCTGCCATAGCTCCCGTCGCCGTTGTTGCTGTGCCAGGGTCAAGTCGTCGTCAAGGGTGAAGAGAGTCTTCTCGAGCCGCTTGCGGCGTCTGAGAAAAGAAATCTTGTCCGCCGGGGTCTTAAAGGTGAGAAGGAGCGGGGGCGGCCCTGCCTTACCCCGCGCGCGGGGAAGGCGGTGGGCGGCCAGCTCGATCTCACCAGTAAGGCCCATGCGATCAAGGATTTCTCTCTCAAAAGCACGCGCAAGCTTCTCGGAATTCTCACCTTCCTCCATCTTGAGATTCTTGACAATGACGTTGAGGCTGCGCTTGGCGAGCTCGGCCTCCTCGCGGAGGTCGAGCGTCTGCCGCTGGAGCTGGGCTGCGACGGCGGAGGTGGTGGAGGTGGTATGTTGCTTAAGCATGTCCGCCCAGGTCGTGATGGGAGGAGCATCGCCGGCCAGGCCAGCCGGGGCTGGCTTGGCGGCAATGTCCTTCACTGCCTGGGCGGTGAGGCCGGCTGTGTTCTGCAAGACCTCGATAGCGATTGCATTATCCTTGAGGCGCTGGTCGATGTCGCGGAGCTGGGCGGTGATGGAGTCGGTGGAGGCGGAGGGGGGGGGGGGTGGAGGCGAGGAGGGTGGCGGTGGCGGTGGGGATGGTGGGGAGCTCAGCAGCCCAGGGTCCTGCTTATGGCGGAGGTATTCCGGCCACAGGTCGCGTCGCTGCTGTTGCTGAGCGGGGGTTAGGTCGTCATCCAGCGCCGTCCAGGTGAGGTCGTGCAACCGCTTGCGACGAGAGAGGCCACCGCTGCTTATCCTCAGGGGAGGGGAAGGTGAGCAGGACTGGTGGGGTGGCCGCCTTGTCCCGTGAGTGGGGAAGGCGGTGGCACCCACGCAGTTCTACCTCACCTACCAGGCCCATGAGGGTAAGAAGCTGGTTCAATTTCGTCAGCAAGGGAGGTTGACGTCTCACCTGGCTTCTGGGGGAAGCGACGTAGCACTGCCACTCGGCACTCGCGGCGAGCGCGATCGGTGACCTCCCGTTGCTGGGCCTGGCGGTGGTCCTCCAGCTCCTGGAGCTTCGTGGCGATGGCGTCGGTGGTGGAGGCGGTCGCTGACCGCAGCAGGTCCGCATAGGAGAGCAGGAGGTCACCAGCATCCTGCCGGGGTGGCTGGGAGGCAATGGTGGCCGTCTGCTCCGCTAGCTTTGGGACCTGTGTGGCCAGGGCCTCGGTGTGGGCGGTGATGGCCTCAAGCTTCTTCATGAGCACGCCACACTTGCCCTCCACCTCCAGGGTTAAGGCGAGAGACAAGTGCAGCATGCGTTTCCGAAGCCTGCGCCGCGGTGTGTAGCGCCGTGAACTGTGGTTGTAGCTTGTGGACGACCTTGGTTTCCACGTTGGAGACCCGGGCCTTGACCGTGTTGAGCGTGGTGTTCAGCGATGTCAGCTTCTCGGCCAGCGGCGATGGAGGCGGATTAATTAATTAATTAATTAGACTCGTGCTCCCGTTGGGGAGTCACGGAGCATTAACCCCGATGGATGGATGGATGGGTGCAAACAGTCCTACCGGTCTAATCTATCTATATCAGCTACCTACAATCACTATCTAACAGCATTACTGCCACGTCTATCTAAACAGCATCACGCTGCCCTAGGGGAGCAGTCTGGCATGCCTCCCGTGGGTTTGCACACGCGGGCGCTTCCCCACAGGGGGGGGCTCGTTGTCCTCTATGACCTGGGCCCACTTGGCCTTGTCCATCATCTTCTTCCAAATCACGGAGAGGCCTAGGCCCCCCATGTCCTCTACTAGCTGTTCTTTGAAGGTGCGGGCCTTGCGGCGTCTAACATCAGCGGGCCCGGCCCACGTCAGGAGGTGCCGGCCAGGATGAGCTGGGCGCAGTCCTGCGGGGGGGCCACGTGAGGTGTCTACCTGCTGAGTTGGTGCGAGCTAGGTGCCCTACTAGCTGCAGGCGCCGCTGCTTAATGGTGCTGGTGATATATGGCATGCCCTGGTACAGGTCCTCATTGCGGACATGAGCAGCATATCCTACTCTGAAAATGGAACGCAGCATGTTGGTGACCGCGCCGTCCAGCTTGCGGGCCAGGTCGGCGGTGAGGGTCCACGTCTCGGCCCCATACGTGAGAACAGGAAGGACGGACGAGGACCTTAAATTAAATTAAATTAAATTATAACACGTCTCCGTTGGGAGATCATGTAGCACATATTCCAGGTTGGATGGGTGGACGAGGACCTTGAACAGGTCCTGTCTCTCGATCTTGCCCAGGGGCTTGCGCCACAGGGCCCGGTACTGGCGTAAAGCGTGCCATGGATGGATGGGTGCAAACAGTCCTACCGGTCGATCTAATCTATCTACAACAGCTACCTATACTACGTACGTCTATCTAAAGCTATCAACATCAACTCTACCCTACTAGGGGAGCTGTCGGGCGTGCCTTCCGTGGGTTCGCACACGCGGGCGCTTCCCCACGGGGGGGGGCTCGTTGTCCTTCTGACCTGGGCCCACTTAATTGAGTAATTAATTAGGAACATAACTCCTTTTATTCAACATATAACATAATTATATATAACATAACTCCTTAACATAGCTAGACCTTTTCAGTGGTTTTCCATTTGCGGGTATTTCCTCGTAAATGGTGGGAGAGCGATCGCAGCAATGGTGCTCACCACTAGACACTCCCGGCCAGTTAGGCTCGAAACACACGCCCTGATCAAGCATGCTGTTTCCGGCCCCACCGTCTAGGTCATCTAGTCGCTCTACACGTAAGCCAGCCCTAATTTCAATGCACAAGGATACACATTTCCATCTCCATTCATCTTCATCATCCTGAACGACTCGAACACGCGGACAAGATAACGGCAGGCTCGAGCTACCATGGTCCGGATTCTCCCGATTTCTGGCCTGCGCTCAGTGGTTGTCTCCTTGATATGGCCTAAAATACATTCTAAGCTACTTCCTGCAACTGAGGGTGGGAATGTAAACGACCCGGCCTTGCTCTAGGTGCACCAGGGCACCTGCACCCCCCAGAGTCTCGGGCAACACCCAGCTAAGGGGAGCCCGTCATAGGGGGGGAAGATCAGCATAGCAATATACAAGAGCTAGAGCGTGGCATCTCAGCAGAGAGCAGCTCTCTGCATGGGCACAGCATAACTAGATAAAGTTAGGCATCATCTGGAGGGTGGCACATCGTAGGCACACATGTACATGGCTAAATAAGACTCGTGAATCAGCTGGTATAGAGCCTGTAGGAGGCTTACATGTACATGGCCACGGTCTATCTATTCTACACTACTACTGCTGTGTTCCCCTATTAAGATGCATGGGGCGTCTGGAGTCGGTGGGGCGCTCGCGGGGGTCGCATGCTGGCCAGGGCTTGTGGTCGACGTAGATTAATTAATTATTAATTAAGAACATAGCTCCGTGGGGAGCATATGTAACACATAGCCCTGAGAAAGGGGCATCTATGGGTTTTTATGCCTCGCCATCTGCATCGCCTGACCCTAAACGCACTCGCCCAGCCGACAAAACAGGAGGGTCTTCACGCCCCTCAGAACCGCGCTTTCGGCCCCGGCCTTTCAAGGTCGATGATTACAACTGGACCAACATGCCTCCGAGCGATGCTATGACATGCATCTTCGGGGACTACGCTTCGCTTTACGACCTGTGCCTCCATCTCCACGACAACAAACGCCCCCTCCTCCCGGACGGCCGCAGCTGGCACAACATATCAGCCAGCTGTTCGGGTGCACCCGCCCCGAACTCCAGCATACCATTCTCAACTCCCTTCTCATGCACTCTGATGGCGAGATCTGGGCTCCATCCATCTCCGCCCCCACACTCCGTTCCATCCTTACGGAAGCCTTTCAGCAGCACGTGACCCCCCTTGCCGCCGATGTGGCAGCAATGGGCGGCACGCTGGCTACTGAACTTCCTCACATTTCCACCACCGCCGCCTCCACCTCCACTGCCATTTCCGCCTCCACTGCCGACATCAAAGCCCAGCTCCTCGATCTCGACCAGCGCCTTCAAGCCACCGCCACCGCCCTTGAGTGCTTGCATGACACCGCCGGCCTCACCGCCCAAGCGGTGAAGGACATCGCTGCCCAGCCGGCACCAGTGCTGGCCCGGCCAGTGATGTTCCCTCCACCTCAGTGGGACTTGATTTTGAAAGCAACATACCACCAGCTCCACCACCTCCATGCACCACCTCCACCATCGCCAGTGAACATGCAGCCATACGGCGTATAATACGCCGTATGGCGCGTATTATATGCCATACGCAAGATTTCCGTATGAAAATGGGAAAAAAAATACGCACTGCGTATTTTTTGCGTATTTTTTGCGTATTGCGTATTTTTTTGCGTATTTTTTGCGTATTTTTTGCGTATGAACCTCGTTCGAAGTAGCTTCTGGCATCATTTTGGACGGCACGTGGAGCCGGAACTAGATGCAGGTGCCAAGCTGCATGGCCATGGCCGTGCATGTACGACTGTACGTGCATTGCTGCAGATTGCTGCGTGTCGGACTAGGGTCTAGGAGACGAAGGACGAGGAAATTAGTTAGGTGACGAAGTTAATGTTGTCTGCCAACAAGGGCGCGCATCTGGCACCTAACATTTAATCGTAGCACAATTGACATCCAGGCACCATGGCTAGCGACGGTGATGGTGTGGGTCTATGGAACACGATGATAATGGGGCCGACGAGATGCAGGCCGTATTCGAGACTGTCTGGACACACATCGTGAAAGAACAGACTCTCAACAAGAAAGGGCAGCCGACAGGTAACTACTAGCTCAGTGACGTGCACACTTTTGGATGCAAAATTCTCGGGTTCTACCACCCGAGCAAGGCTAGCACCCGCCATATCATGGGCGCTACGTATGCGAAGGAGGCAAGAGTGAGCGAGTGCAAGAGGCCGCCGGAGGCATTACGTCGCAGGCTGCAGGGTATTTGGTGTGACTCGCGATGCACATAAATGCCTTACTTTAGCCATGCAGGCTGCTGCTAGCCAGCCACCGTACCATATGTGTTAATGGTTTAGGGAAGCTGGGTCGGGTTGCTGGCATGCATGGTATCCTGCACGCTAGCCACATTGTTGGCAGCCCGTATGGATTCTTGCTTAATGTAGATCAATATTGCATGGTGGCCTACCACGAGTAGGCAAGATGTCTGTTTCTGGCACAATGTCTTATTACTTTTGGCAAGTTGGCCGACTGACCGTGTGCTGTATTTCAGTCCTAGTATATAGCAATTCCATGCTGCCAGAGATGACGTGGTTTTAAGTTCAACATACAGTAATGGTGGCAGCAATCTCTATACCTCTGCAAGTGTCATTGCGCATGCATATCTACTTGTGTTATTATCCTTTTCAGGTGTGCACTGATTGTGCATACAACTTTGTTATGGTGTGCTTTTAAGAGACTTCATAATCAAACAGGACAATGCTTGTACTTGTAAGCAGCAACGGTAATGCCGATATGTCATGAGATGATGTGTCACATATAGGCATGTGGTGCATTGCAAGAACACAAAGAAAACATGCCTGATTGGTCAGAATGTTGAAGAACCCCCTGAACCATGCAAAAAACAGCATTTTCAAGAGTCCCCGTATGATTTGCGTATTATACCCCGTATGGCGTGTATTATACACCATACCCATGGGCCCCGTATGATTGCGTATTGCGTATGGCTGTACACTGACCATCGCGGCACAAATCCAGCAACAAGCCCTCGACCTTCGCGAGGAGGCCGACATCACCCACTGAGCGCAGCCACAATGTCATCGTCAAGCACTTCGACCAGCCGGCAGGTGAGACCTCCACGAGCCTTCTCAAGGCATTTAAGCGCGCCATTTTGCCCCCATGCATGCAACTCACTGGTGAGCTGCAGATGTCGGCTGTCCGCCTCCCTCGCGCGCGGGGTAAGGCTGGCCCTGCACCCGTGCTACTCACCCGTTTAAGTACATGGCGGACAAGCTGTCGTTCCTTAAATGCCACAAGAAGCTCTCGGAGACTCGCTTCACGCTGGACGACGACTTGACCCTGGCCCAGCAACAGCGGCGACGTGAGCTATATGGCCGACCTACCTTCAGCTTCGGCAGAGCGCAGGGGGCCCGGAGCCGGTATACTGGAGGGGGGCGGTCATCCACGTTGACCACAAGCCCTGGCAGGCACCGAGGTCCTGCCACCTCAGACTAGGGAACATATACCAGTAGTGTAGATTAGTCAGGCTTAGCCTAGCATGTGGCCCATGCGCATGTGCGCCCATAATGGCCCCCATGGATGATGCCTTCAGTATTTAGCTACGCCATGCCTATAATGGGACCTCCCATGGATGTTGCATTAATAAGAGTTCAGCCATGCTATGCCTATGCAGGGAGTTACTCTCTGCTGAGATGCCATGTGTACACCAGCTATAGCCTAGCCATATACCTAATTCCACCCCATATGTCATGCAGTGCAGGCCTTCTAGGCCCTCTCCTCAAGCCGCCCTGTGTGCGCATGTACGTTGAGGAGGCATGAGCCATCATGGCGGTGCAGGAGCATGCACCTTGTGCACCCAGAGCAGGTGATAGTTGTACATCATACACCTGCAGGTTGTCGCCCTGAGTGTATTACAAACCCATGCATAGATGCCCCTTTCTTCTCAGGGCTATGTGTTACATATGCTCCCTGCACGGAGCTATGATTTTAATTAATTAATCGATGAATGATGAATTGATGGGTTTGTAATACAATCAGGGCGACAACCTGCAGGTGTATGATGTACAACTATCACCTGCTCTGGGTGCACAAGGTACGTGCACCTGCATGCACCGCCATGATGGTTCATGCCTCCTAATCGAGCTCACACAGGGCGGCTTGGGGAGTCAGGGCCTAGAAGGCCTGCATGACATATATGGGGTGGAAGACTATATATGAAAGGCTATATAGCTGGTACATGGCATCTCAGCAGAGAGTAACTCCCTGCATGGGCAAAGCATGACTCGAAATTGCTATACGGCTATTGCAATGAAAGGCTGCATGGTGTGGGCCCATCACGTAGGCATACATGGCCACTGATCAGAATACATGGCCACGTCACGGTAATAAGCTTTCTACACTATACTGCTATATATTCCCTAGGCTGGGGTGGCTGGGGTGGCTGGGGCGGCAGGGGTCGCCTGCCAGGGCTTGTGGGCGACATAGATGTCCGCCCCCTTCCAGTAGACCGGCTAGCTTCTGCCCCGCCGTCTGCCGGAGCTGGAGGTAGGTCGGCCATAGCTCCCGTCGCCGTTCAATGTTGCTGCGTCAAGGTCAAGTCGTCGTCCAGCGTGTTACTAGGAGGTCCCCTCAAGCCGCTTGCGACGCTTGAGGAACTCCATCTTATCCGCCATGGTGTCAAAGGTGAGGAGCAAGGGGGAGGGCCGACGTAGATGGCCGCCCCCTTCCAGTACACCGGTTGCCCCGCCTTGGTCTGCCGGAGCTGGAGGTAGGTCGGCCATAGCTCCCGTCGCTGTTGTTGCTGCGCCAGGGTCAAGTCGTCGTCAAGGGTGAAGTGAGTCTTCTCGAGCCGCTTGCGGCGTCTGAGAAAAGAAATCTTGTCCGCCGCGTTCTTAAAGGTGAGGAGGAGCGGGGGCGCCCCTGCCTTACCCCGCGCGCGGGGAAGGCGGTGGCCGGTGGGCGACCAGCTCGATCTCACCATCAATAAGGCCCATGCGATCGAGGATTTCTCTCTCAAACGCACGCGTAAGCATAATTCTCGGAATTCTCACCTTTCTTCCTTCATGTCGAAGTTCCTGACGATGACGTTGAGGCTGCGCTTGGCGAGCTCGGCCTCCTCGCGGAGGTCGAGCGTCTGCTGCTGGAGCTGTGCTGCGACGGCGGAGGTGCATGGTGCATGGAGGTGGTGTGCTGCTTAAGCAATGATGTCCGCCCATGCAGGTCGGGATGGGAGGAGCATCGCCAGCCAGGCCAGCTGGGGCGGGCTTGGCGGCAATGTCCTTCACCGCCTCAGTGGGCCCACTTGCAATTAATGGCCCTGTCCATCATCTTTTTCCAAATCATGCACGGAGAGGCCTGGGCCCCCCATGTCCTCCGTACTATAGCTGTTCTTTGCCGGTGCGGGCCTTGCGGCGTCTAACATCACCGTGGGGCCCGGCCCACGTCAGGAGGTGCCGGCCAGGCTGAGCTGGTACGCAAGGAACATATTAACATATTAGGTTAATTAGGAACATATTAACTCCGTTGGGATCGAGTATATGTAGCACATAATAGCCCAGAGAAGGGGCATATGGCCTATAATACATTCTAAGCTACTTGATCCTGCAAGGGTGGGAATGTAAACGACACTTGCTCTAGGTGCACCAGGGCACCTAGCTGCATCTCCATGATCTATTAACCCTTCAATTGTGTCAACTGGAACCGCCAGAACGGACTGAGTATGGGCATCTTAGTAAGTATGAGAGTATCTAGCCAAATAACATTTTCTGGCCCACCCTTGGAACCAAGGATGCTTTTATATCAAATAACTTTGGGGTCATGTCATTGGTCACATATCTATGCCCCACAGCTGCTATAAATAGCACCCCCCCCAAGGGGGTACGGTGCATATGGGGTTCAAGAGATATATAATGCAATATGGACCATTTCTCAAAATCTGCCGACCCTGGCCCTTTGAGGGGAGTTTAAGATAATCACAGGCATGCCATAGATGCATTCACAACATGACATGCCATAGAACTGCACAGGCTAGCTAGCATACAGCCCAAAATAGCTCAGACCGTTATAACGGGTGCAGTTATTTTGGGGTGTCTTGCTAGCACTACCGTATAGGCATTCAATTCCAACGTGGCACAAAACATCATAGATGGCCACACATGGATTCCCAAACACATTTCCAGCTTTAAAGTCACAACATCATGCTATACAACAAGTATAAAGCTTGTGCCAAGGCCCCAAACCAAGCGTATAACGGGTTCACAAGGAGCTACATTATCAATGCATCCAACACACTGTAAAGCAATTCCAATGATTGGCAATGATAGAAAAAACAAAAGAACTAACCTGGTTATGCTTCCATGCAAGCAGGCCCTGGCCATTCATGTTTCTTGCATGCATTATGGACGCACAAGCAGAAGGATAACTTGGGCCAGCAAACCAAGAAGCAATGCCTAGAGCTGGCCAGAAAACCACTTGTCTCGCTATGTCTGTGCAGGGAAAAGCATCCCGTTATCAAGCCCACCATGTTTAGAGACAATACCAAACGCTACTTCACTGGTTTCGTTGAAGCCTCAGCTAATAGCAATCAAATCTGGTCCAAAATCTGCGTGACATAGTGGTATTCCCCAACCATCACAAGCGAACGCGTACAAGCACTGAAGCAACAAAACGACAAGCAAAAACCATCGATTACATGTCTACAACTAGTTTATAAACGATAGGACGACTTGGTACTGTAATGTATAAACGCTAACACGTTAATACGTACCAGGTCGAAACCGCAGATTACCTGCTGTGCGGGAGCCATCACTCCCACCTCACGGACATAGCCTCGAACCTTTCCTGGCCGTCATCGCTAATAAAACATGTCAAGAATAACGTAGCAAGTCTATCCACGCGCAAATATATGGACGTTTGCTGCCGAACAACAGGTAGCATACGCACTGTCACCGCCTGACCGCTGACAGGATCTGCCGCACCGATTAGAACCTAGAGACATACTTGCGCACATCCAGACGCTTCACGGCCAGAGATATAACCTTTATAACACTCAAGGATAATTACTACAAGATTTGAGTTCAAAATTCCAAGCCATGCTCTCGTACCAGTCATTTGCCTGCACCGCCATAGCCGCGGACGTCAATTATTTTCATTCACGTCGGTCCCGTTTGACCATGGTACCCCCCCAGCTTTGATTGAGTATATCTCCCTGGCCAGTTGTCCAAAGTACGGTCTGAATAGTGCCAGGCAAAGCTTACATCTAGATCTTTCGATCCCCCCAGGTTTGACCGTTGAATTATTTTTGGCGCGGCGCCTGGTTCTGCCACAAACTCAGTCCGTTAGAGTGGCGCGAGTTCAACTGGCGCCACGAAAACGGACTCAGTACAAATTAAGGGTTAATTAATTAATTAATTAAACTCGTGCTCCCGTTGGGGAGTCACGGAGCACCGAAGTGCTTTTAATCCCTGTGTGTGCACTACAGGAGAAAGGGCAGAGACCCCCCGTCTCCTTCATGCCAAAGGCATGCCACAGCTGCAATCGGGCGCGGCTAGCTAAAAGGACAGGCTAACGATCCGGCAAACTGTGGGTGCCGATAAGACCCATGTGAGCATATCATAGCAAGGAGCGTGGGCAAGTAATCTGAACATAGCCAGGGCGTAGCATGGCTGTACTAGGACTAGGCTAAGGCTATGGCTGGTTGTGTACCGTGCGTTGGCGGCACGTGACTAGGTGTGTTGGCACAGCTAGGCAACATCAGTTCTAGGCATGGCTGCCTTAGCGGCAGTGACGCCAATGGTTACAAGCTAGGGCTATTGCTATTCTAGCCCGCTGGGGGCGTCCACATCTTGTGGTTGATCATCAGGTCCCCGCCCCTCCAGTACACCTTGGGCTTCTGGGGGTCCTGCTTATGGCGGAGGTATTCCGGCCACAGGTCGCGTCGCTGCTGTTGCTGAGCGGGGGTGAGGTCGTCATCCAGCGTCCAGGTGAGGTCGTGCAACCGCTTGCGACGAGAGAGGAACCGCTGCTTATCCTCAGGGGAGGGGAAGGTGAGTAGGACTGGTGGGGGAGCCGCCTTGTCCCGTGAGTGGGGAAGGCGGTGGCACCCACGCAGTTCTACCTCACCTACCAGGCCCATGAGGGTAAGAAGCTGGTTCTTGAGCTCGTCAGCAAGAGAGGTTGACGTCTCACCTGGCTTCTGGGGGAAGCGACGTAGCACCACTCGGCACTCGCGGCGAGCGCGGTCGGTGACCTCCCGTTGCTGGGCCTGGCGGTGGTCCTCCAGCTCCTGCCGGGAGCTTCGTGGCGATGGCGTCGGTGGTGGAGGCGGTTGCTGACCGCAGCAGGTCCGCGTAGGAGAGCGGCGGGAGGTCACCAGCATCCTGCCGGGGTGGCTGGGATGCAATGGTGGCCGTCTGCTCCGCTATCTTGGGGACCTGTGTGGCCAGGGCCTCGGTGTGGGCGGTGATGGCCTCAAGCTTCTTCATGAGCACGCCACACTTGCCCTCCACCTGGTTAAGGCGAGAGACAAGTGCAGCATGCGTTTCCGAAGCCTGCGTCGCGGTGTGTAGCGCCGTGAACTGGGGTTGTAGCTTGTGGACGACCCGGGTTTCCACATTGGAGACCCGGGCCTCGACCGTGTTGAGCGTGGTGTTCAGCGATGTCAGCTTCTCGGCCAGCGGCCAGGTCACGTGCTCCTCCAGCACTGCGCGGATGTCATCCTTGCTGAGGGAGGGAGACGATGGGGCTGCCGGCTGTGCGGGGGCGGGGGCGCTGAGCGCTCTGTTGAGGTCGCCGAGGCTGCGCTGGTAGTGGCTGGTCAAGATAAACAGGCGTTGGCGGGGTTCTTCATAAGTGTAGAGCCAGGACGTGTCGCGGTAGTCGATAGCCGCCCCCCCCTTCCCCATGATCTATCATGCAAGCTAAGCCCAGCTATAAGGGGGAGCCTGTCACGGGGGGGAAGATCATCGTAGCTATAAAAAAGCTAGAGCGTGGCATCTCAGCAGAGAGCACTGAGCTAGCTCGATCTCTGCATGGGCACAGCGTAACAAAATATTTAGCTAGTTGGCATCATCTGTCCAGAGTGTGGCACATCATAGGCACATATGTACATGGCTAAACAATGCTGGTGAATCAGCTGGTATGGTGCCTGTAGTAGGCGTACATGTACATGGCCACCACGGTCTATTATCTATTCTACACTACTACTGCTGTAATATTCCCCTAAGCTGGGGCGCGTCTGGAGTCGCTGGGGCCGCGGGGGTCGCATGCCAGGCCGCTTGTGGCCGACGTAGATGGCCGCCCCCTTCCAGTACACCGGCTGCCCCGCCTTGGTCTGCCGGAGCTGGAGCTATAGGTAGGTCGGCCATAGCTCCCGTCGCCGTTGTTGCTGCGCCAGGGTCAAGTCGCCGTCAAGGGTGAAGTGAGTCTTCTCGAGCCGCTTGCGGCGTCTGAGAAACGAAATCTTGTCTGCCGGGTTCTTAAAGGTGAGAAGGAGCGGGGGTGCCCCTGCCTTACCCCGCGCGCGGGGAATTAGGCGGCCGGTGGGCGACCAGCTCGATCTCACCATCAATAAGGCCCATGCGACCAAGGATTTCTCTCTCAAACGCACGCGTACTAAGCTTCTCGAGCGGAATTCTCACCTTCTTCCATGGCGAAGTTCTTGACGATCGATGACGTTGAGGCTGCACTTGGCGAGCTCGGCCTCCTCGCGGAGGTCAAGCGTCTGCCGCTGGAGCAGCCTGGGCTGCGACGGCGGAGGTGGTGGAGGTGGTGTGCTGCTTAAGCATGTCCGCCCAGGTCGTGATGCATGGGAGGAGCATCACCGGCCAGCCCAGCAGGCCGGGGCTGGCTTGGCGGCAATGTCCTTCACCGCCTGGGCGGTGAGGCCTGCGCGGTGTTTTGCAGGACCTCGATGGCGATGGCATTGTCCTTAAGGTGCTGGTCGATGTCACGGAGCTGGGCAGTGATGGAGTCGGTGGAGGCCGGGAGGGGGGGAGGGGGGTGGAGGCGAGGAGGTTGGCGGTGGCGGTCACTGGGGGTGGTGGGGAGCTCAGCAGCCAGCGTGCAACCCACAGCTGCCACATCTGCAGCAAGTGGCGTCACGTGCTGTGAGAGGGCGTCGTGGAGGTGGAGGAGGAAGGTGGATTCGGTAATGGGAGCGGGGTGCAGGAGGTCCTCGGAAGAGCACTTAAGGATGGTAAAGAGAGCTGCGAGCTGAAGGCGGGGGCGAGACCAGCCGCCCTGGTTGGTCGAAGAAGGGACGTCAGATGCGCGGTGGGAAAACCGACCGTCAGCTCCGTTGCTGAAAAAGTTGGTTTTGAATTGGAGTTGCTGGCACAGGGCCAGCAGTGAGGCGTGTGACCCGTAAAACACGAGCTCCAGTATCTCAAGTGATGGGTGGCATGTCGAACAGGCCAGGCCTGTTGACGTCGAGGGTGGTAAAGAGCCTGTCGACGTCAAAATCACGCTCAGACCATCCAGGTTCGCCTGGGCGACTGCGCTTAGGGTCAGGCGATGCAGAGGGCGAGGAAAGCCCGGGAGGTATCTGGGCGACCACCAACTCCAGTGCGTGACTAGTGTCACCACTGCGCCTGAAGTCCGGACCTGATGGCGAAGCTGCAGCCGGAGCTGCAGACGTATTTTCATGGCCGAGCGCAGCCGCCAGGCTGCGCTGCGTCGAGGAGCGTTTGCTCGTCATATATTGCGTAATAGATTCGGAAAATTATATCAGCAAGTGCGTCTTAGAAAGACAAAGTGATTGTGATATTCACAGCGGAATTCGGTGCTCAAACGTGAAGGTTATGAGCTCCGGCCGTCAGCCGTGGCTATCTCGTGGCCAGAGGCATGCCACCGAGCTGCAATCGGACACGTTGGGAGTATATTCTGATCAGGCACTCCGCAAAGATGGGAGTATATGTACGTAGTACATATCCCTGATACCACGTGGTCCCCCCGCGGGGCTGCGGGCCAGCTCAGCCTGGCCGGCACCTCCTTATACGTGGGCCGGGCCCAGCAATGCTCGATCGCCGCCGCAAGGCCCGCACCTTCAAAGAACAGCTAGTCGAGGACATGGGGGGGCTAGGTCTCTCCGTGAGATTGGAACAAGATGATGGACAATGCCAAGCTATGGGCCCAGGTCATAGAGGACAACGAACCCCCTCCCGTGGGGAAGCGCCCGCGTGTGCAAACATACGGGATCAGAATACGGGAAGCACGCCAGACAGGTCGACCCCTAGGGTAGAGAGCTTAGACTAGTTGGCTTTTGATGTTGTAGATAGATGTTGTATAGATAGATTAGACCGGTAGGACTGTTTGCATCCATCCATTAAAAATTCGGAACATTACTCCGTTGGGAGTAAATGTAGCACATATATCCCAGATCAAGCTACGTCGGCCACAAGCCAGGCTGGCACGCGACCCCAGCGACCACCGCGGCCCCAGCGACTCTAGACTGCATGTCGGATTTGGTACTAGATAAATCATTCGAGATCTGTGTGTGTAGGAGTACTACACACGTGTCCACTCGAGACTTGTTCAGTCTCGAAACGTGAGACGGGCTGAACACGGCTGGAACCTTCTTGAGAAGGGGGCGTAGCCGGTACTAGATCGCCGTACCGGGATACACTAACGGTCTGGCCCGCCTTCAAAGGAGGGCTGCCTTGCCCCCAACGACGTCGTCCACCCCTTCATTAATTTGGAGGAATTGGACGGCGCCCTTACTCTTGCGGTACGTGCGATGCGGTGGTCGGTTCCTACCGGCCACCTTTCGGCCGAGCAACCTGCTCAAGACCCCGGCGACCTGGCGGTGCATGCAGGAGCTTCTGCTGGCGTTACTTCTGCACCCGTGTTCTGCTCTCTGATGAGACCCCACCTGCATGCTGAGTGCAGCAAGCGGTCATCCAAGTCAATTTATTAATTAATCCAAGTCATGCCATGTACAAGAATCTGGTTCTGCTGCATGCTGACCCCGGTACCTATCGGGGTGTCTGCCTCCAGAGCTCGCCGCGTTGAGGGTGTTCATGCGCATGATGCTGCATGTGCAGGCTCCGCACCGCGCTGGACCGGCCCTCACCTGGGTGAGTCTCACGGATGGGTTTCCGTAGCGGCCGTAACTGTACTGGATCATGGGTGTCTTTGTCGCGCACCGGCTGGTGGAGGAGGTGCGACGTGCATTTGTCCTGACAGTTTCCCGCTGGTCTTAATGTTTGTCGACTACAGCCGCCAAGGCTTTAGACACGGTCCCAAGGAGCTAGGCTCTTTGGGTCAGGCATCAGCTCGCTCTGGACCGCGTGCCGCTACCATTTATTCAGTTGCTGCCATTCGCCGGCTCTAGAGGGTTCACAGCCCACGGTTACTAGTGCGGACTGCGGAAGGCACCACTCACCCCACCATTGCCCCCATTACAAGGGAGTGTGGCAAGGTTGTCCCTGTACGTCCCCATATCTCACTTGGCAAGGAGACAACCATATAAAAAAAAAAAAAATTAAATTACAACATATCTCCGTGGGGAGTATATGTAACACATATCCCTGAGAAGGGGAATATGGTTTAGGAGACAACCATATGTGTTCATGATTGTCGATCGAGGATCACATCATGCGCCAGCTAGCTAGCTGGCACGTACGCGCTTTGCCGCTCTTAAGGGGTTTGAGCCTGGCTTAAACATCCTTAACCACGACCGTAGCGCGTACAGGCGGCAATGGCCCTTGTTTTATCGCCTGTCCTACCTGATTTATGCGGATGATACCACCCGCATCGAGAGCCCGCAGAGCACATTCAGACCTGACGGTCTGGGCTTGGAGGCGAGGGCGGTGGATTGGCTAAGACCTGCCATGAACTATACAGATCAGTTGCTGGCCGACCTAGTGGTCCCCTGGAGCATAGTTTGAACACCACATTTCCTCCCGAATGGTGTTGGGTGTCACGGGAGAAGATAACGGCGTGCCAACGTGCGACATTTTCTCCTTGAAGATGCGTGGAAACGCGATGCAGCGTGGGCAGTTAGGACGTACCTCATGCACAGGATGACAAATCGGTGTGATCATGACCCCAAGGCGGGAATGTAAATGCATGCAGCAATGGTGCTCACCACTACAGTAGACACTCCCGGCCAGTTAGGCTCGAAACACACGCCCTGATCAAGCAAGCTGTTTCCGGCCCCACCGTCGAGGCCATCTAGTCGCTCTACGCGTAAGCCAGCCCTAATTTCAATGCACAAGGATACACATTTCCATCTCCATTCATATTCATCATTCTGAGCGACTACAAAACGCGGCAAAGATATCGGCAGACTCGAGCTACCATGGTCCGGATTTTCCCGATTTCTGGCCTGCGGTGGTTGTCTCGATAATCGAGAAAGCACGTTTGTTCCAGTTGGACCAGGCACGAGTCCCCAGTCCTGGCTTTGCTGGCCTGATCTGCGGACCATCGGAAAACACAGGATCCTGCCACGTGGCGTATGATGGGATATTGTATTTGGACAATCCGTATATAACAGGTCAACCCCAACTTCAATACTGAGCTGGCACCCGGCCCCCAGCTGATCTGACACTGCCAAAACCCAGATTTTTTGCGCTTCCATCTGAAAGTCAAACAGGTCTTAAGATAAACGGTCCGGGTGGGCATGACGATGCGCGAAGCCAAGCTCCGAACGTGCGCTACAGAACCTCGATCGACGCCATTCCTGTTGAGTGAAGCCTGTCGAAATATCCTATTACATCTTGCCGTTCCTTTGCGACGACAAACATGGTTCAAAAACTCGTCGAGCTACCTTTCGACGCCAAGTCTGTAGCTGCTCTTGGGGTTTCAATCGACGAGCTGAAAGCTTGCCTTACCGACGGTGGCGAGGTAATCTTGCCAGGAGATGCCGCTTACGATACACAGCGTCGACCCTGGAACCTGGACTTCGCAGGAACTCCATCGGCGATCGTCCGCGTTGGCAGTGAAAAGGAAGTGGCTACTGTTGTCAAGTTGGCGTCCGAGAATAACCTGAATCTTTGTGTCGTCTGTGGCAGGCACAGCATGTATAGTTCTATTTCCAACTCCTTAATGCTTGACCTAGGTCGGCTAAACAAATGCACGGTGGACGCTGCCGCGAAAACTGCACTCGTAGAAGGAGGAGCTTTACTCGGTGCCTTGGACAAAGCATGCGAACCCCACGGCCTTGCGGTGACAGCAGGCCATAACCCAACCACAGGCGTGGGAGGGTTGACCCTGGGTGGCGGTTTCGGACTTCTCTCGCGTGCTTTTGGGATGACCATCGACATGATTATCTCAATGCGGGTGGTGCTGGCATCTGGGGAAGTGGTCGAAGTCAGCAAAGAGAGCGACCCCGACCTTTTCTGGGCTCTTCGGGGGGGTCAAGGCAATTTCGGCATCGTCACGCAGTTCAAGTTCCGCCTGCTGCCCGTGGGCACCAACGGCAAGGTCGTAGCCGGCCCACTTGTCTACCCGCCCGTGCCCCTCGGCTTCCTCTTCAAGGCGCCCGTGAAGGCGTTCAAGGCGCACCGTGACTACTGGAAGACAATGCCTAACGAACAGGGCGGCATGGCCGTGCTTCTGGGCAAGGGTCCCTTCCTCGCCATCTACTGCCACGCGGGCAGCCTGGAGGCCGGCAAGGCGGAAGCCAAGAAGGTCTCCAAGGTCGCCAAGACGGTCATCAACCAGCTGAAGCCGATGTCGTACCACCTGGGTGCCCAGCGGCTGGCCCTGGGACCGGACGGCAAGGGCCAGGGGCAGGGCTTCTACTACGAGCGTGGCTTGCTGGTGGACCAGGTCCCCGACGAGATGATCGACGTCCTGTGGCAGGCCTCTCGCAAAGCGCCCACCAAGGACTGTGCGGCGCTCATCGTGCACCTGGGCGGCAAGGCTGCCGAGATCCCCGACTCGGATGCCGCGTTCGGACACCGCAGTGCTAAGTTCTGGGTGATAGTGCTCGGCAACTGGGTCAAGCTGTCGGACCGCGACGCGTGTGTCAAGTGGACCAAGGAGACACACGAGAAGATCGTGCGCTGGCGCGTGGGCAACTACAACGCGATCGGCGAGGACGACGGGTTCTCCATTTTCGGGCAGAACCTGGCCAAGCTCAAGGAGGTCAAGGCCAAGTACGACCCCAAGAACCTGTTCAAAAACAACCGCAACATTGTGCCGTAAATAACTACTAAAGGTGGGGGAGGTGATCCTCTGAGGTGCATGCATGTGTGTGGTTGCCCGGCGGAGAGTGCACGGGACGGCGGATGTGATCAAGAGGGGAGAGGCCCCAATGCGAGAGGCCCAATGGTGCTGCTGTCATATTGCAGCTTGAAGATGCCCGCCATGCAATGCCAGAGGGAGATGCAGTGCCTGGCGTTAAGCTTGGTGACACGTCCTTGGGATATAAGCTACCATGGTCCGGATTCTCCCGGTTTCTGGCCTGCGCTGGTTGTCTCCTTGATAAGCGTGGTGGCACCTTCTGGCGGCCAATGGCGGGATCCGTGTACACGGGCGCAGCTGTTAAGATGTTGTTGGAATGGTTTGTATTTTGCTGATTGTCTTGAGTCATACCGATTCTTGCAGATTTTACCAAGTGGGTTTCTGGGCCATATGGCCAATGCACTACCCCCCTAATCGAGACTCCATCGCCATATATTAATCTATGGGGACGTACCCATGCGTGTTGTATTATTCTTCAGTACTCAGTAGCCCCTGTGCGGCGCATTGAAATGCCATGCATCTAGCTCATGGCGCATTTTCCGGGTCTACCAATGCCTGACTAGCTCTGCCGGTATACTGGAGGGGGGCGGTCATCCACGTCGACCACAAGCCCTGGCAGGCGTGTGAGGCGCCCAGGTTGCCACCCCAGCATCCCCAGCCTAGGGATCGAATATGTATTAAAAATTATAATAACTTACATCAGAGTGAAAACACCCAATCAAACATGAACAAAGCCAACGCTAAGGTTCCACATCAAATATAAAATAATAATTACTTACATCAGAGTGACGAACAAAACGCGGTGGCAGAAGATTGTCAAGGCTCACACGCCCGACCCTGTGGGCAAGCCACCTCCCCCCAAGAGGAGGAGGCGTTTTGATGAGTAGGGTAGTTAGGAATTTTCTAGACTAGATAGATGTGCGTTAGGTTAGTTAGATTACGCGGCTCTCTCCACTCTGGACACCATCCATCAAAGAATAGTGATCTCCCAACGGAGGCACTGTTATAATTTAATTTTAAGGGGACTCGGCGCGGCGAATATTTTCCGCGCCAAAAAAATTCCGCGGTACCCTCCGTACCGTGAAAAGTGGGTGCACGGTGCGCGCACCCCTTGCGGAGGTGGCCATGGCGACTGCATTTAGACGAAACGTGACAAATCTGGCACGCGGAAAGCAGAAAAAATGCTCGATTGTTGGAGAAAATTAGTTACTGATTCTAATTTATGGTAGGATGGTTGCGATCTATAATGTCGCGGGCTTTTTTTCTTTGCCATCGGAAGGGGGGGTCCGGCCTGAATTTCTGTCGGGATGAATAGAGTATAATGGATGCCTGCCGGTGTGATTGTCGATTGTTGCCAGTTTTGATGGTCGTAAGGAAAGCTAGTTTAATGATGTTTCTAAAGCCGTAAAAATTCCCGCTGCTATCTTTACCTTTCCCGTCATTTTGCGGTAAGATAACATTAGGCCTGCGCGATGCGTGCCCAACCTCTCCATGAAAGGGTGGCCTTTCTTGTGCGCCTGGGCACGAATAAATGCCCGTTATGGTACGTTCTTATATTAAACGTCTTACTCTAGCGTTTTCCTGCTTTCTTAGCTCGTTGAGCGTAAGCTTTTTGCCTTCTTTCCGGCCAGATGCAGCCAGGAAGTTGCGGGTCCTGGCGCTGCATCGCTGGATTCCTGGATGTCTTTTAGCAAGTTCGTCTGTGACATAGCTGGCTTTCTGCAGCGCGTGGCCCGCAACCTGTCGGGAAGGTGTAATGCTTTTATTTCCATGCTTCTCTGAAATTTCTTTTGCTTTATAGACAGTTGTGTTCGAGGAAATTCACGCGGTCTTCCTAAGCAGCGGCATCATTTTCCCCAGACACTGACGAGCTGGCACCTGTCTCCTAAAGAAAGTGGCTCGTGCTTGTTAGAAAGGAGGCAGTGTGCATTTTGCGGGACACAATGCTTTGGTGGCACATGCGTCAGGTAGGTTGTTCCATGCAATGGTCTCTTCACCTTTCCCACTGAGTAAATGATAGCCTTTGTCATGCTAACCAGAGCAGCTAGCCACAGGTTGGCTGGATAAAAAGTCAGCTTATTTTCTCTTTATATACTGCGTGTGTGGTCCTCCACGTGGCCGGCTTGTTGGGCATTTTGGAAGAGGGTTTTTATTGTGTTGTTGGGTGAAACAACTTGGTTGTTGGCACAAAATCACACATTATTAGCCTGAGATAGGCCGATTACATATGCTGCTCAGGCGTGTCGTCCTACCAGCCTTGTTGTTAAGGGTAGACTCACAAGGCTGGCTGTGCCGATGGAGGGGTGGGGCGTATGACGCTCCGGACATCCTCCTCACACTCCGTGATCAAAGTGGGCATGTTGTGGGGTGTCTAGGGTAGCAAAACAGATGTCATTTTGGCTCAGCACTAGCTCAATTCTCTTTTAGCGTCTACCCAGGTGGCATCACAGGAAAATCAATAACTTGAGCTACGCTTGTCAGAATGAGCTCAAACTTCAAGGGGTTGTGTTTCCCCCCACTCAGTGGAATATCGCATGTATGGATGACCCAATCTGATGTGTTAATGATTTGATTTATTTTTTTTTGCTCAAAAAAGTACCCATTTTGCGGGAAAATTAATAACTGAAACAAATGTGACCATTTTGGCCATGTAAATAGCCCAGCTTTTAAAAAAGTGGGGGAACTTTGCAGGTATGTATGGGCAGGTCATTTAGACAAGTGGTTTGTCTTGGGCAAAATATCTCATAAATAGCGTCTTTTTCTATTTTTAGCTCGCCACCGGTGCGTGGTTGGGGGTAGTACCCCCAACAAGTGGTGGTATGAATGTCCAAACATCATATTTATGGTACCCAATCATCACTAGATGGTTCCCATGTGCATTGGAACTGATACTCACTAAAGTCTGTTTTTCAGGCTTTTGGACGTGCGAGTCCCCTTAAATCAGAGTGACGGCACCCAATGAGAAATAAACAATGCCAACGCTTACCAGAGATACCACGATCGACAAAATAACTACAGCCGGCATGGCACACTCGATCCACACCGCGGAATGAAGTAAAACAGCCTAATAAGCGTGCTGCGCCGCAAAGTCAGCCCGCGTGCGGCGGAGCAAGATACCAGCCATAGCCCGGGTAAGAGCTACCGAAAGGCGTTGGCGCCAATTACAATACGATGTCCAGGTCCGCGCTGACCAAGGGGCCCGCGCTGGCCCTCCAGGTCCAGGCGGTCCTCCTGAAGCCGGCAGCACTCCTTAAAGAAGCCGGCCGGGCGGCGGTCAGGGTGCCCATGGCCCCGAACTCCTCCATGCAGGACAAAGAGCACCACACAGTGGTGCCCGACGTCCCCATAGGCCGTGAGCTTAGCCCGCTCACTGAGCCCGATCCGCAGTGTAGCCCGCCGCCTGGGATGCACCAACCACATGGCTAAGAGCCAAGGGGCGAGCCACAGAAACATCAATGAGCAAGTGCCACCCGCCTCCCTATCGATCAAGGAGACAACCCCCCTAAATAAAATTAATTAATTAATTTTAACTCGTGCTCCCGTTGCAGGGAGTCACGGAGCATTAACCCCGATGGATGGATCACTCATGGATGAATGGGTGTGCAGTTCTTGGACGTTTGGAATCATGGCATGGCTAACGTGATGACTGACTAGCTACCTTTTCAGTGGTTTTCCATTTGCGGGTATTTCCTCGTAAATGGTGGGAGAGCGATCGCAGTGCAATGGTGCTCACCACTAGACACTCCCGGCCAGTTAGGCTCGAAACACACGCCCTGATCAAGCATGCTGTTTCCGGCCCCACCGTCTAGGTCATCTAGTCGCTCTACACGTAAGCCAGCCATAATTTCAATGCACAAGGATACACATTTCCATCACCATTCATCTTCATCATCCTGAACGACTCGAACACGCGGACAAGATAACGGCAGGCTCGAGCTACCATGGTCCGGATTCTCCCGATTTCTGGCCTGCGCTGGTTGTCTCCTTGATACACGCAATCCTACCGGTCTAAGCTATCTACAAGCTATCGACAAAACATTCCTGGCAGCCTGCGGTCAACCCTAGGGGTCTTGTCTAACCCCCCTATACATGCCTGGATCGCCATGCGTCCAGGCATAGTTGTCTCACTTCATATATATTAAAAATATAATTACTTACAGCAGAGTGAAATCACTCAAACCAAAGCAAACGCCCAGCTATAAACCTATATACAGAGCCATGTCAAAGCTCTATACTACGATAAGACCAATGGAAACGCCTAACGGGAGGAACCTAATAGCCCTGCTGCACCGCAAAATCAGCCCGCGTACGGCGGAGCATGATGTCAGCCATGGCCCGAGTCAGCGCCACCGACAAGCGCTGACGCCAATATGACGTCCAGGTCCGCGCCGACCATGGGGCCCGCTGGCCCTCCAGGTCCAGCCGATCCTCCCGGAGCCGGCAACACTCCTTGAAGAAGGCGGAGGTCAGGGGCCCCATGGCCCCAAACTCCTCCAGGACAAAGGGCACCACACGATGGTGCCCGACGTCGCCGTAGGCCAGGAGCTTGGCCCGCTCCGCCCGGTCCGCCGTGTAACCTGCCGTGAGGGAGGCCCCAGCCACGTGGCTAAGAGCCAAGGGCCGCGCCACCGAAACGTCAATAAGCAGATGCCGGCCACCCCCCTCAAAGTCCAGCACCACGATGTCAGGCCGGTGGTTGGGGGAATAGAAGGCAGCGCCATCCGCATCCTCGGACCGGATGTTCGCGTGGGGGAAAACCGACCGAATCATGGCGAGCACCACCGTCAGGAGGACAGTGTGCAAATACAAATACCAATTCTGATTCTGTTGGCCCCCCATGCAGGCAAGGTAGTGAGTCCCCGTGGGATCCAGCGGCTGCCCACAGCTACCACAAGGCCGCCCGGCCGGAACAAGAGGCTGCGGGGCAAATAGCTGGTGCCGGAGCGCCACCGAGTAGTGGCTGGGAGCCAAGGCGAATGGGGGGGCCATGGGAAGAGCACGAAGGTACGCCGAGCCCACACTCCGCAAGGAAAGCGAGAACAGCCACGCACGTCCCTGGGCGTTGAGGTCCGCGAAAAGAGCAATCCAATCAGCCGTGTGCAGAATACCCGCGTAGGTTTTCTGGTGTTTATCGATGACGCGAGCAGGGAATGCGGCGGGAGATTGAACGGAGGCGACCGAGGGAGTGCCGCGAGGGAGGTGGCGCTGTACCGCCTGAGCGGCACGGACGGGAGAACAGGCCTGCTGGATCTCAGCATAGGCCTCCTGGATGGCGGTGACGAAGGGCAAAGGGCTGCTGGGGTCCAGGAGGTCAGGCGCTGCCGTTGCCAAAAGGGGCAGGAGCCGGCAGCTTTCCGCCCACGACTGAGCGACGGAGCCCAAAAATGCTGCTGGGGCCAGCCGGGCGGCACGAGTCAGACCGCAGCCACCCATCCGTGCAGGCAGGGAGGCAATGCGAATAGCATGTGGCGGGAGGTCGGGGCCCGGGACCAGCTGCGCCAAGGCCGACTGGATGCGTTCGTCGTGGCCCTCGGCGGCCAGCCGGACCTGAGACGGAAGAGCGCCCCTGAGCCAGTGAACGACGCGAGGGTGAGCGCAAAACCACAGAAGCAGACCCTTGGTCTGCGAGTCATGAAGGCGCGCAATCAAGGGCAGTACCTCAGTGCGTGCCTCGAGGGCGGCCCGCAGAGCATCTTCATATATATTAAAAATATAATTACTTACAGCAGAGTGAAATCACTCAAACCAAAGCAAACGCCCAGCTATAAACCTATATACAGAGCCATGTCAAAGCTCTATACTACGAAGTACGATAAGACCAATGGAAACGCCTAACGGGAGGAACCTAATAGCCCTGCTGCACCGCAAAATCAGCCCGCGTACGGCGGAGCATGATGTCCGCCATGGCCCGAGTCAGCGCCACCGACAAGCGCTGACGCCAATATGACGTCCAGGTCCGCGCCGACCATGGGGCCCGCTGGCCCTCCAGGTCCAGCCGGTCCTCCCGGAGCCGGCAACACTCCTTGAAGAAGGCGGAGGTCAGGGGCCCCATGGCCCCAAACTCCTCCAGGACAAAGGGCACCACACGATGGTGCCCGACGTCGCCGTAGGCCAGGAGCTTGGCCCGCTCCGCCCGGTCCGCCGTGTAACCTGCCGTGAGGGAGGCCCCAGCCACGTGGCTAAGAGCCAAGGGCCGCGCCACCGAAACGTCAATAAGCAGATGCCGGCCACCCCCCTCAAAGTCCAGCACCACGATGTCAGGCCGGTGGTTGGGGGAATAGAAGGCAGCGCCATCCGCATCCTCGGACCGGATGTTCGCGTGGGGGAAAACCGACCGAATCATGGCGAGCACCACCGTCAGGAGGACAGTGTGCAAATACAAATACCAATTCTGATTCTGTTGGCCCCCCATGCAGGCAAGGTAGTGAGTCCCCGTGGGATCCAGCGGCTGCCCACAGCTACCACAAGGCCGCCCGGCCGGAACAAGAGGCTGCGGGGCAAATAGCTGGTGCCGGAGCGCCACCGAGTAGTGGCTGGGAGCCAATCTTCATATATATTCATCCTGGCAGCCTAAGCTAGACGGCACAGTTTACAGGATGCTCCGACAGGTCCTGCACGTAGGGTTTTCCAAGCGCCCGTGATCAGAGTCTTTGTATCAGGGCATGCCTCGTATTTCGGACGAGATTAGACAGCGTAGGATAGCATTTGTAGGACACCTTGCTCGCACCAGCCAGGTCGACACCGCCCTTGGTCTGGCAGGCCCCCAGCGGCTTGGCCAGCCAGGGCGGCATATTCTGCCCTGGCCTGCCCCCATGCAGGGCATTCCCAAAAGGGTAGGGAAACATGTCACGAACTACGTCCAGATGTTGCTGGATGACCTCCTGGTCCCAGCCCAGTTTGAATACCGCATCCACTCTCTCTACCCACGAGCCACGAGGTACATAGCCATGGCTGACGGCGGAGCTCATAACTTTCACGTTTGAGCACCGAATTTAGCCGTGAATATCACAATCGACGCGCCTTTCTACGACGCACATGCTGCTATAATTTTCCGAAGCATTTACGCAATATTATGTCGAGCAAACGCACCTCGATGAATCGCAGTTTGGAAACTGCGATGAGCCAAGCAAATGCGCCTGCAGCTCCGGCTGCAGCTTCGCCTCCCGGCCTCGCAGGCCACGGTGACACTAGCCAAGCGTTATAGTGGTTCACTCCTCCGCGGCCTCGCCATCGGCATCGCTAGAACCTAAACGCAGCCGCTCATCCTTTCCACGCGAACAGCGTTTCAAGCTCCACTCCTTCCATGCCGACGATTACGACGGGTACAACATTGCCCCGTGCACTGCTCTGGAGTGCATTTTCTTCGGGGATTACGCCTCGCTCCTTGAGCTGTGCCTCCACCTTCACAGCATCAATCGCCTTCTCGAGCCAGATGGCCGCAGGCTTCAATGCCGCGATATCTGCTGCTGACGGGCCTCCACTACAACCGGCCTGACCTTCAGCACCTGATTCTCTGCTCACTCCTCAAGAAGTCTGACGACGAGATCTGGTCCCCCACCATCTCCGCAGCCCGGCACATTCCGTTCCATCCTCACGGAAGCCTTCCAGCAGCACGTGACCCCCCTTGCCGCAGATGTGGCGGCAATGGGCGGCACGCTGGCTACTGAGCTCCCTCACCTTTCCACCACCGTCACCTCCATCTCCACCCTCCTCGCCTCCACCTCCACTGCCACCTAGCCACCTCCGCCGCCGACATCAAAGCCCAGCTCCTCGACATTGACCAGCGCCTTAAAGATAATGCAATCGCCATCGAGGTCCTGCAAAACACCGCAGGCCTCACCGCCCAGGCGGTGAAGGAAATTGCCGCCAAGCCAGCCCCTGCTGGCCTGGCAGTGCTGGCCTGGCCGGCGATGCTCCTCCCATCACAACCTGGGCGGACATGCTTAAGCAACATACCACCTCCACCACCTCGATCCGCCGTCGCAGCCCAGCTCCAGCGGCAGACCGCTTGACCTCCGCGAGGAGGCCGAGCTCGCCAAGCGCAGCCTCAACGCCATACTCAAGAACTTCGACATGGAGGAAGGTGAGAATTCCGAGAAGCTTGCACGTGCGTTTGAGAGCAAAATCCTTGCACGCATGGGCCTTCTTGGTGAGATTCAGCTGACCGCCCACCGCCTCCCCCGCGCGCGGGGTAAGGCAGGGGCGCCTCCGCTTCTTCTCATCTTTGAGAGCCCAGCGGACAAGATTTCGTTTCTCAGACGCCGCAAGCGGCTCGAGAAGACTCCCTTCACCGTGGACGACGACTTGACCCTGCATGGCGTAGCAACAACGGCGACGGGAGCTACGGCCGACCTACCTTCAGCTCCGGCAGACCAAGGCGGGCCAGCCGGTGTACTGGAAGGGGGCGGCCATCTACGTCGGCCACAAGCCCTGGCACGCGACCCCCTCGACCACCGCGGCCCCAGCGACCCCAGAAGCCCCAGCCTAGGGGAATACAGTAGCAGTAGTGTAGAATAGTTAGACAGTGGCCTTGTACATGCCCGCCTACGTCTACAGGCACTACACCAGCTGAGGCCTAGCCTTTTTAGTCATGTACATGTGTGCCTATATGATGAGCCACCCTCCAGATGATGCATGCCTAGCTTTATTTAATTATGCCGTGCCCATGCAGGGAGTAACTCTCTGCTGAGACGCCATGCCCTACAAGCTTTTGTGTAGCTATGCTGATCTTCCCCCCCATGACAGGCTCCCCCTTAGCTGGGCATAATAGCTTGAAGATCATGGGGCTGCAAGTGCCCTGGTGCACCTTGAGCAAGGGTCGTTTACATTCCCACCCTAATTGCAGGAAGTAGCTTAGAATGTATGATAGGCCATATGCCCCTTCTCTGGGCTATATGTGCTACATATACTCCCAACAACGGAGTTATGTTCCTAATTAATTAATTAATTAATTAATTAATTAATTAATTAATTAATTAATTAATTAATTAATCCACTCTCTCTCCCTTCTTTGGACTGCCATGCATAACAAGAGTCGAATGATTTATCTAGTACCAAATCCGAAAGGCTTGCATCACTCCCCGGAAAGGAGAACTTTTGCAGATGACTGTCGGTGTCAGTTGGCGATGCCTTAGGATCATGCAGGAGACGTCCGTCCTATAGTCAGCAAAAGTTGGTGCGAGAGGTTCGATTCCGGCCTGGATTCATTTGCAGATCGCGTTTTACGCGGACCGGCACTGAACGCAAATGGTTTTCACCTTTGTGGCGTGCCAAATCAGAATAAGAAGACGCAGTGGCAGAAGATTGTCAAGGCTCATACGCCCGACCCTGTGGGCAAGCCACCTCCCCCCAAGAGGAGGAGGCATTTTGATGAGTAGGGTAGTTAGGATTTTTCTAGACTAGGTAGATTAGCGTTAGGTTAGTTCGATTATACGCGGCTCTCTCCACGTACTCCACCATCCATCATGGAATATGTGCTACATGACCTCCCATGGACGGCGCCCTTGCTCGCTTGCGGTACGATGCGGCGGTCGGTGCCGACCATGCACCTTTCTGCTGAGCTGCTGAAGACCCCTGATCCGGCGGTTAGGGATCTTCTGCTGGCGTTCTGCAACCGTGTCCTGCTCTCTGACGAGCCTCCGCCTGCTGAGTTGCAGACGGCCATCCGCGTCATGCTGTACAAGAAGGGCTCTGCTGCTGACCCCGGTAACTACCGGGGTGTCTGCCTCCAGAGCGCCGCGCTGAAGGTCTTCATGCGCATGATGCTGCACAGGCTCCGCACCGCGCTGATCGACCGGCCCTCACCTGGGTGAGTCTCAGATGGGTTTCCGTCGTGGTCGTAACACTGTCATGGCTGTGTTTGTCGCGCGCCGATTGATGGAGGAGGTGCGTCGCCTTCCCCCTGACAGTTTGCCGCTGGTCTTCATGTCATTGTTGACTATATCAAAGCCTTTGACACGGTTCTCTGGGAGGCTCTTTGGGCCATCCTAGCTCTGGATCGGGTGCCACCTGCGTTTATTGCTGCCATTCGCCGACTGTATGAGGGCTCACAGGCAGTAGTGCGGACAGTCTGCGGAAGGCACCACCCCACCATTCCCCCTTCACCACGGGGTGTGGCAAGGTTGTGTCCTGTCCCCATATACCTGTTCATTATTGTCGTGGATCACGTCATGCGCCGGGCACGTGCGCGCTTTACTGCTCGAGCCAGGGTCGTCGGGGTTCGAGCCAGGCTTGGACATCCTTAACGTGAAAGAGCACGGCGGGGTTAGACCTGGTTACCGCCTTGCCGACCTGATTTATGCGGATGATACCACCCTCATCGAGAGCCCCGAGCACATTCAGACCTGGCTGGACTGCCTGGGCCTGGAGGCGCGGGCGGTGGGGTTGGAGATTAGTGTCAAAACCGAGGCGATGCATGGTGATTGGGGCCTCCAGTAAACCACCGCTGCCGCGCCTGCTCGACGGGACGGAGGTCCCGTTCCGCGACCGCTTCAAGCTGTTGGGGAGCTGGCTTCCTGACATGCACCGCCGACGATGTGGACACCCGCATCGGCCTTAATTGCCTGGGCCAAGCTCCGTTCGCTCACACCCTACTGGCGCTCGAAGGGCCTGGGCGGGCACCGCAAGCGCATGCTCTTCAAGGTCCTCGTCCTCACGGTGCTCACGTATGGCGCCGAGGCGTGGACCCTCCCACCCAAACTGGCAGCTAGGCTAGACGGCACGGTTTACAGGATGCTCCGACAGGTTTACAGGATGCTCCGACAGGTAGGTTTTTCCGAGCGTCCGTCATCAGAGTCTTTGTATCATGGCATGCCTCGTGTTTCGGACGAGATTAGGCAGCGTAGGATAGCATTTGTAGGACACCTTGCCCGCACCAGCCAGGTCGACACCACCCTCGGTCTGGCCGGCCCCCAGCGGCTCGGCCAGCCAGGGCGGCACATTCTGACCTGGCCTGGCCCCGAGGACATTCCCAAAAGGGTAGGGAAACCTGTCACGAACTACGTTCAGATGTTGCTGGACGACCTAGTGGTCCCAGCCCAGTTTGAGCACCGCATCCACTCTCTCTCCCGTCTTTGGACTGTCATGCAGGACAAGACGCGGTGGAAGAAGATTGTCAAGGCGCACACGCCCGACCCTGTGGGCAAGCCACCTACCCCCAAGCGGAGGAGGCGTTTTGATGAGTAGTGTAGCGATAGCTTAGAGTTAGGATAGTTCGATCACGCGGCTTCCTCCACCCCATCCATCATGGAATATGTGCTACATGACCTCCCAACGGAGGCATGTTATAATTTAATTTAATATATGAATCATGGCTAGCTCTGTATATAGGTTTATAGCTGGGCGTTTGCTTTGGTTTGAGTGATTTACGCTGCTGTAAGTAATTATATTTTTAATATATATTCAAATGCTGAGTAAGATAAATTATGGAGGTGAGAAATTGGCATGCAACATAAGGAAAAACCCGAAAAGAAGTACATATATGTATTCTGATCAGGCACTCCGCAAAGGTGAAAACCATTTGCGTTCAGTGCCGGGCCGCGGAAAACGCGGAAAAACGCGATCTGCAAATGAATCTGACCGGAATCGAACTGGGGACCTCTCGCACCAATTTTGCTGCAACTATAGGACGGACGTCTCCGGTTACCATGGCATCGCCAACTTACACCTACAGTCATGATTCCGCAAAAGTTCTCCTGTCCGGGGAGTGATGCAAGCCTTTCGGATTTGGTACTAGATAAATCACTCGAGATCTGTGTGTAGGAGTACTACACACGTGTCTGCACGCGAGACTTGTTCAGTCTCGCACCGTGAGACGGGCTGAACACGGCTGAATCCTTCTTTTTAGTAGTATATATGTATAGTGTCTCCTCCGGGTGGTGTGTGCCATGGTTCGGTCGGTCTTTCCCCACTCCACCATCAAGTGCGAGGACGCGGATGGGGCCGCCCTCTACTCACCCAACCATCGCCCCGATATTACCGTGCTTGACTACGACGGGCAGGGTTGCCACCTGCTCATCGATGTCTCCGTGGCTCGGCCGCTTTCCGGTCGCCACATCCTCCGGGCGGCTGTGGATGCCGGCGCTGCTGCCGCTGTGGCTGAGCGCGACAAGTTTGCCTCCTACGGCAATGTGGGGCCCCACCGGGTCATCCCCTTTGTCCTTGAGGAGTTCGGGGCCATGGGCCCCAAGACAGCGGAGTTTTTCCACGAGTGCTGCCAGCGCCGTGAAGACCGCCTCGACCTCGAGGGTCAGACCGCCCCGTGGTCGGCCCGCACGTGGTCCTCGTATTGGCGGCAGCGTCTGTCACTCGCCCTCACTCGCACCGTGGCTGATGTGTTATTCCGCCGCACCCGGGCCGACTTTGTCGCGACCCATGCGGTCTAGATCCCTTCCAGGCCTGCATGGTGGGCCGGCAGCGCTGTTGCTGCGTGTAGTTTTGTGATGTATAGTTAGTTGTACCTTGTGCCGCTGGCGTGATCCTTGGATGTCTGTGTCAGATTACTATTAATTTCTTCAGGGTTATTCTCCCAGTTATCGGGTTTTTCCTTATGTTGCATGCCTATCTCACCTCCGTAATCTATCATTCTCAATGAATATATGTATAGTTATTTCAGAAGCCGGTGTAGACTAGTCAGGCTTAGCTTAGCACGTACGTGGCCCAGGCCTAATTAATTAATTAAACACGTGCTCCCGTTGGGGAGTCACGGAGCACCGAAGTGCTTGTAATCCCTGTGTGTGCACTACAGGAGAAAGGGCAGAGACCCCCAGTCTCCTTCATGCCAAAGGCATGCCACAGCTGCATTCGGGCGCGCTATAGCTAAAAGGACAGGCTAACGATCCGGCAAACTGTGGGTGCAATAAGACCCATGTAAGCGTGGCATAACAAGTATTGTGTGGGCAAGTAATCTGAACATAGCCAGGGCGTAGCATGGCTGTACTAGCTAGGACTAGGCTAAGGCTATGGCTGGTTGTGTACCGTGCGTTGGCGGCACGTGACTAGGTATGTTGGCACAGCTAGGCAAACAATCAAAGGCATGGCTGCCTTAGCGGCAGTGACTCCAATGGTTACAAGCTAGGGCTATATTGCTATTCTATAGCCCGCTGGGGGCCTCCACATCTTGTGCATGGTTGATCATCAGGTCCCCGCAGTTAGAGTGCGGTGGGATATATTGCTTGAGAACACTGAAGGCTGTGAGCAATGAATTGCTTGGTTCATTAGAAAATAGGTTTACCCTTTATCAACGTTCCTCTCACCGGCTGCGCCGCCAGTGACCGTTGGGTGCAGACCGTTGGCCCGAGGCCACACGATGACAGGTAGCAGTCTAGTCACTGCATCGTGCGATCACAGATCAATGCACGCTGCAGTACGGTCCCTATCTAGGATACTCTAGTACCGTCCAATGACAGGACACTACGTATACTGGGTACTGACATCTGTCACGTACCTCAGTACCCAAAGTACCTATCTAGGGAAACGTATGCGACTCGACTAGCTAGCATTCCTATCTGCATAGCCCACGTGGTATTTATATTCACATACCAACGTAGGTTTACAAGGCTTATTCATACGTTGTATTCACAATGCCTTTGAGACTTAGTCTACAGCAAAGCATGGAGACTAACTCCAGTATTGTTTTATTATTTATTTCTTAATGCAGGTCTGCACCCCCAACATTATTGTTATTGTTTTTAAGTTGATTAGGGGTACAAAAGAGACATGGCTGGTTGAGCCAAGTTGGTTACAGCTGGCTGTTCTGGCCAGGTGTTATATTGCACATTAAATAAGGTGTACACAGCTGGCTGGTTTGGCCAGTTACTGAAGCACACATTAAGTAAATGGATACAAAGCTTGTGTCCTCAAGCTGCAAATGGATACAAATCTGACCTAGCCAGCACTCACACCCCACAACGAATGTGTTGAATTTTATGGCGCCCAGCAGCTATCGCTGTGGTAAGGGGGTGTGGTGGTTGTGTACTGTGCTATGGCCAGTCATTTATTCAAACACTGACTCTGATATCATAGGGGTTCATGTTCTGAAAGAGGAGCTGGTACTGTTGGCCAGCAGCATCCCGCAGCTTCGTGAGAGCGTCTGCTGGGTTGTCCTCATCATCCACATGAGTCCAGCTGGAAAAATAGGTGGCCTCCTGTTTGAGGATCACCCAATCCAAGTCAGTGTGGACAGCAGCAGAGACAGATTTCTTGGTTAGAAAACTGATCACAGATTGGCTGTCAGTATAGAGATGTGAGATGACATTGCATGTGCTGCCTGCCTGGGTTTGTAGCCAGGTGAGCATGTGCTGCAGGGAACGAGCATGCAATGCAGCAGACACCACAGCACGACATTCAGCTGAGTTGCTGCTGCCAGGTTTTCTGCGGTGTAGCCTGCTGTACCAGGAAGTGAGGGACATGTAATCTGACCTGTTGGTGAGAAAAAACAGCCCTGATTCCCGTGCCCCCATCTGATTGATTGTTCTGCTCTCCATGGAGCTGTCCATGACACATTGGATGTGGATGTCTTCCATCAGATTCAGGCCATGGAGGATGAGGGGGGGACAGTCATTGACCAACTTCCTGATGTGACTGCATTTGATCTTGACTAGAACATCATGGGTGACCCTGCTGATGACAGCTAAGGGAGCCCCACAGATGGCTGACCACCACCCCAGTTTGCCCTGAACAGTGGCACACATGTGTAAGGGGAGGTAGTTGTCCTGCAGCAGATCTAGACAATCTTGGATATATTCTGCAGGAGGGGAGAGAGAGCAGACCCACTGATCTGGCTGCCTATGCAGCTGCAACATGATGCCACAGAACTGGATGGGGGTTGTGCTCAATTCCACCTGTTTGCCAATCTCATATGATTCCTGGACCTGCTGAATAAAGGTTTCCACCTCAGCTCTAGGCCCACAAATGAGTTGGTCATCTCCATGCCACACAAAGAACAGCAGTCCAGAGGGGGTGGGTACAACAAAAAAGCATGGGTCCAGGTCATCATACGTGGCCTTGAGCTTTTTGAATACTTCCTCTGCTGAGTCTCTGAAAATTTTTGGGGCACTGACAAGCCCTTCCACCCCAATGTTGATGATAAGGTGGGGCTCATCAATATAAGGTTTCCACACAGCTGGGGTGTCTACCACGTACACCTTCCCTTTCCACACAGATTCAGCCTTTTCTGGGTCCCCCCTGAGGAAGGCCCTTTTAATATCAGTGGCTTTGCAGACATAGTCTTGGCCTGCATTGAGGTTGTGGAGGAAGAGGGAGAGCATGATCCTGAGTGAGGTTTGTTGCAGCCCAGGTGTGTATGTTTCCCCTTTTGGCAGTGTGGATGTCCCCTTTAATTCTGTGACACATGGTCTGGCATGGAAGATTGGGGAGCCCACTTTTTGTGGTTTTTGTTTGAGAACAAATTTTAATCTGAGCTTTTTGGCTCCCTCTGGCACGTCCCATGAAGGGGTGACAGGCGGTTTGTATTGAGGGTTTTTGGGGTTGGGCAGGACCCATTCCTGCCTGGCTTGGTGGACAATGGCCATCAGCCACTTGGTAAACCCTTTTTGTGTTTTGCATTCTTGTATGACGTGGGAGATTTGGTGGGGTGAGTGCATGGCTATGTCCCACTTACCCAGCCCAAAGGCTGAGGGATGGAGGAACTGGCTGTGCACTAACTTGTCCAGATCAGGGATCTCCCCTGGTGCATACTGAGTGTTGACTGCCTTGATGACAGCATCCATACCAGGGACAATACTGGAGAGAGGGATTTTAAAGTGGTCCAGAGGAACTGCACCCACCCCTGTGACACTGAGCTCATTAGCTGAGATAAGCACCCCAGGATAGGATACAAAAGGTTCCCCCAACAAGGTGTTACCAGAGTACCCCTCCACCACCTGGAAGGGTGTCTGAATACCAAGTATAGGGAGCATCACTTGTCCCACTACATCCAGTGAGCTTTGGCCTGAGAAATCCTGCACCCGTGCCCAAAATGAAGGTGCAATCTCAAGACCAGGGATGGCTTGTGCACTGATCACACTGACCTGTGCCTGAGTGTCTATTGCCAGGGTCCAGGGGTCCTGACTAGTGCACACAGCTGAGACTTTTGCCAACCCTGCGGCCACAGCAGCTTGTTGCTTATGTGACCTGTGTAATGCTTGCAAGGCGACTGCCAATCTTGACCTCAGAGCGGGAGGGTTGGCAGACAATTTGGTGCCTTGGGGCTGAGCTAATGCTTCCAACCCAGCTACCTCGTGCCTGGTTAAGCAATCCCCAGGTTGTGAAGTGGGCCTGGCTTCACTGAGGGTGGAAGGGTTCACAGAGGGTGCTGTGGTGCTGTCAACAGCAGTAATTGGTGGCTCAGAGCTACTGCTGGGCATGCTGGAGTTGCCAGATAGAAGTAGTGAGTCCATGCTTAAAGACTCTTCCCCAGGCACGTCTGCCATGGGAGAATAATACTTCTTAATTCTATGACAGCTCACCCTGTGACGCTTCCCATTGATATTGTGCTTGACCTCCACGGTCTTGCTGTTTTTGGTAAATCCACGGATGGTAACTGGACCTAGCCAAGTTCCAACCTTACCAAAGCTGTTTTCCTTGTAATAGAGAACTTGATCACCTTTTTGGAATACTGGCCTGGAATGGGTTTTATCTTTTTCTGCCAGTTTTGCTGAGGTTTGTGCACGTGCAGTGTTGTACAGTGCTATCACCTCTGGGGGATATACACCTGCCTGCAGGCCTGCTGGGATTACTTCACCCCACGTGGCATGCAAGACAGGTCTCATGTTTAGGGTTGTGCACATTTCATGACACCAGAGTGCCCTGTCACAATAGACCCCTGAAGTAGCATCCTTGGAAGGATTTTTGGCTAGTAGGGTTTTGACAGATCTGATGGTTCTTTCAATGACCCCCTGACCCTCATGATCTTCCAGCCCAGCAATCTCTATTGCTTCACACCCTTCCAGGTCAGTCAGACAAGAAAATTGTTGATCAAGCAAAATTCTGTCAACTGGGTAGAATCTGGGTAAAGCAATCATGAGTGCAACACGTAGCTGCCCTGCAGACATGCCAGGTAGGGGTTCCATTACTGTGAACCTGGACCATGAGTCTTTTAGGATCAGGTAGGGTTGGACATCTTTGTTGATGTGCATCACATCCCCCACTATCATGCCCCTATTGGTGGAAGGAGTTGCAGTATGCCATTTTTGAGGTTTGGGGCTATTGAACTGACATTCTTGACAGTGTTGTCTAGCCAGTTTTACTGCATTCCTGAGTTGTTTTCCCATGCTACTACCCCCCAGCCGTCTGGCCAGTTCCTCAGCCACTGTTTCATGACCCATGGCTAGGTGCAGCTGATGAGCAAGCTCCTTGATATCTATGGAGTTGTCAACAGTAGGGGTTAGTGCTTTTATGTAAGGTTCCAGAACAGGGTGTTGGGAGGACAGTAAGGTTGCTGCCTCAAAATCAATTATGCCCTGGTTGCCATCCCCAATGGTAATGAGATCATCATCCTCAGAGTACATAAGGTGAGTGAACTCACATTGATTTGGGTAGCGAGGCCTGTTGCAACGGCTGCCTGGAGGCCCCAGGGGATGACGTGCGTGCCAGCAGCCCGGGCAGAGATCCACCCCGTTGGCCAGGGAGTCGTTGTTGGGGCAGTTGTGCCCGTGCCCTCGTTGGAAGCACCTCAGGCACCTTATGGACCAGGGTTGCCAGGGGTTGTTGTTGTTGTTGTTGTTGTTGTTGTTGTTTTCCCTGCTGGGACCGGTTCTGGCCCTGCTGGGACCTGTTGTTGTTGTTGTTTTGGCCCTGTTGGGACCTGTTGTTATTGTTGCCCTGCTGGGACCTGTTGTTGTTGTTGTTGTTGTTGTTGTTGTTGGGGTTGCCATGCAGGGGCACACGGTGCCACGTGTTGCCACGCCCCTGAGAGCCACTGCCCCCTTGGTGGGAGGACTTGTGGGTCTTGGGTGCCCCCCCTGGCTGGCCTGCCCCTTGCGTTTGTGGCCTTGGACACCCTGGACCTTGGGGTCCTGGGCCTGGTTGTTGCCAGTACCCAGGGGGTCCACTGCCTCCTCGATATAGAGCATGGCAGCTCTGAAGTTGTCCCAGAGGGACTTGAGGCCTGTAAGCAGGGTAGCCAGGACAGAAGGTTGCAAATTAGCTTTTGTTAGCCAGGTGTGGATGAGATACCTTGGTTGGAGCTTGAGAAGCTCAAGGTCTTTCTCAATCATTACCCTGTATGTTTTTGCATCCCCAGAGAGGTTATTCTTGTTCACCTTATATGCAGCAAGCCAGTTGAAACGTTCTACTGCTTCCATGTGGTTATTGGTAAGCACTAGCTGTTTCAGATCAGTGATAAAGGTAGGCCACTGTTCAATGGCTGCTTCAGGTGTCAGGGTACGTTCCTGATAGGTTTGAATCAATGCTCTGATTGCAGGAGATGATTGATGGAATGTGGAGGAGGCCCTGAGAGCCTTAAACTGATGTCTAAGGTTAAGACCTTCCATCCCATACTCCAAAGCAAAAACAAATTGCTTAGCTTGTTCAACAGTGTGACCCTCAGGCAAGCCAGCAATATTGATTTTGGATTCCTTTTTATGAGGGTTAAACACACCTGTGAGAGGGGGGTTGGCCCTCAAGAAGCCGTCGGTTGCTTGTTGCAGGCGGGTGGGGTCCAGGTTGATGGTCCCCCGCTCATACCGCGACATCAGGGCGCGCAGGCCCTCGACAGTTTGCAGCTGGTTAGCTGTTAACTGCTGATCTTGCAACGAGGCCAGCTGGGCCTGGAGAATGGCGAGCTGTTCCAGGACATCCCCGCTCCTTGGGGGGGCCTCAGCAGGCCTGTTGGGTGCCTGTGGCACCTCTGCACCTCCCCCCAGGGCCTCCTGGGGTCCTGGCCACCCCCCCTGGTTTGGGAGGGGGCCCCAACCCACAGGGCGAACCTGGGGTGGTGGGGGAGGGGGAGGGGGGGTCATGGTGGCCCTGGGGGAGCCCGGGGGTGTCCGGGTAACCCCACTGGGTCCAGCCCCATCGGTGGAGGGGCGGGCAGGGGTGTCTGCCTCTGCTCTCCTCCTGGCCTCCTCCCGCATGAGACGCTTCATCTCCTTGCGTACCTCATGCTCCCGGAGGGCTGCCTGAAAGGCAGCCTCATCCTCGGGTATGTCAGGGAGTGGTCTCCCATGATCATAGCAGGCCGGACTGGACAGTCCGCCTCTTTGCCCTTCCTCGCGCCCAGGGCCAGCAGTCCCTCCTTGTACTGCAGGGGTTGGGGGGAGAGGGTTTCTTGCTGGTGGTTTCCAGCGGGGGGGCTTCTTCAGCTACCACCCCATGTTTGGCCAAGATGGCCTCCGTGACCCTGGCTTGGGTGATGGAGGACATGGTTTTAAAGTGTGCTGACCGAGCAAGCTCGGCCAGGTCTTGACTGTCCGCATAGTGCATGGGATAGTCAGCATTTTTTAAGAGGTCACGTAACCGCTGGGTGGCCTCGCGGTACGCGTCCGCCATCGCCTGGTGGGTAGCCAGGCGACGGGCGGCTTCCTCTTCATATTCTTGCCGCTTAGCGGCGAGCCGAAAAGCCGCCTCTCGGCGGACCTCTCGGTCCCGCTGCCTCGCTCGGCGTTCTTCATTTGCCACCAGCGCGGCCTGCTCGACCGCCAGGAGCGCTGGGGTAAGATTGATCTCAGTCTCCCCATCGGGGAGACTGGCAGTGTCGGATACCTCATCGTCGGACATTGGTTGTCCGGCGATGGGTTCCACAGGTTTTCGCACCACCCGTGCGAGTTTAATACTCTCCATGTCCTTCTTCTTGCGAAGAAGGGACGCAGAGGGTCGCCCAAACGTTAGCTCAATGTGGTTATGTCCCTGGGCGAAAGGGACATTAAGGTTTGATGTGGCGGGACGAAAGGTAATCGTCCCGTCCGGTGCCACCGAGGCCGTCTGACGGGGCATACGCTCCCGAAGAGATGGCAACGTGGGGCCGGACTGTGGAGCCTCAGTGGGGTTTACCACCGAGGTCTCCGCAGCCATGGCCGCGCCAGCCGTGGTTGCGGCTGGGGCGGCCGCCGGAGTCGAGGGTAAGCCGGTCTCCCCGGGGGGAGCCGTCTCGGCCTCCGGCCTCGCAGGGGAGGGGGGTAGGTCGGTCGGCTTTGCAGCCGCCGTCCCCTCGTCCTGGCAACCATTGTGAGTCTTTTTGTTCTTTTTCTTTTTCTTGGAAATGGCCGCATCGCCAGCCGGCTTCTTGTTGTTGTCTCTGGGCATCCGCCGATCCTGCCCATCATCATCCTCGTTGTAGGTAAGCTTCTTAGCGACATTCTTGTTCGTGATAGCCATGGTAGCAAATAAAATTCAAGTTAGAATGCGGTGGGATATATTGCTTGAGAACACTGAAGGCTGTGAGCAATGAATTGCTTGGTTCATTAGAAAATAGGTTTACCCTTTATCAACGTTCCTCTCACCGGCTGCGCCGCCAGTGACCGTTGGGTGCAGACCGTTGGCCCGAGGCCACACGATGACAGGTAGCAGTCTAGTCACTGCATCGTGCGATCACAGATCAATGCACGCTGCAGTACGGTCCCTATCTAGGATACTCTAGTACCGTCCAATGACAGGACACTACGTATACTGGGTACTGACATCTGTCACGTACCTCAGTACCCAAAGTACCTATCTAGGGAAACGTATGCGACTCGACTAGCATTCCTATCTGCATAGCCCACGTGGTAATAATTTATATTCACATACCAACGTAGGTTTACAAGGCTTATTCATACGTTGTATTCACAATGCCTTTGAGACTTAGTCTACAGCAAAGCATGGAGACTAACTCCCGCCCCTCCAGTACACCTTGGGCTTCTGGGGGTCCTGCTTATGGCGGAGGTATTCCGGCCACAGGTCGCGTCGCTGCTGTTGCTGAGCGGGGGTCAGGTCGTCATCCAGCGTCCAGGTGAGGTCGTGCAACCTCTTGCGACGAGAGAGGAACCGCTGCTTATCCTCAGGGGAGGGGAAGGTGAGCAGGACTGGTGGGGGAGCCGCCTTAATTGTCCCGTGAGTGCATGGGGAAGGCGGTGGCACTCACGCAGTTCTACCTCACCTATACCAGGCCCATGAGGGTAAGAAGCTGGTTCTTGAGCTCGTCAGCAAGAGAGGTTGACGTCTCACCTGGCTTCTAGGGGAAGCGACGTAGCACCACCGATCGGCACTCGCGGCGAGCGCGGTCGGTGACCCGTCCCGTTGCTGGGCCTGGCGGTGGTCCTCCAGCTCCTGGAGCTTCGTGGCGATGGCGTCGGTGGTGGAGGCGGTCGCTGACCGCAGCAGGTCCGCGTAGGAGAGCGGCGGGAGGTCACCAGCATCCTGCCGGGGTGGCTGGGATGCAATGGTGGCCGTCTGCTCCGCTATCTTGGGGACCTGTGTGGCCAGGGCCGGCCTCGGTGTGGGCGGTGATGGCCTCAAGCTTCTTCATGAGCACGCCACACTTGCCCTCCACCTGGTTATTAAGGCGAGAGACAAGTGCAGCATGCGTTTCCGAAGCCTGCGTCGCGGTGTGTAGCGCCGTGAACTGGGGTTGTAGCTTGTGGACGACCTTGGTTTCCACATTGGAGAACCGGGCCTCGATCGACCGTGTTGAGCGCACTGGTGACAGTTCAGCGATGTCAGCTTCTCGGCCAGCGGCCAGGTCACGTGCTCCTCCAGCACTGCGCGGATGTCATCCTTGCAGAGGGAGGGAGCCAATGGGGCTGCCGGCTGTGCGGGGGCGGGGGCGCAGAGCGCTCAGACTGTTGAGGTCGCCGAGGCTGCGCTGGTATAGTGGCTGGTCAAGATAAACAGGCGTTGGCGTGGTTCGTCATAAGTGTAGAGCCAGAACGTGTCGCGGTAGTCGATAGCCGTCCCCCCCTTTGGGGGCACGAAGAGCTTCCGTTCCTGTGCGAGGAACTGGAGGACCTCGACGACTTCCTGCGGCGACAGCGCCTGCCACTCGACGAGGGAGAACTGTCTGTCGCCGCGGGCAAAAATTTGCTCCATTTGTGGCGCGGTCGTGGCATGGTTTCTTGGATTCAGGCGAGGCGCTTGGCGATGGGTTTGCTGGCGATGGGTTAGCGAGCCCAGGCGGCTGGGCAAGAACGATGGCGAGTGGGTTGGGCTGGGAGCCGGAAAGCTCCTTTTCCAAACCCCGTTTTGCTTTTGGGGTCGTCATAGCTGCATGCTTGTCACGTGATAACTTTGGCAATACTGCGTTTCAGCCGTAACCGATTATTATACTGGCGTGTGCGTCTGAATAAAGCGCATCGAACATGCAAGTAGTCTGACCGAATTTGGGGCTCAGGCGCAAAAGATCTGAACTCCGCCGTCAGCCATACCGCCGTCAGCCATTTTTGTGTCCCCATATCTGTCAGGCCTATATGCGCGCATATGCGCCTATTATGGGACTCCCCACGGATGATGCATTAAGAATTAAAAGGGGCATATGGCTTTTAATACATTCTAAGCTACTTCCTGCACTGAGGGTGGGAATGTAAACGCCACTCAAGTGCTCGAGGTGCATGCACCAGGGCACCTGCACCCCCATGATCTATCAAGCTATGCCCAACTAAGGGGGAGCCTGCATGTCATGGGGAGGGAAGATCAACATGGCTGTACAAAAGCTAAGGCATGGCTTCTCAGCAGAGAGTGGCTCTCTGCGTAGTCACAGCATAACTAAATAATTAAGCTCTAGAGGCAACATCTGGTGTGTGGCGCGTCATGGGCACACATGTACATGACTAATTAGTGTTCATAAGTCAGCTGGTATAGTGCCTGTAACTAGTAGGCGTGTCACGGACGCGAGCTATGTCATCCGGGCGCCCACTATGCGCAGACCGGTGACATGCCCAAGGAATTTGTTTTCTGCGCATTTTCGACAAGGGCTCTCATAGTGCCCGGGAGGGGGGACACTAGCACTTGCAGCATAGGGGCAGGGGCAGGCGCGCCGCGGGCCAGGCACAGTCGGGCGCGCAGCACTGAATTCAGCGGACGGCAGTGCTCACAAGTGCGCAGCTATAGCGTCGAGAGGATCATACGCGAGTTAGTGGACAGCTGGAGCTGGAGCTGGAGCTGGAGCTGGAGCTGGAGCTGGAGCTGGAGCTGGAGCTGGAGCTGGAGCTGGAGCTGGAGCTGGAGCTGGAGCTGGAGCTGGAGCTGGAGCTGGAGCTGGAGCTGGAGCTGGAGCTGGAGCTGGAGCTGGAGCTGGAGCTGGAGCTGGAGCTGGAGCTGGAGCTGGAGCTGGAGCTGGAGCTGGAGCTGGAGCTGGAGCTGGAGCTGGAGCTGGAGCTGGAGCTGGAGCTGGAGCTGGAGCTGGAGCTGGAGCTGGAGCTGGAGCTGGAGCTGGAGCTGGAGCTGGAGCTGGAGCTGGAGCTGGAGCTGGAGCTCGAGCTGGAGCTGGAGCTGGAGCTGGAGCTGGAGCTGGAGCTGGAGCTGGAGCTGGAGCTGGAGCTGGAGCTCGAGCTGGAGCTCGAGCTGGAGCTGGAGCTGGAGCTGGAGCTGGAGCTGGAGCTGGAGCTGATCGAGCTGGAGCTGGAGCTGGAGCTGGAGCTGGAGCTGGAGCTGGAGCTGGAGCTGGAGCTGGAGCTGGAGCTGGAGCTGGAGCTGGAGCTGGAGCTGGAGCTGGAGCTGGAGCTGGAGCTAGAGCTGGAGCTGGAGCTGGAGCTGGAGCTGGAGCTGGAGCTGGAGCTGGAGCTGGAGCTGGAGCTGGAGCTGGAGCTGGAGCTGGAGCTGGAGCTGGAGCTGGAGCTGGAGCTGGAGCTGGAGCTGGAGCTGGAGCTGGAGCTGGAGCTGGAGCTGGAGCTGGAGCTGGAGCTGGAGCTGGAGCTGGAGCTGGAGCTGGAGCTGGAGCTGGAGCTGGAGCTGGAGCTGGAGCTGGAGCTGGAGCTGGAGCTGGAGCTGGAGCTGATCGAGCTGGAGCTGGAGCTGGAGCTGGAGCTGGAGCTGGAGCTGGAGCTGGAGCTGGAGCTGGAGCTGGAGCTGGAGCTGGAGCTGGAGCTGGAGCTGGAGCTGGAGCTGGAGCTGGAGCTGGAGCTGGAGCTCGAGCTGGAGCTGGAGCTGGAGCTGGAGCTGGAGCTGGAGCTGGAGCTGGAGCTGGAGCTGGAGCTGGAGCTGGAGCTGGAGCTGTCCAGAGCTGGAGCTGGAGCTGGAGCTGGAGCTGGAGCTGGAGCTGGAGCTGGAGCTGGAGCTGGAGCTGGAGCTGGAGCTGGAGCTGGAGCTGGAGCTGGAGCTGGAGCTGGAGCTGGAGCTGGAGCTGGAGCTGGAGCTGGAGCTGGAGCTGGAGCTGGAGCTGGAGCTGGAGCTGGAGCTGGAGCTGGAGCTGTCCAGAGCTGGAGCTGGAGCTGGAGCTGGAGCTGGAGCTGGAGCTGGAGCTGGAGCTGGAGCTGGAGCTGGAGCTGGAGCTGGAGCTGGAGCTGGAGCTGGAGCTGGAGCTGGAGCTGGAGCTGGAGCTGGAGCTGGAGCTGGAGCTGGAGCTGGAGCTGGAGCTGGAGCTGGAGCTGGAGCTGGAGCTGGAGCTGGAGCTGGAGCTGGAGCTGGAGCTGGAGCTGGAGCTGGAGCTGGACTGCTGGACTTCAATTACAGCGCCGAGGCTATTGACAGGCCAGGTGTCTTTGTGGTGTAGAATAGCGGGTCAACGTTATGAAGGCTGGACAGAAAACGAAAAATTAAGGGCAATTTGCGGTGCGGGGCCAGATCGCTGGAATGAATGCGAAATCGCTGGCAGCCCTATAAAGGGATTTCTCCTAGAAAGGAAAGATTATAGAAGCAATGTTTGCTGGGCCACTCACACGCGAGGTGTGAGCGTGCAGATTGTTTGAAGGATATTATGCATGCTTCGACCTTGGTGGTCGTGGCTCAATGTCGGACATTCCCAGGGACAGAAATGCCGGAGCCTCTACTAGGAGATGAAATCAGCAACAGGGTAGCAATTTAGATTTGTCGGGATGCCTTCTTGCTTTTGTTGGCATATGTGTGGTAGAAAGCCAGGACGGCAACTGGAATGCGGTTTTTGTTTGCATGGTTCAGGCAGCAAGATAGTTTTGGCATTCCTAGCTGGACTGACAAGTCTGGCGTGTGTCATGCGTGTGTCATGACGAATGGTTTGCATGGTTCATAGTCGAAGAGGACTCTCACGTAGCGTGTATTCTGATCAGGCACGCCGCAAAGGTGAAAACCATTTGCGTTCAGTGCCGGGCCGCGGAAAACGCGGAAAAACGCGATCTGCAAATGAATCCGACCGGAATCGAACTGGGGACCTCGATCTCGCACCAACTTCGATCGCTGACTATAGGACGGACGTCTCCGGTTACCATGGCATCGCCAACTTACACCTACAGTCATCCGCAAAAGTTCTCCTGTCCGGGGAGTGATGCAAGCCTTTCGGATTTGGTACTAGATAAAATTATCACTCGAGATCTGTGTGTAGGAGTACTACACACGTGTCTGCACGCGAGACTTGTTCAGTCTCGATCGCAACGTGAGACGGGCTGAACACGGCTGGATCCTTCTTTTAGAAGGGGGCGTAGCCGGTACTATCGGAATCAGCCAAGCGTATATTCTGATCAGGCACGCCGCAAAGGTGAAAACCATTTGCGTTCAGCGCCGGGCCGCGGAAAACGCGGAAAAACGCGATCTGCAAATGAATCCGACCGGAATCAAACTGGGGACCTCTCGCACCAACTTTCGCTGGCTATAATAGGACGGACGTCTCCGGTTACCATGGCATCGCCAACTTACACCTACAGTCATGATTCCGCAAAAGTTCTCCTGTCCGGGGAGTGATGCAAGCCTTTCGGATTTGGTACTAGATAAATCTAGCGTGTAGTCTCTTTCATGTACCTTCATGCCGAGCCTTCGTTTGTCCTCACATCTTGAGGCAAGGCTTGGTGACATCCGTTTCCTTGTGTAGGGTGTGTTCGTCCTCAGTCGTGGGCAACACAAATATTGCGGATGTGATTGTACAAGGTCGACTAGTTACCAATATAATTAATTAAAAAGTGCAATTCAAGTTGCAGCTGTGAACCATCTGATTTATCCATGAGACAAGTCACGAGACGATCAGCATGCACAAGACCACTGTCTAACTATTCTACACTATACTAGTACACTGCTGTATTTCCCTAAGCTGGGGCGTCTGGAGTCGCTGGGGCCACGGTGGTCGCTGGGGTCGCGTGCCAGGCGTTAGGCGTATTAATTGGATCTTATCGATTATTATTATTATTAATTATATTGTTGTTACTCAAGGAGACAACCAGCGCAATAAAATTATTATTATTATATGAATTACTGGCAACCATATTACTTTTTTGAACATAACATGCAATTTAACATGCCCATGTTCTAATTCGCATATGGAAATCTTAATCTTTTAAACTTTATCGATCGTCGTGTTTGAAGCCTCTGTTGGCTGCAGTGATTCGATTAAGGTTTTTGTTGCTAGTGGCGCTAGGCCACTTGTGGCGTTTTGAACTACAAAAACTTCCGTTGACTCGGCCAATGTGTGGCTTTAAGCCAATTAAAATTGGGCTTGGCACGGCCACGTGTGGCAGGCTGGCTTTCCAACCATTCATTGGAAGTAGAACGGCGGGGTCAGCGCGGCGCGGCGCCGTACTGGCTGAGTATACAGGGCGGGTCTCTGCCTGCCGGCCGCCCGTGTAGATTAATCCTCAGTTCGACGCATTTTGCCGCACTTGCTCGCTTGTGTTTGTACTTTTGCGTACTTTTTCGTACTTTTTTATATTGTTGTCGCAACGATTCGGTCCCCATTCTCGACGATGGATTCGAGGATACTGTCGTCTCTAAGACACTGCTCCGAAGACGATGATTTTGATTGGACAAGACTTTGGTTGATCAATTCTTCTAATACAATTCTACCTAGCTCACTGCACACTGCACCGGTCTAGCTCACTACGGTAGTCACTGCTCAGTGCCCAGCCTGTCCAGCGGCCAGCGGGCCACTTGGCGCTACTAACATGCACTAAGCGGTATGCACTGTTGCACTTTTCTAAAGGGAGATTCGTGGCGGAACGCCGGCCGGAAGTTCGGCTGACACTACCAATTGTGGCGTAACCTGTACTAGAGTGAACTTCAGGCACGGCCACTCTGTGGCGAAACGAAACTAGAAAGTAGAACAGCATGGCCAATTTGTGGCTTCTTGGGGGCCTTGTCAATTAGGGTCACCGCCACATTTTACCAAAAAAAGTGCCACACCGCCACATTTGGCGGCATATCGCCACTAATCGAAACATGCACTGGTTGGCTGCCTCCTCTATTACACTTGAAATAAAATTAGTGTTGAGGTCAGGTATAGATGCCTTCTGGTCCGGATTACCATGGTCCGGATCTTTCCGATTTCTTGCCTGCGCTGGTTGTCTCCTTGATATCAATGAGACAACCAGCGCAGGCCAGAAATCGGGAGAATCCGGACCAGAAATCGGGAGAATCCTTGATATGCCTTCTGGCCTGCGTTGGCTGTCTCATTGATATGCAAACCAGGATCTTAGTTGTCTCACTTAACATCACTTTTGAATATAATAAATAAATAGTTTTCCCCGCGATCGGAATGTGATAGGCACAGAATCCCAGCTTCTACCTGTGGTTGCAATGACCAAGCGGCTTGGTTTCAGGAACAAAGTCATGGCTTCATACGTACTGCCGACCTACACGGCTTGCTACGTACTGCCTACATTGCAGTAAACGTGCAAGCGTGCAGGACGTGCAGTCTTTAGGCCATCCCAGCGCAGCCAGTGCGCATGTCACACCATCAATGGGTAGCCATACTCTACCCTAATCACCCTCAAACTCGATGAGCACATGCAGAGGGGTGCTACCCAGTTTCGACCTTCCCTGCATTCAACCATGGTAAGAAATGCAGGTGGCGTGAACATCAGTACAAAGAAAAAAAGAACAAACGATAAAAAAAGAATGTCACACACAAACACCTGGTTTGCGTCACATTGCTAATAAAACTATGGTTGCGCAGTAAGCAGTTTATAGTACAAGGAATCCATTACCATGCCAAAGCAAAGTCAGACATTCTTGCCAACGAGTGATGCCAGATGCTGCCATTATTAGGTCTACAATCCCTTTGGGTACACAGAATGGGCGAAGCACACACTGCAAATGGAGCTCTCAAGCATGAAACTAAAGAGCGCTGATAAGATGGGTGCTTCAAAGAGCGCCCCGGCTTCATTGAGTGACGCAACTATTTTTTTACGTAAGCCAGCCCCCAACCATTTCTGGCAAGCTGCTTTACAGCACAGATAATGACATTTATAACACATACTTCTACTTCATCCTTGCAACATGTACTTTCAACACAGATAATTATGGGTATCAGCCAGTGAAAACGACACACATATACTCGATATAGTGACCCAAGCATCAAGGAACTATGTTACTCACTTATACAGCATGAAAGAAATAGGCCATGGCGTGCTGTTAAGCTACGGTAAGCCTACGGAGTTCATAAACTTGTTAGCCACCAACGTCCAGCCTCATGGTTTGCAGTACTAGTTAGTGAAATTCCAGGCGGCTAATCCATGGATGTGAGGAACACAACGTACACTTGCCTTGCATACCAAACTACACTGACCGCATAGTATCCCAACCATGCATTTGTTTGACCCAGGCAATGTACAGACAAGTGAGGTACACAAGCAGCGCCTTATCATTCATGAAGGTTGCTATAGCATATACTTTTGCTTGTGGCCGCTAGCTGATTACTGAACAATCTTGAAGCAAAAGAGAATGGGTAAGGAGCATGCACATTAGCATGGCTGCCCGCCTGCATGCCACCCGGCCTTTCATGCTATTCATTCACGAAGACCGCATGCCCCAAGACATGCACGCATGCGGCACGCAAACCCACTTGGCATGCAGATGCGGACTAAAAACAAGGCCGCCCTCTAAGCACTCATTCACATGGTTCTGCTGCATATTTTATGGGCAGCTTCCATCCCGCGGTCCTGCTCATTGCTTGACAGGCAGACACCAAATCCAATGCAAGGAACCGGGGAGAGAAGAATCGCGCTATGTAGTATTCTGCTATGTGCCTGGAGATCCCTCATAAAGCTGCCGCTGTGGCACGCAACTCCAATTACCAAACAGATCAGCTGCAGCCCCTACATCCCATGGGGCCAACATGAGCACCATGCCAATATTATCTACCACCATGGCAGACCAATGGAGGCAGACCAACAGTCAAGCTGTTGGCAGAGACGCCAGCAACCTGGTGCCGATCTCGTGCACTGCATTTTGGTCCACTACGGCAGCACTGGGATGCGTTATGGGTGGTCCGCTTACGAACCTGTAGCTCTGGGAGCTCGATGACACAGCAGCACTCCACCACCTGCGCGTGAACCTTCTCTGCGAGGTCGGATGCGTGCACAAGAGGGAACACCGGGCAAGCACACACGACTGCTGCAAAGTCAGGATTTTGTGCAACAACGTCAAGCCAATAGTTGGTAGCTGGCTGTTAGTTCACAAGTACGTAGTTGGCATGAGTACCCCCCTCCAACTCTTAACTACAGACAGTGCATGCATGCTTTTTCCTTGGATGCTGCTGCACACCCAGCTCACCCTCAGCATTTCCCATTCCATCCCCCTTGACCCCCAGCTGCACCTAACCAACAAGTAAAATAGACCGTCCTTATCCTAGCAGACTACACATCATGTCCGAAAACTATTCGTGCACAACTTGGTCGCAAATTATCTTAGTAGAATGTATACGAACGTTTTCTGCTAATGGCTGTTAGACTGCCTATATACACCGTCCGCATTGGTAGTTTCAATGCATGTACAATTTCTGCCCTGGTTGCATTTTGAATTAACCTGGGACCTTTGTTGGGAGCCAAGTAGGGTCCCAGGCTTTTCTTTATTTAACTAAATTATTTGTTTGTTTCTCGTACTGCAGCCGTTCAAGGCAGTCAGGTATATATTTACTATGGTAAGATCCCCAGCTTTTCTGTTGTTTGCTTGCTGTTTCCCCAACAATAACCACCAAGGGCTGGCAAGCGTTAATTAATGAATTTACTTTGATTGTTTGCTAGTTCATATTTGATCCAGTCCACAGCCCTGGGGACTTACTTAATTAGATTTTCTTTGTTTGTTTAACGTTTTCAGGCGGAAAGTTTTCTAGCAAGTCTATATTTTATAAAAATACCAATGCGGACAGTGTACCATTTGTTTGTGGCTAATTGGAGGCAGTTGCTGACTTTATAGCAACTTTTATCTGCGTGACAGCAGCAACACCACTATACCATATAAAGAAACTATCGTGAGGACCAAGAGGCCATTGTAGGCCAGCAGCACAAGAAGCACCAGCAGCACAAGCAGCAGCAGCAGCAGCAGCAGCAGCAGCAGCAGCAGCAGCAGCCGCAGCAGCAGCAGCGGCGGCGGCGGCGGCGGCGGCGGCGGCGGCGGCGGCGGCGGCGGCGGCGGCGGCGGCGGCGGCGGCGGCGGCGGCGGCGGCGGCGGCGGCGGCGCGGCGGCGGCGGCGGCGGCGGCGGCGGCGGCGGCGGCGGCGGCGGCGGCGGCGGCGGCGGCGGCGGCGGCGGCGGCGGCGGCGGCGGCGGCGGCGGCGGCGGCGGCGGCGGCGGCGGCGGCGGCGGCGGCGGCGGCGGCGGCGGCGGCGGCGGCGGCGGCGGCGGCGGCGGCGGCGGCGGCGGCGGCGGCGGCGGCGGCGGCGGCGGCGGCGGCGGCGGCGGCGGCGGCGGCGGCGGCGGCGGCGGCGGCGGCGGCGGGGGTGGTGGCGGCGGCGGCGGCGGCAGCAGCAGCCGCAGCAGCAGCAGCAGCAGCAGCAGCAGCAGCAGCAGCAGCAGCAGCAGCAGCAGCAGCAGCAGCAGCAGCAGCAGCAGCAGCAGCAGCAGCAGCAGCAGCAGCAGCAGCAGCAGCAGCAGCAGCAGCAGCAGCAGCAGCAGCAGCAGCAGCAGCAGCAGCAGCAGCAGCAGCAGCAGCAGCAGCAGCAGCAGCAGCAGCAGCAGCAGCAGCAGCAGCAGCAGCAGCAGCAGCAGCAGCAGCAGCAGCAGCAGCAGCAGCAGCAGCAGCAGCAGCAGCAGCAGCAGCAGCAGCAGCAGCAGCAGCAGCAGCAGCAGCAGCAGCAGCAGCAGCAGCAGCAGCAGCAGCAGCAGCAGCAGCAGCAGCAGCAGCAGCAGCAGCAGCAGCAGCAGCAGCAGCAGCAGCAGCAGCAGCAGCAGCAGCAGCAGCAGCAGCAGCAGCAGCAGCAGCAGCAGCAGCAGCAGCAGCAGCAGCAGCAGCAGCAGCAGCAGCAGCAGCAGCAGCAGCAGCAGCAGCAGCAGCAGCAGCAGCAGCAGCAGCAGCAGCAGCAGCAGCAGCAGCAGCAGCAGCAGCAGCAGCAGCAGCAGCAGCAGCAGCAGCAGCAGCAGCAGCAGCAGCAGCAGCAGCAGCAGCAGCAGCAGCAGCAGCAGCAGCAGCAGCAGCAGCAGCAGCAGCAGCAGCAGCAGCAGCAGCAGCAGCAGCAGCAGCAGCAGCAGCAGCAGCAGCAGCAGCAGCAGCAGCAGCAGCAGCAGCAGCAGCAGCAGCAGCAGCAGCAGCAGCAGCAGCAGCAGCAGCAGCAGCAGCAGCAGCAGCAGCAGCAGCAGCAGCAGCAGCAGCAGCAGCAGCAGCAGCAGCAGCAGCAGCAGCAGCAGCAGCAGCAGCAGCAGCAGCAGCAGCAGCAGCAGCAGCAGCAGCAGCAGCAGCAGCAGCAGCAGCAGCAGCAGCAGCAGCAGCAGCAGCAGCAGCAGCAGCAGCAGCAGCAGCAGCAGCAGCAGCAGCAGCAGCAGCAGCAGCAGCAGCAGCAGCAGCAGCAGCAGCAGCAGCAGCAGCAGCAGCAGCAGCAGCAGCAGCAGCAGCAGCAGCAGCAGCAGCAGCAGCAGCAGCAGCAGCAGCAGCAGCAGCAGCAGCAGCAGCAGCAGCAGCAGCAGCAGCAGCAGCAGCAGCAGCAGCAGCAGCAGCAGCAGCAGCAGCAGCAGCAGCAGCAGCAGCAGCAGCAGCAGCAGCAGCAGCAGCAGCAGCAGCAGCAGCAGCAGCAGCAGCAGCAGCAGCAGCAGCAGCAGCAGCAGCAGCAGCAGCAGCAGCAGCAGCAGCAGCAGCAGCAGCAGCAGCAGCAGCAGCAGCAGCAGCAGCAGCAGCAGCAGCAGCAGCAGCAGCAGCAGCAGCAGCAGCAGCAGCAGCAGCAGCAGCAGCAGCAGCAGCAGCAGCAGCAGCAGCAGCAGCAGCAGCAGCAGCAGCAGCAGCAGCAGCAGCAGCAGCAGCAGCAGCAGCAGCAGCAGCAGCAGCAGCAGCAGCAGCAGCAGCAGCAGCAGCAGCAGCAGCAGCAGCAGCAGCAGCAGCAGCAGCAGCAGCAGCAGCAGCAGCAGCAGCAGCAGCAGCAGCAGCAGCAGCAGCAGCAGCAGCAGCAGCAGCAGCAGCAGCAGCAGCAGCAGCAGCAGCAGCAGCAGCAGCAGCAGCAGCAGCAGCAGCAGCAGCAGCAGCAGCAGCAGCAGCAGCAGCAGCAGCAGCAGCAGCAGCAGCAGCAGCAGCAGCAGCAGCAGCAGCAGCAGCAGCAGCAGCAGCAGCAGCAGCAGCAGCAGCAGCAGCAGCAGCAGCAGCAGCAGCAGCAGCAGCAGCAGCAGCAGCAGCAGCAGCAGCAGCAGCAGCAGCAGCAGCAGCAGCAGCAGCAGCAGCAGCAGCAGCAGCAGCAGCAGCAGCAGCAGCAGCAGCAGCAGCAGCAGCAGCAGCAGCAGCAGCAGCAGCAGCAGCAGCAGCAGCAGCAGCAGCAGCAGCAGCAGCAGCAGCAGCAGCAGCAGCAGCAGCAGCAGCAGCAGCAGCAGCAGCAGCAGCAGCAGCAGCAGCAGCAGCAGCAGCAGCAGCAGCAGCAGCAGCAGCAGCAGCAGCAGCAGCAGCAGCAGCAGCAGCAGCAGCAGCAGCAGCAGCAGCAGCAGCAGCAGCAGCAGCAGCAGCAGCAGCAGCAGCAGCAGCAGCAGCAGCAGCAGCAGCAGCAGCAGCAGCAGCAGCAGCAGCAGCAGCAGCAGCAGCAGCAGCAGCAGCAGCAGCAGCAGCAGCAGCAGCAGCAGCAGCAGCAGCAGCAGCAGCAGCAGCAGCAGCAGCAGCAGCAGCAGCAGCAGCAGCAGCAGCAGCAGCAGCAGCAGCAGCAGCAGCAGCAGCAGCAGCAGCAGCAGCAGCAGCAGCAGCAGCAGCAGCAGCAGCAGCAGCAGCAGCAGCAGCAGCAGCAGCAGCAGCAGCAGCAGCAGCAGCAGCAGCAGCAGCAGCAGCAGCAGCAGCAGCAGCAGCAGCAGCAGCAGCAGCAGCAGCAGCAGCAGCAGCAGCAGCAGCAGCAGCAGCAGCAGCAGCAGCAGCAGCAGCAGCAGCAGCAGCAGCAGCAGCAGCAGCAGCAGCAGCAGCAGCAGCAGCAGCAGCAGCAGCAGCAGCAGCAGCAGCAGCAGCAGCAGCAGCAGCAGCAGCAGCAGCAGCAGCAGCAGCAGCAGCAGCAGCAGCAGCAGCAGCAGCAGCAGCAGCAGCAGCAGCAGCAGCAGCAGCAGCAGCAGCAGCAGCAGCAGCAGCAGCAGCAGCAGCAGCAGCAGCAGCAGCAGCAGCAGCAGCAGCAGCAGCAGCAGCAGCAGCAGCAGCAGCAGCAGCAGCAGCAGCAGCAGCAGCAGCAGCAGCAGCAGCAGCAGCAGCAGCAGCAGCAGCAGCAGCAGCAGCAGCAGCAGCAGCAGCAGCAGCAGCAGCAGCAGCAGCAGCAGCAGCAGCAGCAGCAGCAGCAGCAGCAGCAGCAGCAGCAGCAGCAGCAGCAGCAGCAGCAGCAGCAGCAGCAGCAGCAGCAGCAGCAGCAGCAGCAGCAGCAGCAGCAGCAGCAGCAGCAGCAGCAGCAGCAGCAGCAGCAGCAGCAGCAGCAGCAGCAGCAGCAGCAGCAGCAGCAGCAGCAGCAGCAGCAGCAGCAGCAGCAGCAGCAGCAGCAGCAGCAGCAGCAGCAGCAGCAGCAGCAGCAGCAGCAGCAGCAGCAGCAGCAGCAGCAGCAGCAGCAGCAGCAGCAGCAGCAGCAGCAGCAGCAGCAGCAGCAGCAGCAGCAGCAGCAGCAGCAGCAGCAGCAGCAGCAGCAGCAGCAGCAGCAGCAGCAGCAGCAGCAGCAGCAGCAGCAGCAGCAGCAGCAGCAGCAGCAGCAGCAGCAGCAGCAGCAGCAGCAGCAGCAGCAGCAGCAGCAGCAGCAGCAGCAGCAGCAGCAGCAGCAGCAGCAGCAGCAGCAGCAGCAGCAGCAGCAGCAGCAGCAGCAGCAGCAGCAGCAGCAGCAGCAGCAGCAGCAGCAGCAGCAGCAGCAGCAGCAGCAGCAGCAGCAGCAGCAGCAGCAGCAGCAGCAGCAGCAGCAGCAGCAGCAGCAGCAGCAGCAGCAGCAGCAGCAGCAGCAGCAGCAGCAGCAGCAGCAGCAGCAGCAGCAGCAGCAGCAGCAGCAGCAGCAGCAGCAGCAGCAGCAGCAGCAGCAGCAGCAGCAGCAGCAGCAGCAGCAGCAGCAGCAGCAGCAGCAGCAGCAGCAGCAGCAGCAGCAGCAGCAGCAGCAGCAGCAGCAGCAGCAGCAGCAGCAGCAGCAGCAGCAGCAGCAGCAGCAGCAGCAGCAGCAGCAGCAGCAGCAGCAGCAGCAGCAGCAGCAGCAGCAGCAGCAGCAGCAGCAGCAGCAGCAGCAGCAGCAGCAGCAGCAGCAGCAGCAGCAGCAGCAGCAGCAGCAGCAGCAGCAGCAGCAGCAGCAGCAGCAGCAGCAGCAGCAGCAGCAGCAGCAGCAGCAGCAGCAGCAGCAGCAGCAGCAGCAGCAGCAGCAGCAGCAGCAGCAGCAGCAGCAGCAGCAGCAGCAGCAGCAGCAGCAGCAGCAGCAGCAGCAGCAGCAGCAGCAGCAGCAGCAGCAGCAGCAGCAGCAGCAGCAGCAGCAGCAGCAGCAGCAGCAGCAGCAGCAGCAGCAGCAGCAGCAGCAGCAGCAGCAGCAGCAGCAGCAGCAGCAGCAGCAGCAGCAGCAGCAGCAGCAGCAGCAGCAGCAGCAGCAGCAGCAGCAGCAGCAGCAGCAGCAGCAGCAGCAGCAGCAGCAGCAGCAGCAGCAGCAGCAGCAGCAGCAGCAGCAGCAGCAGCAGCAGCAGCAGCAGCAGCAGCAGCAGCAGCAGCAGCAGCAGCAGCAGCAGCAGCAGCAGCAGCAGCAGCAGCAGCAGCAGCAGCAGCAGCAGCAGCAGCAGCAGCAGCAGCAGCAGCAGCAGCAGCAGCAGCAGCAGCAGCAGCAGCAGCAGCAGCAGCAGCAGCAGCAGCAGCAGCAGCAGCAGCAGCAGCAGCAGCAGCAGCAGCAGCAGCAGCAGCAGCAGCAGCAGCAGCAGCAGCAGCAGCAGCAGCAGCAGCAGCAGCAGCAGCAGCAGCAGCAGCAGCAGCAGCAGCAGCAGCAGCAGCAGCAGCAGCAGCAGCAGCAGCAGCAGCAGCAGCAGCAGCAGCAGCAGCAGCAGCAGCAGCAGCAGCAGCAGCAGCAGCAGCAGCAGCAGCAGCAGCAGCAGCAGCAGCAGCAGCAGCAGCAGCAGCAGCAGCAGCAGCAGCAGCAGCAGCAGCAGCAGCAGCAGCAGCAGCAGCAGCAGCAGCAGCAGCAGCAGCAGCAGCAGCAGCAGCAGCAGCAGCAGCAGCAGCAGCAGCAGCAGCAGCAGCAGCAGCAGCAGCAAAGGTATGGTAGAATCAGCCTACATCCGTCTCGCACAAAAGAAGGACCTCTGCATTATATCAGCATAAATAAGTTTTCAGCTGTCAGCATGAGTGTACACATTGTTGTCGCACGGATTGGGTACATCTCAACTGTAAAACTTTCAAATGTAGTATGCCCTAAATTATTTTCACATTGTATCGAGGAAGGTGGACGCAAATGCTGGTAAAAGCATGTTACTGCTAAAATGAGATATTGGCTGTGGGGTTCCAGCTGTGCACACAGAATGTGCATTACCAAAACAAGTCATGGTTAGTCATGCCGACAACCGGGAAGAAACGCACCCATCAGCTGGATGCCGGCGCCGAGCGTCCCTCCAGTCGCCACCAAGTCGTCTACCAACAGAACACGGTCGCCCTCGTTGACAGCCCCAACGTGCATTTCTATGCGGTCGGTCCCATACTCGAGCTGATATTCGGCGCCAATGGTTTCACCTGGAAGCTTCTTCGGCTTTCTCAAGGGTACAAATTTGCAGCCCAACGCCAAGGCGATGGGCGGGCCAAAAATAAACCCCCGTGCCTCGAAACCTACCAAGCAAGCGGCCGAGCATAGATTGCAAAGCAAAGACAACGGCAATAACACAGTGACATGTATCCTAGTAAGGACGTGTATGCTGAAAAGGATGATGAAGGACACGCCCCTCCAAGAAAACGTACGCCCAACATTTTCGTGAATGGCTGCTAGCATTCAACACAGCGCGAGGAATAGTACGTTATATTCTACGGGCGCTGTTCAATGAAGAGACTGAAAACGAGGAGGGAGATATATGCATTACCTGCTATCGTGTCAATCTTCATATGCTTGTAGCGTTCTACTAGCAAGTCGATGGTGGCTTTGAATGCAGCAGGATTGAGCAGAAGTGTCGTTATATCTCGGAACATAACTCCTGCAAAATGACAGATAACCATGGCAAGTCAATGCCTCATTCAGCACAATGTGGCAACAGGATATTTATGCTACATTATGGGATTTCAACCCAGCCAGCACGGAACTACGTTAACATTGGTCCAAAATAATAAAAAAAAGTACCTGGTTTCGGCCAGTTTGGAATCGTCCGAATCGAATTTTTAATAAGCTCCAAACGAGGATCCATTCTTTCAGCTGTCTGCACGCCGTGATCCCCGCCAGTTATCGCAACGTCGCAATTTTGTAGAAGCCGCCTTGATAGAAAAAAACGTGCTCACACTGCACAGGCCATGCAGAGCCACGGTAAAGGTTTTCTCCCCGCGGAAAAATGTTTTCTGCTGCCATCCTGGAGTGTTTCCCACGTGTCTACTCCCTCTAAAGTAAAAAATAAACCTGTCCGTTGTTGTTGTTGTTGTTGCCCACGCCGATGGGCCAGGAGACTGAACAGCATGCAATCACAAACATACAAAGAAACAAAGGTACTCAGCGGGTGCTTGTACGGTTGCACCATTGGATACATTTGGTAGTTGGTACAACTCCTTGCCCATGTGCGGCCTGGGATTCAACTAAGTAACTTACTAACAACTGCTTGCCGCATGGTCGTTCGTATAGAACCTGTCCGTATAGGACATTATGAGCCGAAGTAACAACTGTGCTTTGCGACTTCGCTTCTTGGCACTGGACGGCGCGGAATCGGCATTGACGTGCCTTCTCGGCACGCATGCAGGAATCGCAAACAGGGAAGACGATGCCAACGCAAACGTAACGGACGCACGTGGGCTAAATTGTATTACTGTACTAGAGTGTATTTGGGAAACAAGAAAATTTCGCTCTGACATTTAACGATGGTGCGCGTGTATCGTGGCACGATTTGATTAACCAACATGACTTAGATTCGCTGGACGTAAAGCGCCAATCACTGTACGTGGTCCGACTTTGCTGGAACCAATAAGGCCCCTTCTGGGAACGATTTCCTTGGAGTTCTTAGGTCAAGCCACATTTTACTGTCGCCCACAATTCCAACAGGTTGTGGTAGTTTTCGAGCGCGATCTTGTGCATGGACTTTGTCGAAAGTACAAACGCAGGTGTATCTTACATGCATCCTGGAGCTAGCCGTTTTCATCTAAGCTATCCCGAACTTCGTTCTTAAATCTGTCTAGCCCGCTTGAAGGTACATTCTCTATCAAAAATTCTAGGCACATTCTCAATGGCCGGCTGTAAATGCCTTTGGTTAAGATGACAGTGGCAAGCTGGCATGGAAGACATCGTTCGCCGTCCGCTGCCGCCGTTAAAATCATATGGCGCCCGGAGGCCTAGATACAGGCCCAATTTCTCCACATTCGTTCCCATACTGATTTTGCTATGGGTAGCATATGTGGACTCGTCATTGGATGAGCACCTGTTCTTTTCGGAGTATTTTGAAGGTGGGGGGTATAACCTGGCGGTAGAAATCTACAATCCCACGGAATGGACCGTTGACCTGACGAACGTGTCGGTATGGAAGGCCACCAATGGAATGCGGTGGAGCTTGTCAGCATCGTCTCCTGCTATCAGGTCCGTCCCTCATTCCATGTATTGTATTTGCTCGTACCATGGCCATGACCCATCTGCTGCTTATTGATCAGCTCATTTCTCTCCACATCCTCATGCTCTGAAGGATGTGGATGCAGGCCAACCCTGCTGTGGGCGCATGATGTGGAGGTGCCCATCTTGTGCATGTGGCAAGTGATGGGATGCAAACTCCCTGTGTGACGGCTCCCCTACACGTGGCCCCACTTTGAGTTCCCGTTATTGTGAGCACGATGCTGCCAGCGGTCACCGTGCAAACGCCCGCCGCATGTGCTTCATAACAGCATAACAGCAGATGACTAGAGGCTGCATAGAGTAACAAACTTGTCCTTTGGCCTTGGGGCCATTACCATGGCATACATGCCCCCCAGATGTGCTCCCCATAAATTGCCCTGGAAACCTCCATGGGGCCTTCAAATGCCGACTGGAGTGGATTGGAGGAAACGCTCTTCCAATCATGCTTAGACAGACAGCCACAATGGCGCTGACACGCCCTGCCTCCCCCCTGGTTCCCCTCGTGCCCTTATCCCTGCCTGCCTGCCCCCCCCACCCACCCCCACCCCCCTGCCCCCCCCCCAATCAGCTTGGCGGGCGCACACCTCCCCCCGCACACAGCTTATGTGCTGGCGCACGCCAAGGCCAGCGCTGCAATCCTCGAGCGTGCCACCCAGCTGTCCCTGCACCTGTCCTTCACCGGTAATGACGCCCTGGGCCTGGCCGTGCGGGGCACACTGGTGGACGCCATCGGCACGGCGGGCCAGGGGGACCCTGGCCAGGATGGTTGGACCGTGGACGGCATCCCTGGCGCGATGCAGGGGCACCGGCTGGTGCGCAGGGCCTCGGTGAGCGCGGGCACGATGGATTGGGAAGCGGCGGCCAGTAGCCAGTGGGCTGTGTTTCCGAACGACGATCTGGCAACCCTTGGCGTGCACGTGTTCGAGCGCGGCAGATGCGAGTACGTCACCAGCGGCTGCACCCTTGGTCCGGGGGGGTTGGGCGGACAGCTGCGTGCGAGCGTTGTGTGGCAGCGGCTGCCGCATGCCTTTACCGTGATGGAGGTGGTGGATGGTGGTTGCGAGGGCGGTGGCATTGGTGGGGAAGGAGGGGGTGGTCCGACCTGCCCACGCAGTGTGCGAACGTCTCTCTCCCGCGCACAGCACAGCTGCATGCTGCTGCCTGCCGGCCAGGGGGGAGCAGGGACGGGCGATGGGGATGGGGCAAATGGTCCTCAGGGTGATGAGGGCATCCCGTCCGCCACCCCCATGTTTGCGTCGGCCCTTGTCCTCGGTGGCCTCACGCACATGCCCGCGCTTCATGATGCTGTCTACCGCTACGACCTGGCCTCTGGCACCTGGTCTCTGCTAGCGGCCGGTAACAGCAGCAGCAGCAGCAGCACAAACGGCACTGGTGATGGCAGCGGCGTGGGGGGGGCGGGCGGGCAAGCGAGCCCTACTGGTGCTGGCATCCCCCTGCGCACGGGCCATGCGATGGCGGGCCCGTTCGGGGACTGGGTGCTTGTGTTTGGAGGGGAGGGCTATGCCGTGTCGGACGCCAGCGACACGAGGGCGCCCGAGGGCCTCCCTGGCAGCACCCTGCGGCGGCCGCCCAGGGAGCGGGCCGCACCCCCCGTACACGACGTCTACCGCGGCCAGCGCGTGGGTGTGGCCAATGACCTGTGGGCGCTCCAGGTGGCGACGGGGGAGTGGGCGGTGGTGGACGCGGGTGCGGCCAGCGATGCGTGGCCTCTCGCGCGCACTGATGCGGCAATGGTGATGCTGGGGGATGATGCGTGGTGAGTGGGGTGACCGGGGGCACATTTGCGCACGTGGTGGGTCAGGAGTGGGGGGGAGCTCCCGGGGTACGGCGGGTTGGGGGGAGTGGGGGGCGGTTGGGGGGGGTGGGGGTGGGGTGGGGGCCAGGGAACAGGTGGCACTGGTTATGCCCACGGCTGATTTGGCCATGGGGTTGGTCACTGGGTACTCCATCAACGGCGTTGCTTTGTATTCCAATGCTTGCGGTATCACCTGTCTGTGCGTTCCTGGGTTCGTACGTGTGTGGGGGGGGTGACCGGGAATATATTCCTGGCAACGGGCACATCCCCATCCAGCCCCAGTCCTTCCAGATCCCCGTGCCCCCATGCTCCCGCCATCTCTGCCTCCGTCATGCGGTCTCCCCTCCTCGGTTCCTTTGCGCGGGACACGATGTTGATGGAAGCCGCGCAAATAGGTGGGGTGGTGGATAGGTGGGGTGGTGGATAGGTGGGGTGGTGAATAGGTGGGGTGGTTAATGGGTGGGGTGGTTAATAGGTGGGGTGGTGGATAGGTGGGGTGGTCAATTGGTGGGGTGGTGGATAGGTGGGGTGGTGAATAGGTCGGGTGTTACATAGGTGGGGTGGTAAATAGGAGGGGTGGCGAATAGGTGGGGTGGTTAATAGGAGGGGTGGTAAATAGGAGGGGTGGTGAATAGGTGGGGTAGTCAATTGGTGGGGGCGTGTGGTAGTTGGCATTGGGGCCAGCCGGTGGAGTTGTTGGTCGAATGAAGGGTCCACCGTTGATACTCTCTGCTTGTGCCGAATGTTCTGTGCCCCCAAGGGGCTTCGCATTGGGGGATGTTGCACGCGTCGACAAGGGAATTGGGGGTGGGTAGAGGAAATTTAGGAACAAGCTTCACAGAGCCGATGAATCAGCCTTGACCGACCACGGTCACTCAAGGAACAAGTGCCTTACTTTGCATGCTTGCTTGTCACAGCCACCTCATCCTCGGTCATCCCTTGGTTCATATCTGGCTGCAACCTGCAGGGTGTTTGGCGGTATATCGGCAGAAGGCATGGCCCTAAGCGACATCTGGTCGTACAACGTGTCCGCATTTCTCGCGAACCAAGCAGCTGGGGCTGACACGGGGGATGGTGGCAATGGCGGCGATGGGGGTGATGGCATGGCCACCACCCTGTGGGCATATGCGGGGCCCCTGGACAACCCAGACGGCGCGCGTTGGCCGCAAGGGCGGTGGCAGCACTCAGCAGTGGTCTTGGACACGTTCTGGGGGGCGCGCGTGCTGCTCTTTGGGGGGTTTGACGGCAGTGGGGACGCGCTGGACGACCTGTGGGAGTTTGATGCAGGTAGGGTCACCATACAGTGCACTGCGGTGCAGTATAACATGATAGTGGCCATATGTGTTTGCAGCAGCCATGCTTGCAGTGGTTGTGCTTGCAGCAGAAGTTGAGCGTGCAGCAGCAGCACACGGCTGTTTGTGTGGGTCGCATGTCCAGTAGGAGGCCGCTTCCTGTTGACTTCTGTCAAACCGCACGATTGAGATGTGTCTTTCGGGATCTTAATAGGGTGTGGATTGTGGCATAAGGGAGTAGGCTGTGGCCATGTTGGCGACGTGTCGTGTCCACGAGACTGCGGCCATGGTCGTGGCCATGCATGCTCCAGCGCAGGCCGCATCTCTTCTCATAAGATGGTGAGCGCAGCAGCAGTTAGTACAACAAGAGTGTGTGTAGACCACAGCCGCATCGCATCTGTTGATCTGGGACGCTAGCCTCCAAGGCAATCGGTCGACATGCGATCAAGATGTGTGGGGTCATTGTGCGCGAACAAGGTACCTTTGTAAGTGCATGCCCAGAACTTGGATTGCGAAGGGTAGCATGTTGCGAATGGCAGTATGTTGCGAATGGCAGCACATTGCGCTTTTCTGCATCGCCTGCGTGTCTGCTCATCCCTTGCTTGCTCTCATCATCACCAGATAACCAGAGCTTGTCATGACCAGATAAGAGAGCTTGTCCGCTCGGGGGAAACTAAGCGTGTTACCCCCTGCCTGCCCCACCTTGCCCTGTGCCTGCCTGCCACCCCATCACCTCACCCTCCTCACACCTTACTGCCAGCCACGGGAGCCCTCCGGCCGCTCGCCCCCTGCCCCGGTGGCGGCCGAGGGGACCACGTCGCCGTTGCCGTCAATGCCGACACGATGGCCATCATGGGGGGTGCGTCTGCCAGCATGCACGGCGCGCTGGCTAATGACCTCTGGTTGTACCACTACTGGGACGACAAGTGGGAGGAGCTGCACTCATCACGACCGTCAGGGACCCTGGGGGGGTTGCCGGTGGGGTGGGAGCCGGGGGGCAGTGGTGCTGGCGTCGCTGCCGAGGGGGCCGCCTTTTACCCGCACGTGCGTCGTGGCCATTGTGCAATCCCCTTGCATAGGTATGAGCCCCCTGGGTGCGCCGCTAACTCTGGTTCCGATGGGAGTCAGTTCCAGGAATCGTCGGGGGATGCACCATCGCCATCCGCGCTCTGCAACATCACGTCATGGCAGGCAACCGTGACGGGCATGCTGGTGTTTGGTGGCCAGCCGTACTGGGGCGACCAGCATTACCTGGAGGACGTCTGGGCGGTGGACTTCACGTCGCTGGTGTATCCCCCACCTGCCCCACGCGACGACGACAGCTTTTACGGGACAGCTTTTTACGGGCTGGACGGGCTGAACGGGCTGGATGGGCTGGGTTTCTACGGGATGGATGCGAGTAGTTATACTGGCCATGCGGCTGCCCTGGGGGCCAAGGGCACACGAGACAGCTCCATCTTTGACGGCGTTCACCGGATGTATCCTGCGCTCCAGGGAGGTGGCGTGCTCAGCCATAAGACTGGCATGGGGGACGGTGACCTGCTCTCCCCTTTTGGTTTCCATGTAACGGAGTAGCACGACCTGTGGTACTAGCTGGTGGAGGTTCTTATACTTATTACAGGACTAGCTGGTGGAGTTTCTTATACTTCTTACAGGACTAGCTGGTGGAGGTTCTTATACTTCTTACAGGACTAGCTGGTGGAGGTTCTTATACTTCTTACAGGACTAGCGGGGGGAGGTTCTTATGCTTCTTACAGGACTAGCTGGTGGAGGTGAGCCGGCCGTGGATGGATGGGGCGCGCTGCTGTGAGCTCTGCCAATTGGTGAGACCGGCCATTTCAAACATAGTTTTTCTGGCACCTTGGCAGGGGGCTTGATGTCAATGACCGGCAGATCGCTGTGCTCTGGGGCTCACCATGACGTGCCAAGAAATGCCCTACCGTTGCGATTCTGTGGACATCTGTTGTGTCAACTCGAGGAGAAGGCGGCTTGGTGCTCACACAAAGAGCTGGTCCAGACAGCTTCTAGAGTGCACTCACAGAAATAAGATCATGTGCAGTGCTGCAGGGTCTATGGGATGCTGAGGCGTGCTCCCATTTGTACAATAGAGCGTGTTTTGGTGCTGCACATGGTGCTGTGTGGTGCCAAGGGATGCATGCACGCATGTCAAGATGTTTCGCCAGCGGGATTGCCTTGGTGAAGTGCGGCAGTGCATGTTGCACAAGCACCGTAAGGCTTTGGGACAGCTGATCTCTTCTGGCCGAGGCAGCGGACGGCGCTCACATGCCTCATGCCGTGTACTTTATGGTGCAATTTTCTAAGGGACGAAATGGGGAGATTTGCGCTCATGATTGGGTACTACATAGGAGTATCGAAAGACAAGCAGCTTGTCCCCCTTTGCCGCAGATTCTGGTTAATCTGGATTCCACTGGCAGTAAGGGGATTCCTGCAGGCTGTCTTCGTCTACCGGGTATGGATTCACTTGGGCATACATGTGCCGGTCGGGAAAAAGTTCTGTGAAATTGATATACCCAACAAGTGGGTGCATCATTGCCCACTCACCTTACGCTGGATAGCTTCATTCTTCTACTATTCTTTTGCATGTCAAGACAAGGCATTCTCCGTGCATGCCTTCGATACTGCACGTCATTGCTCAGCCTATGTTCAAGCTTGATAAGCTTTCAAATACATTTAATTTGCCCACTGCAACTTCATTCATGACAAAAAAAAATTTAAAATAAACTTTTTTACTACGTACAGGACTGAATACAGTCATTCACGCCTTAAGTTGGGTTGGCTTAAGTTGGGTTCACGCCTTACGTTGGGTCGCAGTTGGCTGCATGGCGAACCCAACTTAAGGCTGCTGGCTGTACTAGCGAAAACCCAACTTAAGGCGTGAACTGTCTTCTAGTGCGGTGTGGCACTGTTTTTTACTGCCGCGATTTGTGGGTGGTCGCCAGCCCGCGCCACCCTGCCCACCCAACACTTGTGACCTAGAAATCACTGCGGATCTGGGACATTTGGTTGCTGATTCTGTCATCATTCACGGTATTCTTACATTATTGATTAATTAACCAAGTAAACTCGTGCTCCCGTTGGGGAGTCCGTCACGGAGCATTGAGTTAACCCCGATCAATGGACGGATGGATGGACTAATTATTTATTTCGTGCTCCGGTTGGGGAGTCACGGAGCAATAACTCCGATCGATGGATGGATGGGTGGGTGGATGGATGGATGGATGGATGGACGGACGGACGGACGGACGGACGGACGGACGGACGGACGGACGGACGGACGGACGGACGGACGGACGGACGGACGGACGGACGGACGGACGGACGGACGGACGGACGGACGGACGGACGGACGGACGGACGGACGGACGGACGGACGGACGGACGGACGGACGGACGGACGGACGGACGGACGGACGGACGGACGGACGGACGGACGGACGGACGGACGGACGGACGGACGGACGGACGGACGGACGGACGGACGGACGGACGGACGGACGGACGGACGGACGGACGGATGGATTAATTAATTAATTAATTAGACTCGTGCTCCCGTTGGGGAGTCACGGAGCATTAACCCCGATGAATGGATGGATGGGTGCACACATTCCTACCGGTCTAATCTATCTACATTGGCTACATACTACATCTATCTAACAACATTCTAACTACATCATCTATCTAGGCAGCCGCACGCTGCCCTAGGGGGAGCTATCTAGCGTGCCTCCCGCGGGATTGCACACGCGGGCGCTTCCCCACTGGGGGGGGCTCGTTGTCCTCTATGACCTGGGCCCACTTGGCCTTGTCCATCATCTTCTTCCAAATCACGGAGAGGCCTAGGCCCCCCATGTCCTCTACTAGCTGTTCTTTGAAGGTGCGGGCCTTGCGGCGTCTAACATCACTGGGCCCAGCCCACGTCAGGAGGTGCCGGCCAGGCTGGGCTGGTCGCAGTCCTGCGGGGGGGCCACGTGAGGTGTCTACCTGGTTGGTGCGAGCTAGGTGCCCTACTAGCTGCAGGCGGCGTTGCTTAATTGTGCTGGTGATATAGGGCATGCCCTGGTACAGGTCCTCATTGCGGACATGAGCAGCATATCCTACTCTGAAAATGGAACGCAGCATGCTGGTGACCGCGCCGTCCAGCTTGCGGGCCAGGTCGGCGGTGAGGGTCCACGTCTCGGCGCCATACGTGAGAACAGGAAGGACGAGGACCTTGAACAGGTCCTGTTTCTCGATCTTGCCCAGGGGCTTGCGCCATAGGGCCCGGTACTGGCGGATGGATGAATGGATGGATGGATGGATGGATGGATGGATGGATGGATGGATGGATGGATGGATGAATGGATGGATAGAAGGATGGATGGATTTGATTCGTGCATACATATGTGCCCGGCCATTTGAACATTACTGGCGCGGCCAGACTAGCTCTAGTGTACCACTTGAGAAAATCATCTAGCTAGCAACTGCAGGCCGCATATTATGATATCGTACGTACTCTCCCAGCCATATGCATGTTTGTGCTTTGTACGTGCATGGGAATACATGGACGAATTGTGCATAAATGTCGAGAAAATTACCCTCCATATGGACGTAGTGAATTAGTAAGCACGTACGTTGGAGCTATGCCATGTTGCAACTTGCAGACGTACGTACTGTCAAATGTATGGACAAATTCGTGTGACACATGTTGCTTATGTCGCTGGCCCCGCGAGCTATAGGTAGCTGGTGCTCAAAATTATATTGCAATCACCAAATATTATTCGATAGAATCCCAATTGCCACGCATATATGCATGTGGTACCTATACCCCTAGCCACTACATGTACATGCGTCCAGGAACAGTGCTCTCATTAACTAATATGGACAGCTAGATTTTAGGTCGACGGCTAGCTTAGCTAGCTGAGCTAGGGCAAATGTGCACATTGCACTTACATGATGACTGTACGTTGCATTCATAACCATGCCAGAATTGTTGCGCCATTCATCAAGGAATGCTTTGCACAGCTTGGCTCCTTTTCCGGCTGAGCTTGATGTCCAGCGCGCGTTCCCTGCGTACAACCGATCAAGGTTATACATGGATGTTTAGTTTTAGCTTAGAATAGGATATGCTTGCGCATAATTCATGTGTACACCAGCGGGTGAGTACTGTCATGCTAGGCCTCGATCAATCGCAGTAGTTAACGTTTCTCAACCACCCTGGGCAGCTAACTATACATGCAACAACGAGCTATGTATAACAACGAGACAGAAAGCACAGGCTGGCATAGCTATACACCACTGCATCTGATTGTGCTTACACGTTTCGGCTAGATATTGTAGCGCAGTTATACGACCGCGACGTATCATTTACAATACAGGCACAAGATTCATAAAAATATATATGTATTAACGCTAGAATAAAAACGTTAGAATCAAACAGCACCAACATGCAACCAAAAAAAACTCATGGCGTTAACCATATAGCTAACCAGCCATGCATGAATAATAAAACATGTAAGCATCAAAGCACCCACTGATTATACTACACAACGAAAACTTGAGGCAGCATACTATAACGGGGTACATCTATTGTATGCTGACAACGATAGATAAACTAATAATGATCGGAATCATGATATGTGCATTAAAGGGCCATGACATCTGCAGATGCACGAGTGTCTCAGCTCGTCCATCCTACCAATGCAGGCTCAGTGGTGTGCATAAACATGCATGCAAGTCACATAATTGTGGCTGGTCTCAGCTCAATAGAGATAGTTCCTGCCGGTACCTTAGTGCATGCCGTTACCACAATCCTGACACGTATAGCCTTCTTCTGACGTGCTGCATATAAGACACATCTGGTAAATTTAAACAGGCACAACCTCCACAGATCAGAGCATGGGCTCACAAGTTTGCCCCCCATTCTCTCGTACATCTCTCCCACACACATGTTTACCCATGCACCCCTTTTCCACACAGCTCTACGCTTCTCACACATATTTACCCATCTCTTCTCCCGGTAGCGCTACCTCAGGTTTGCCCACTCTTCTCCCGGTAGCGCTACCTCAGGTTTGCCCACCCCTTCTCCCGGTAGCGCTACCTCAGGTTTACCCACCCCTTCTCCCGGTAGCGCTACCTCAGGTTTGCCCACCTCTTCTCCCGGTAGCGCTACCTCAGGTTTGCCCACCTCTTCTCCCTGTAGCGCTACCTCATTTTTACCCACCTCTTCTCCCGGTAGCGCTACCTGAGGCATGCCCACCTCTTCTCCCTGTAGCGCTACCTCAGGTTTACCCACCTCTTCTCCCGGTAGCGCTACCTCAGGTTTACCCACCTCTTCTCCCGGTAGCGTTACCTCAGGTTTGCCCACCTCTTCTCCCGGTAGCGCTACCTCAGGCATGCCCACCTCTTCTCCCGGTAGCGCTACCTCAGGTTTACCCACCTCTTCTCCCGGTAGCGCTACCTCAGGTTTACCCACCTCTTCTCCCGGTAGCGCTACCTCAGGTTTACCCACCTCTTCTCCCGGTAGCGCTACCTCAGGTTTACCCACCTCTTCTCCAGGTAGCGCTACCTCAGGCATGCCCACCTCTTTTCCCGGTAGCGCTACCTCAGGTTTACCCACCTCTTCTCCCGGTAGCGCTACCTCAGGATTACCCACCTCTTCTCCCGGTAGCGCTACCTCAGGTTTACCCACCTCTTCTCCCGGTAGCGCTACCTCAGGTTTACCCACCCCTTCTCCCGGTAGCGCTACCTCAGGTTTACCCACCTCTTCTCCAGGTAGCGCTACCTCAGGTTTACCCACCTCTTCTCCAGGTAGCGCTACCTCAGGTTTGCCCACCTCTTCTCCAGGTAGCGCTACCTCAGGTTTACCCACCCCTTCTCCCGGTAGCGCTACCTCATTTTTACCCACCTCTTCTCCCGGTAGCGCTACCTCAGGTTTGCCCACCTCTTCTCCCAGTAGCCCTACCTCAGGTTTACCCACCCCTTCTCCCGGTAGCGCTACCTCAGGTTTACCCACCTCTTCTCCAGGTAGCGCTACCTCAGGTTTACCCACCTCTTCTCCAGGTAGCGCTACCTCAGGTTTGCCCACCTCTTCTCCAGGTAGCGCTACCTCAGGTTTACCCACCCCTTCTCCCGGTAGCGCTACCTCATTTTTACCCACCTCTTCTCCCGGTAGCGCTACCTCAGGCATGCCCACCTCTTCTCCCGGTAGCGCTACCTCAGGTTTACCCCCCTCTTCTCCCGGTAGCGCTACCTCAGGTTTACCCCCCTCTTCTCCCGGTAGCGCTACCTCAGGCATGCCCACCTCTTCTCCCGGTAGCGCTACCTCAGGTTTACCCACCTCTTCTCCCGGTAGCGCTACCTCAGGTTTACCCACCCCTTCTCCCGGTAGCGCTACCTCAGGTTTACCCACCTCTTCTCCCGGTAGCGCTACCTCAGGTTTACCCACCTCTTCTCCCGGTAGCGCTACCTCAGGTTTACCCACCCCTTCTCCCGGTAGCGCTACCTCAGGTTTACCCACCTCTTCTCCAGGTAGCGCTACCTCAGGCATGCCTACCTCTTCTCCCGGTGCGCTACCTCATTTTTACCCACCTCTTCTCCAGGTAGCGCTACCTCAGGCATGCCCACCTCTTCTCCCGGTAGCGCTACCTCAGGTTTACCCACCTCTTCTCCCGGTAGCGCTACCTCAGGTTTACCCACCTCTTCTCCCGGTAGCGCTACCTCAGGTTTACCCACCTCTTCTCCAGGTAGCGCTACCTCAGGTTTACCCACCTCTTCTCCCGGTAGCGCTACCTCAGGTTTACCCACCTCTTCTCCAGGTAGCGCTACCTCAGGCATGCCTACCTCTTCTCCCGGTGCGCTACCTCATTTTTACCCACCTCTTCTCCAGGTAGCGCTACCTCAGGTTTACCCACCTCTTCTCCAGGTAGCGCTACCTCAGGCATGCCTACCTCTTCTCCCGGTGCGCTACCTCATTTTTACCCACCTCTTCTCCAGGTAGCACTACCTCAGGTTTGCCCACCTCTTCTCCCGGTGCGCTACCTCAGGTTTACCCACCTCTTCTCCAGGTAGCACTACCTCAGGTTTACCCACCTCTTCTCCCGGTAGCGCTACCTCAGGTTTGCCCACCTCTTGTCCCGGTAGCGCTACCTCAGGTTTACCCACCCCTTCTCCCGGTAGCGCTACCTCAGGTTTACCCACCTCTTCTCCAGGTAGCGCTACCTCAGGCATGCCTACCTCTTCTCCCGGTGCGCTACCTCATTTTTACCCACCTCTTCTCCCGGTGCGCTACCTCAGGTTTACCCACCTCTTCTCCCGGTAGCGCTACCTCAGGTTTACCCACCTCTTCTCCCGGTAGCGCTACCTCAGGTTTACCCACCTCTTCTCCCGGTAGCGCTACCTCAGGTTTGCCCACCTCTTCTCCCGGTAGCGCTACCTCAGGTTTACCCACCTCTTCTCCCGGTAGCGCTACCTCAGGTTTACCCACCTCTTCTCCCGGTAGCGCTACCTCAGGTTTACCCACCTCTTCTCCCGGTAGCGCTACCTCAGGTTTACCCACCCCTTCTCCCGGTAGCGCTACCTCAGGTTTACCCACCTCTTCTCCAGGTAGCGCTACCTCAGGTTTACCCACCTCTTCTCCAGGTAGCGCTACCTCAGGTTTGCCCACCTCTTCTCCAGGTAGCGCTACCTCAGGTGTACCCACCCCTTCTCCCGGTAGCGCTACCTCATTTTTACCCACCTCTTCTCCCGGTAGCGCTACCTCAGGTTTGCCCACCTCTTCTCCCAGTAGCCCTACCTCAGGTTTACCCACCCCTTCTCCCGGTAGCGCTACCTCAGGTTTACCCACCTCTTCTCCCGGTAGCGCTACCTCAGGTTTACCCACCTCTTCTCCCGGTAGCGCTACCTCAGGTTTACCCACCTCTTCTCCCGGTAGCGCTACCTCAGGTTTACCCACCTCTTCTCCCGGTAGCGCTACCTCAGGTTTACCCACCTCTTCTCCCGGTAGCGCTACCTCAGGTTTACCCACCTCTTCTCCAGGTAGCGCTACCTCAGGCATGCCTACCTCTTCTCCCGGTAGCGCTACCTCAGGTTTACCCACCTCTTCTCCAGGTAGCGCTACCTCAGGTTTACCCACCTCTTCTCCCGGTAGCGCTACCTCAGGTTTGCCCACCTCTTCTCCCGGTAGCGCTACCTCAGGTTTGCCCACCTCTTCTCCCGGTAGCGCTACCTCAGGTTTGCCCACCTCTTCTCCCGGTAGCGCTACCTCAGGTTTACCCACCTCTTCTCCCGGTAGCGCTACCTCAGGTTTGCCCACCTCTTCTCCCGGTAGCGCTACCTCAGGTTTACCCACCTCTTCTCCCGGTAGCGCTACCTCAGGTTCGCCCACCTCTTCTCCCGGTAGCGCTACCTCAGGTTTGCCCACCTCTTCTCCAGGTAGCGCTACCTCAGGTTTACCCACCTCTTCTCCAGGTAGCGCTACCTCAGGTTTACCCACCTCTTCTCCCGGTAGCGCTACCTCAGGTTTACCCACCTCTTCTCCAGGTAGCGCTACCTCAGGTTTACCCACCTCTTCTCCCGGTAGCGCTACCTCAGGTTTGCCCACCTCTTCTCCCGGTAGCGCTACCTCAGGTTTGCCCACCTCTTCTCCAGGTAGCGCTACCTCAGGTTTACCCACCTCTTCTCCAGGTAGCGCTACCTCAGGTTTACCCACCTCTTCTCCCGGTAGCGCTACCTCAGGTTTACCCACCTCTTCTCCAGGTAGCGCTACCTCAGGTTTACCCACCTCTTCTCCAGGTAGCACTCGCGGGCCTCCAGCTCCTCAGCCACTTTGGCCAGGTACTCCTTTTGCGTGTGCAGCTGCTGCCACAGGCATGCCTGCAAGGACAGCGCATGGCTGGGATCATCACCAGCACCGGCACCGCCATCACCAGCACCGGGGCCGCCATCACAAGCACTGCCGCCGGCATGGCCGTGCTCCGCTGGAGGCTGAGCATTGGCAGTAGTGCCCGTGGGCCCCCCCCTGGCTGTGTCTCCTTGCATGATCGTGGGGCCAAACCCGGCCAGGTGCACGGCCTGGCCTGCCTCTTGCTTCTTGGGCAGATGCCAGCCATCCCGGTGTCGATGTACTGCTGGCGTCCCCCTCCCAGTCACGTGGCCATTGCAGGTGGCGGCGATGTTTCTAGAGTTGTTCTCTAGATCTTGCCACCGTGACACGTCAAGCTCGTCCACGCATCCAGCCAGCACGCTGGCCGTGTGGAGAAGGGTACGGTCGATACCCGCTGCCAAGCGTGCGAGGGACGGCGACGGACTGGCGCAAGAACTAAGGAACGGGTGGAGTTCGACCCCTTGACTGCCACAGGGTGGGGATGCCAGGACCGTGTCACACACGCCGCGATGATGACGCGAGTCCATGACCTTAGTGTCCCTGGCTTGCCCATGAATAGCCCTGCCTGCTGGCTGCGCCTCACACTCAGCGGCTCCGCTTTTGCTGGCATCTGCACCTACACCCAGGGTGGATGGGACGTACAGTGGGCGGCCTGCCGGGCGCAGCTCTGTGACCCCCCCACTGGTGACGTGGTCATCATTGCTACAACTGCTGGCATCTGCTTTACCAGCAATGCGTGGAGCGGGAAAGGGCCCATCTGGGGCTTCCAACGTTTCCGCCCCCCCCTCGTCTGATGGATCGGAGGGGATGACACGGCCAGCTACGCTTGTGCTTAGTGTTGCTGGCGTTTGGGTGATTGTGTCGTGCGCCCGATAGACCTCGGCGCGCTGCGACACATGCGAGCACAACAGTGTGGCGATTTGTAGTTGAGTTGGTAGTTTGTGGTATAACTGTGTGGATTTCCCTGTGAGAATCCAACCAGATCCAAGTTCCCGGCTGCTCATAACTACGAAAATGCCCCCTTCATTTCCAGGTCCCTTTCCCTCCCCCCCCCCCCCTGGTTTCCTACGGCGGCGACCTACGGTATAGGTTTGACATGAACCAAATCCAGCTAGTGGCGTGGGTCGTGTGGGCAATACAAGAAGCATACAAGTAGCGAACAAGTAGCGCGCAAATAGCGAACACGTCGCGAACAAGCAGGGAACAAGTACCGAAGAGTAGCGAACAAGCAGGGAACAAGTAGGGAAGCCGCACCGCTCTGGCCTCAAGATGATCCTGTTACGAAAGTGGCAACAATATCAACCATAGCAATAGTAGGGAGCGACCGCAAAACTCCTGTAGTTTCTCTTGCGGTACCATGCTTGGCATGCTTATCGATGGTGCCATCGGATCGGCAGAAGAGTTTTTTATCCTAGCATGCAAATGCACACAGGAAGTGATGCCCTCATTCATACCAGGGATGACTGGGCTTGTCCAGCCATGTCTGCCTCTTCCTGCCCGCATCCTTGAACCGCTGCCATCCGGGTCCATTCGGCCGACAGCCACCTCACGGCGGCTGTGTGTTGAAGGGACAGCTGGCGCAGCTGGCGCACGCAATGACCGTAGCGCACCCAGGGTGTTGGCGGCGGGTTGCCAAAATCTTGTGAGAGTGGTGGCGTGGCTTGGTCCCCTGCGTGCACGTGGTGTGCGACAGTGCGGACAGCGTGGTCCGTCCGCACGAACAAGGACCGTAGACATGCGTTATTTAAAGCCTGGTATGAAATTCAAAGGAGCGCGGAGTCAACGTGGTCTTGTCGTACAGGATGTTGGCAACCCATGGGCGCCTAGCAGAAACAAACATGAAGGGGAAGGGGTTACAGCCAACCGTAGTTAACCAGGCATGTAGTCAAGAGCATTAAACAACAGCAACACAACAGCACATGGATGCAGTATTACATATTCTTTTTGTAAGTGCAGAAAATAGGGTTGCAGTTACAACCACTGCATGTCAGCGCTACCATCCCAAACGTTACGTGCGACAGCAGTTGCACGCCATGATCTTTGAACTCACAAATACAACGGGCCCGAGGGAAGGTATTCTCGGCGTGCCAGAATCCAAATGCCCTTACCAGAATCTGCATTTGCCGCCATGCCCCCCCTTCAACCTCCCCGCCCGCCTCAAGTACCATTACGTAGCCCTTTTAGGTTTCGGCCATTTCCTTTCAGATAAGTATGTGTGTTGCCAAATGGACAGCAGCCTCGTGCCACGGACTGACGGACATTGATGAAAGTATGAGTCATGAGAATGTCCCAAGCCACGGGGAAATATAGCACAGTCCCACAAAGCAACTGACAATGAGGACGACAACTGCACATGAAATAATCTACATGGCTGCTGGGCCCGGGGCACGAGTGCAGGTTAATATCTACGGCTACTACCCACGTGGCACATATGTCAAAGCCTCTGAGGCACTCCAACAACTCAACAGGATGCCACTGTGACCCCTGACCCATAAGGCAGAGGGTGAATACCACGGCCATGAAGGAACACATACTCAAATGTACTTATCCCCATATTCCCCAGTCTCACATTCTCCCATGCTCCCACACTCCCACTCTCCCACAACTCCCACACTCCCACAATTCCCACACTCCCACACTCCCACAACTCCCACACTCCCACCTCCCACACTCCCACACTCCCACAACTCCCACACACCCACACACCCACACACCCACACTCCCATGGCCCCATCCTCGCATAGTCACGATCCCATGATGCCTTGCCTGGCTGCTGGCTGTCGGCCCTGCATTCGTTGATGAGTACCACCGCGCCGCTTCCCTCACCTCCTAAGGCTCCATCCGCTGCATCCCTTGCTGCCGCATCCCGCACCCCTTCCCGCCCATGGGCATCCAACGAGACGCTGTTCTCTCCTCCCTCCGTTGCCGGCCCCCGCACGGGCGCGTTGCCCCGCGTGGCCATGGGCGCTGACCTCTCTTCCCCTAGCACTGGCAGCGAAAGGCTCAACCCAGCCACCCGCAACAGCCCACCAACTTCGGCGATCTTCCTCTGCAGCACCAAATCCAGCTGTTCCAACTCGGACACAGGGTCCGTGCCGGATGCCGGCGCCCACATGCCGTCCTCCGCCTCCGCACCGTTACTCTCTGCCTTGCCCACACCATCTGCCCGTGCTTCTTGCGGAGCCATCATATGCTGATGGAGGCTGGAGCGGTCAACTGCTGCCTCTGTCGTACGGCACGCCGCATCGGCCTGTCTTTGGGACAACTGACCAATCTCACTGACAACAGAAGTGCGGTAAGTTTCTCTGATCTCAGCGAGCTTCTTGCTGACCTCAGCTTCCTTGCCCGCCGCCGCTGCTTCCCGGGAATCCAACGCCGACACACGAGCGCTCGTCTCTGCCTCCCTCCCCCTGACTCTCTCCTCCCGCTCCCTCAACCCTTGCACCTGGGCATCCACATCACACTGGCGCGCCGCAAGGTCCCTAGCCATCCCCTCCAACTCCCTGGCCCTGCGATCCACCTCCTCCTCCCTCCTGTCTACCTCGGCCGCCCTGCGCCCCACCGCCCCTTCCTCCTCCCTTATACTGACCGCTCGGCGCTCCACCTCTTGCCCACGCGACAGCAGCTCTCCTTCCTTTGCCCCCAAGTGGCGCGCTTGCCCTGCCACCTCCTCCTCCTGCTTGCAAACTTGTGTTTCCCTTTCTTCTATGTTCGCCTCCCTCTCCTGCACTCGTGTTTCCCTCTCTTCTACTTTCGCCTCTCTAGCTCGCACCTCCGCCTCCTTCGCCCGCTCTCTCCTCTCACTCTCCCCCATCTGCTCCTCCCGTTCGCGCACACCCTCCTCCCGCTGCTGCAGAGCAGCCCCCTCTGCCATCAATGCCTCCTCTTCCGCCTCCACATGCTCCTCCCTCCTCCTCAACCCTTCTTCTCTCGCCTCCAGATCTCCCTGCCCCACCATCAGCTTCGTCTGTAGCTCTGCCACCTGGCGTTCCGCCTCTGTCACTGCGCCGGCTGTCGCCTGCAGCTGCGCCTCCAGCACTGCCAGCTCAGCGCATTTTTCCGCAGCCTGGGCAAACTTGTGCTCCGCTTGGGCGCATTTTTCTTCTGCCAGCCGTGCCCGTTCGTCGGCGCGGCGCTCCCAGACGGCCATCTCGTGCGCCAGCTGTTCCAGGTGGGAGCGCTCGGTGGCAGCCGCCAGTTGTAGAGCGGTGTGCTGGCGCGCCAACGCTTGCTGCGCCCCCCCACCGTGAAGCCGTGCCCATGGGTGGCGTGACAGGATCCACACCAAAATGAGACGCGTAAGATGAGAATCAAGCACATGGGAACGTGGCACAAAATGGGGCAGCGTCTTGATCATGATGCTGTGGCAGCCGCACGCGCATCGCAGGATCTCAGGATCGCAGGACAGGGCACCCACAAGAGACGCATGGAGAGGTATTTGTATACCCTATGTAATTTGTATCGTATGGTTTCATTATAGTCAAGTGGAGACTACATGGTGGCTCTAGCAGGGACGTACGTAGGGACATAAGCCTTGATAATCATGATATGTACATGGCAGCGGATTTGATGTCATGACTATTGCGGTCTGGTGATGACAGGCGTGCTATTTGTAGCAATAACAATCATATCTGACAGGCGTGCTATTTGTAGCAATAACAAATAGCAGATATCAAATAACCAAAGAAATTCAGAAGAATGGTCATTGAACACAAGCCCGGCAGGGATTGATTACTTGCGAATGCGATCGATGATAGTCGGATCATTCCCATCTCCTGAGTCAGCAGACTAGGGGCATAGTCTACTGAGTCAGCAGACTAGGGGTACCCTAAAACCGTACTGACGCACGGTCGTTCCACCTGCGACACCTTCTGCGCTCGCATCTTCGGCGCTGTACACCAGATATGCAACGAGCGAGCTGTGCTATCACTCGGCCTGCAGTTAGAAAACCTGCATCCCTCGCACGAGTATTCATGCAGCAAGCCAAACCTGTATCGCCCTCACAAGTACAGTCACGCAGCACTCACCTCCCCCGCTGCCTGGGCCTGCTGCAGCGTCGCCTCCCTCTCGCAACACAAGCGCTCGTGCTCGGCCATCGCCGATCGCAGCGCCGTCTCTCGGAGCGCCAGTGAGGCGCGACGCTGCGGACGCAAGCACACGCCATGTGTTGGTGATAGTGCTGGTGTTATAGTGTTAGTGTTCGTGTGTGTGTGTGTGATTGTGTGTGTGCGTGTGCGTGTGCGTGTGCGTGTGCGTGTGCGTGTGCGTGTGCGTGTGCGTGTGCGTGTGCGTGTGCGTGTGCGTGTGCGTGTGCGTGTGCGTGTGCGTGTGCGTGTGCGTGTGCGTGTGCGTGTGCGTGTGTGTGCGTGCGTGCGTGTGTGCGTGCGTGCGTGTGTGCGTGTGTGTGTGTGCGTGTGCGCTGGCGCGCAGAAGGGTCCCAAATGATACCTCAGAGGGTTTCTGCTGGCACACCCATCCACCGTGTCGTCAGCCCATGGCCAACGGTGACACCTCTGCGGGGCATCTCTTGGGCACAAGGGAAGATGGCCCTACCGCATCGAGCACACCACATTTCAGACCGCTTCCATGTTCATGTGTTTACTATCCACCCCACAGCCACGGCTATACACGGTTACACACTTTTGGCGATGCACGGCTGTTAAGTTCCCGGTTTGCCACCCCACTTGCTTCAACCCCCGCACACGCCACTTCACTTAAACAGCAGCACACACCACCTGTTGCCACCAGCAGCAGCACACGCCACCGAACTTGAACAGCGGCACACCCCACCTGGTTCAGTTCCTCCTGTTGCTGCGCCAGCGCCCGACAGAAGCGCGCCGAGTGCTCCACTTCGGACGCCAGCATTGCCACCGCCTGGTGGCCCTCGGCCTCTCGTGCCGCCACCTCGGCCTCCCGCTCCATCATGGAAGCCTCCCGCTCCCATATCGTGGCCTGTCGTTCTGCCAGCGCCGCCTCTTGCGCTGCCGCTGTGGCTTCTTTCTCAGCCACAGCATGCTCGCGGGACGCCACTTTCTGCTGGCGCACGTCAAGCGCCGCCGAGGCTGCGGCGGCCTCCAGCTGGCATTCGCCACGCTCCACGTCCAGCGCTTTCCAGCGGGCCTCCAGCTGCAAGAAAAAACCGTGCAGGCGCGCACACACACACATACACACACAGAGGCACCGCCAGCACGCGGCACAATGTGCCACCTGATTACTGTAGGAACAGGTTGCCGGCCAAAGCACGAGCTTGGAAATTTGATAACACGAGGCGGATGCCACTGTAGACGATGCGGGAGATAATTTCAAGGCGTTCTCTCTTCCCCTTCGCCCGATCGGCAAAAGGAAGTTTGTCGGCCTTCCTCGAACCGAACATCAGAACGCAGTATCTCGCTTCAACAACTCAGGCAAACAAAGGTCTTACTAAGAAAACGTGAAATGCATCATAAAAGACAGTTGTCCTGGGAAGCTGGCATGTACCATGCGCGTCATCGTTTGCAAGTGCATCCATGCTTCCTTAAGTTTAGAACCCTGAGCCTGCAGACGGGCCCCGCACTCGCGTGCCCATGATTCCGACTCAGCCTCAAAGGACGCCACGTCCCGGCACAATTCGTCCAGTTCGCAGGCCATTTCGGACAGGCTAACTGGCCAGCGAAATTCACTTCAAGGCTTCCAGGCCCCTAACCCACTCGTCAACGTTCCTTTCAAACGGAAACTTTGCAGAAACAACGCCCGGCGTCATGCCGTTGCCTCGGTTACCACACATGCCTGACCTCTGGCGTGTTCGACGCCGTGATACTAGCCGACGGAATGCCACAATAGGTACAAGTCTAGGGAGATAAGGAAGCCGCCGCAGGGTTCGAAAGTCCGCCAGGCGCCTAAAGATGCCCATCGGGTTAGCACACGTTAGGACGCGCTGGTCGCCAGGTATAACCCATGGTAAAACCTTTTCTGAATCATCATGACTACGGACTAGCAGAGGCTGCGATACATAGATGAAGCGTCCACCATTCCTTCAACACGCGTTCGGTGAGTGATGTTTTGCATCATCTTCTACGCCTGCGCCCTGCGCAACGCATGGAAGATCATGGAAGATCGTTTTCGTCAATCGAAAACACGAGAGTAGTAGATTTGCTGCCCCCCCCCCAACAAAAAATGCGCGGGAAACCACCAGCGGACAACGCATTTGGCTAGCGCGGGCCCTGCTTGGCTGGCCCGACTATATACAGTTGTGCAAAGTTTGCATACACTTCATACGTTCGGCGTGGGATCCAACTGACTGACTGACTGATCACGACTGACAGTACAGTACGTTCACAACCTCGGCCGCTGCGAAATCGAGGTTGTGAAAACAACTATTATCCAGTCATAATTTACTAAACTAGGATATCCGCATTTCATTGACCCACTAGGCACCAGTCAGGTGTCCAGACGAATCGTGCTGCCGCCAGTCTAACCATGCAAGCACGATGGAATCGTGCCGAGCGCTTCGGTAGCCCCACTGTCGCACGCAGGAATTGGCACGATATTGTTTCTGGTTTTGATTAGGGCGACAGGCAACATTTAACCGGGGTAATTTGTTGCTGATTGCGTGGTATCAAGACTACGATGTTAGCACTAGTTCGTGATGCACAATGTAGGTGGCTGCTAGCAACGCTTTTGCCGATTGGAGCGGAAGAAAAGCGAGCATGAGTCAATAATTGTGGACAACGGTAGTCTAAGGGCGTCGCAGCCTTGAGCGCGGCCGGGAGAGATATTATTGCGGGTTTTGCCAATGCAATCGAGCCTTAGCTCGGGGGCTGATGGTCCTTAGCGTTTGCCTTCGTATAGGAAACCAACAATAACTACCTTCTGGAAACAGATCCGCGACAACGTTGCTGTTCCCACTGTACGTCGCTGCTATCCGGCAGGCCAACTTGGAAAGCAGGTTATCTCGACATAGTCAGCATGTCGTCAGAGATTGATCCGGGTTTTGATAGCTTGCCAAGCCCAAATCGGCCCGTGAAAGAGGAAAACCCTCCTGCGACGAGCGATATGGAGCGCCGGTCTCCGAACATAAAAGATTTGGACGTGCAAGCTGAACACGCTTTCCCAGAGGAGGGTACTTGGTCCTCGGAGAAAAGGCCGGCCGAATCGCTCCACGCACCCGTAGCCAGCGCATCTGTAAGCTCTCCCATTAACACCACGGATCACGAGCCTTTTTCGCAGCCTCCGCTCCAACCTGCAACACCGGAGGATGGGTCCCGTGCATGCCGCTCAGAAGACGACCCGGGGAATGGGTCCCTCATTCCGCCAGAGCGCCAAGTTGCAAAATATGACGACGACGCAACCCCTGGCAAGCCGAAGGGGGACCCTGTCCAGGCCTCGTTAGAAGACGTCCAGGCGGTCGACCATGGGGCCAAGTATGAGGAGGAAGATGCCTCGGATGACATGCAGGACACGATGGATGCCCATGAGGATGGGGACGACACCCAGGAGCTACCTGTAGCAGATGGCTGTGCGCCGCAGCCGGAGAAGGCCAAGGGCAGTTACGTGCGCAAGCCTAACGAGGAGGACGTCTGCTTCATCTGCAAGGATGGAGGGGACCTGGTGGTGTGCGACCGACGGTGCGTCGGGGTCCTTTCGGGGTCTTTATGCTGGCTTGCTTGCATGCATCCGTGAGCTAGTCGTTCACCTGTTTGGTTGTCCGTACTCATACGCTGCGATGTGTTAGAAAACGTTTTTGGCACAGCGTGCGGTCACGTTTCTTGCTGGTTGCGATTTGACGACATGAATGCCGTTTTTCTGTCACTAACCTCTTTTTCAAAGGGTAGGCACTTTGGTAAGGTTTCAGGTGGGCTCTAGTCACGTCCTGCCTGATGGACCATGCCGGCCTTTGCTGGTGCTTTTTCCTGCGTGCTCTCATCCCATCCGATCGTTGCAGGTTGTGCCCCAAGTCCTACCACCTTTCGTGCATCGGTCGGGACGACTCCTTCCTGAACGAAAAGGGGCGATGGTCCTGTGGTGAGTCGCCCTCGCTGCCCCCCTGGTTGTCATCAGCTGCTTCTTCCACCGATTGCCCCCCTCACCTTCCCACCATGCACCCCATGGCCATCACGCATCCCATCTCCCCAGCCCTCCCACTGCAACGACCCCGCCCACCGTCCTCCCAGCACCACGCAACCAAAACCACCACCCAACCAACACTGCCACCACCACCACCATCGCACCACCAACCAACCAAAACCGCCACCCAATCAACACCGCCAAACTTCTAACTGCCACCCCTAGCTTGCCCTGCCCCGCACGTCTCCCTCTGCCACCTTTTTCCCCCTCTCCCTTCAACCTCCCCCCTCTCCTCTCCTCTCCTCTCCCTTCTGCCGCCTCTCCTCTCTGCCCCCTCTCCCTTCTGCCCCCTCTCTTGCCTCTTCCCCACCTCTGCGTTGTCCCCGCCTGTGGTGCCCATCACGTCCCCTTACCCATCCACCAACCCACCCACCAAGCCACCGACCCACTTGCTGTGCCTGTCACCCCTCCCATGGACGCAACCACTGACGAGTACCAAGCCAGCCAACCAACCAAGCAAATCACCAGGTTTGTCCTGTGGGGTAAAGCCAGCAAGTTCACCCCCCCCCCCCTGTTTGTCTTCAACCCCCCGCCCCTTGCCCCCCCCCCCCCTGCAGGCTGGCATTTTTGCATGGGCTGCAGTGACGAGCACCACACGGTGGTTGTGCGCTGCCTGACCTGCCCGGCCGCGCTCTGCAAGGAGTGCATGGACGCCCATCCCTTTGACCTGCAGCCGGACAACCCGAAGTCTGGCCTGTGCGCAGACTGTGTCGTGATGGTACGGATGTTAGAAGGGCTGGATGCCTGCGAGGCGGACCTGACCGACGAGACCACCTGGGAGGGGCTGTTCAAGCTCTACTGGGACGAGATGAAAGCGGACATGGGCCTGTCCTATCCGTTCAAACACATGACGGGGAAGCCGGACGTCGCCTTGTTGGCGGCGGCAGGCAGGGCCAGCAAAGCAACCAAGAAGAAGTCACCGGCCAAGTCGCCCAAGGGGGGACGGGCAGGCCGCCTTAAGAAAGTTCGTGAGGTGCTCGGGGAGGAGGAGGAAGGGGAGGGCAGTGATGGGGAGGATGAAGCAGTGGCCGGGATTGACGACGATGAGATGGCGTCGGAGGCAGACGATCTGGCCGGACTGCAGGATGAGGGCGAGGAGGAGGAGGAGGAGGGGGGCAGGGAAGGCGGGGGGGGTGGGCGGAAGCGCGAGCGGTCATCGGCAGTGATTGATAAGGAGGAGGCCGATGAGGTGGGATGGTTGCCACAGGTGGCGCCATTTGACGGGTGGGCGTCGCCGGCACTCAAGGCGGTCCTGGAGGCGGGCGGCGCGGACGTCAGCGCGCCCATGCACCGGTTTGTGATGCAGAAGCCGTTGTGGAACTACATCCGAAAGAACAACCTACAGGTGAGCCGCTGGCAAAGAACAACCTGCTGGTGCGGTGCTGGCATGGCAGAGGGCAGCGGCGCTGGGCAGTCGCGGAAGGGTATTGCAGGAGGGGGAAAGGGAAGCTGCCCTTGCAAGAGGGTTGAGGGCAGCGGCGATTTGTTGGGGTGGGGTGGGGTTATGGTGCAGGCAATGGTGGCACAACCTGGGCATCGGCGTTCTTGTGCATGTGACACCCGCCCATGTTTGATCATACCCTTTGTCTCCATTCATTCGGCCCCCAAGGCCTCCTTGGCTTGTGGCTCATCGTGGCTTGCATGACGCGCTACTCCTGGCAACCCAGTGGTTTGTGCAAGTGCTCCTGCTCGTGCACGACATGCCTGCATGGCGACCTGGCAAGGCGGCTCACTGCCTGCTTCCCGGCTGTTGTTTGCTGGGTGATAGAAGCAAGTCCGACAGTGCAAGCTAATCTTGTGCCACTGCTATGCTTGCGATGGTCATGCTGCACGACGGTTGATATGGCCCCGTCTTTATAGTTGTCCGACTCCCCCACCCCCACTCCCGAATCGCCCCCACTCTTCCTTCCTTCTTGGGTGATTGCTGCTGCTGCCCGCACCCACCACATTCCGCAGCACCCGCGCCACAAGAACCGCATCGTGTGCGACGATCTGCTGCGTGCCGTGTTCCAGAAGAAGGTGGTCGGCCAGATGGAGATGCAAAAGTACCTGGGGGTGCACCTGGCCAAGGGCAGCCAGGCGGGGCTGCGCAAGCCCCAGGGAGGGGGGGCCGGGCAGCATGGTGGGCATGGGGGCCATTTCCACAAAGCGCACGGCGGCCATTTTAAGGACAAGGGGGTTCGTGAGGGGGACTTGATCCCCCATGGGCTCAAGGGGGGGCCCAAGGGAGTGGCCCGGCGGGACAGCGGGGACCTGGCGCCGGTTGTGCCTTCAGGGGTAAGCGGGCATGAGGGATTTGGCATGAGCGTTGATGGGGTTGGAGTTGGGGTTGATGGTCCAGCCAGGTGGAGGCGAAATAGATGGGGCTTGTCACGATTGAAAGGGTGTTGTTGTGTGCGCGGTAGGGTGGTATTTACCACCAGCCATATCCTGTTTGCCTCTCTCTCTAGCTTGGACTGCCAATGCAGGACAAAAGAGATGGCAGACCATTGTCCAGGCCCACACGCCAGCCCCTGCGGGCAACCCCCCCCCCCCCCCCAGAAGGAAGGGGCGCTTTGCTGAGTAGAGTAGCTAGGATTTCGGTAGACTAGCTTAGAGTTAGCTTAGTTAGTTTTCGTGGCTCCCTTCACCCCCACCCAGCAATTGAATACGTGCTACATGATCTCCCAACGGAGTCATGTTATAATTTTTTTATTTTTTTAAAATGCTGTTTGGTGTGAGGTATGACATTAAAGTCTGTACTGGTATGTTGTCGGGCCATGTGGCTATGGCTGCAATTCAAGAGGGGAGGTGCAGCGCTTGCTCTGCTCGCACTGCCAAGTAAGCGTTTAACAGTAGCGCGTGGGGACAAGGAACATGGTCTGTTGGGTTTTTGGCGCCCCTCGCTGTCAAGTGCCTTGGGCCACGTTCTCGTTGTAATGCCGTGACAGTCTGTGCGAGCTTCTCCCTCTATCAATAGGCATGATTTGTTCTGCTTGCTTCTCCCTCGTTCCTCTGCCGGGATATGTTTTGATACGTTCTGCTTGCGTCTCTCTTGCGATCCGATAGATGCTGTCGGCGTAACGAACATCTTGTGGAGGATCCTGTGACTGGCAACCCACACCCCCTTTGATCGCCCATGCTCGAATCCTACTTGGTCCATCCCTCCCATCCCACGCATATGTCCATTCGTGCATGGTGCATGTCCGTGCCCTCATCCCCTTGTCCGTCCAAGATCTTCACCCTGCGGCTCCCTGATCGCACCCCCGCCGTCCCCCCCGCAGCCTCAGTACGCCGCCATCTGTCGCGCCAATTTGGCCCTCATCTTCCTCAAGCGCTTCAACGTGGAGGGCATCTTCATGGGCAAGTCCACGGTGCCGGAGGCCGCGCTGGTGGACGCCATCGTCCGCATCCGCCTGAAGACGGACGGCGAGCCCATCTACCGGCTCGTCACGGTGACAGGTGGGCGCATGCGCTGGTCACAAGGACAGTTGGGTGTGTGGGGAGGGGTGCTTGCACGGGGACAGGTGGATGGGTGGCGAGGTGTGGGTGGTCACGGGGACAGGTAGGGGTGGGGGAGGGGTTGGCTGGTCACGGGGACAGGTGGGTGGGTGGCGAGGTGTGCTGGTCACAGGGAGGGGTGGATGGGGTGGCATGTTGGCTGGTCACGGGGACAGGAGGGTGTGCATGCTGGTCTGAGTGTTCGTGCTAGGGTCTGTGTGGACATGTGGGTGAGAGTGCTGGCTGGTCGCAGTGTCACCGGGGTGTGTTTCTTGGGGGGGGGGCAGGTGGGCAGCATTGCGGGTGTCGGTATGCCAGGCTGGTCACTGCATCAAGTGCCTGATGCCAGGCTGGTCATTGCATCAAGTGCCTGATGCCAGGCTGGTAATTGTATCAAGTACCTGATGCCATGCTGGTCACCTGTATCAAGTGCCTGATGCCAGTCTGGTCACTGCATCAAGTGCCTGATGCCAGGCTGGTAATTGTATCAAGTGCCTGATGCCAGGCTGGTCACTGCATCAAGTGCCTGATGCCAGGCTGGTAATTGTATCAAGTACCTGATGCCATGCTGGTCACCTGTATCAAGTGCCTGATGCCAGTCTGGTCACTGCATCAAGTGCCTGATGCCAGGCTGGTCACTGCATCAAGTGCCTGATGCCAGGCTGGTAATTGTATCAAGTACCTGATGCCATGCTGGTCACCTGTATCAAGTGCCTGATGCCAGTCTGGTCACTGCATCAAGTGCCTTATGCCAGGCTGGTCACCTGTATCAAGTGCCTGATGCCAGTCTGGTCACTGCATCAAGTGCCTGATGCCAGTCTGGTCACTGCATCAAGTGCCTGATGCCAGTCTGGTCACTGCATCAAGTGCCTGATGCCAGGCTGGTCACTGCATCAAGTGCCTGATGCCAGGCTGGTAATTGTATCAAGTGCCTGATGCCATGCTGGTCACCTGTATCAAGTGCCTGATGCCAGTCTGGTCGCTGCATCAAGTGCCTGATGCCAGGCTGGTAATTGTATCAAGTACCTGATGCCATGCTGGTCACCTGTATCAAGTGCCTGATGCCAGTCTGGTCACTGCATCAAGTGCCTGATGCCAGGCTGGTAATTGTATCAAGTGCCTGATGCCAGGCTGGTCACTGTATCAAGTGCCTGATGCCAGGCTGGTCACTGTACGAGTGCCTGATGCCAGGCTGGTCACTGTGTCAAGTGCCTGATGCCAGTCTGGTCACTGTATCAGGTGCCTGATGCCAGGCTAGTCACTATCAAGTGCATGGTTGGGGTCATGTTTGCAGCTGCGTGCATTGCGGGGTACATGTTTAGTCTGGTTGTCTTGGGTTGCTCAGGTTCAATACATGTGTAGAGTCCGTGGTTTGCAAATGCTTTCCATTTGTTTAAGCGACTGCTTTCTTTCTTTCTTTTTGGACCTAACTTTGTCTTTTACGTGTATCTGTGTTTGTGCTGGTGCCGTCTGCCTGGGTCCTGGTCGGCACTATTATATTGCAGCTGTGACCGAAAGGCCTAATGAGTACGAGTTCGTTGCCGGCTACTTCACTCGCAAGGTGCTGCAGCTTAACAACCTGGGCAAGATTGAGGACTACCACGTCAACGAGCTGTCCAACTCTGACTTCAACGAGGTGAGTGGTTCAACGAGGGTGCTGGCTATCCATCATGGTGAGAGGTCCAATAAGGGTGCTGCCCATTCAACTAGAGCGGACATCATGGTGGGGTGGGCAGGCGAATGCGGTCAAATGCCCTATGGGCTTTTCCATGGGCGGCTTTAGGTTGGTGGTGAGGACTCAAAGAGGCCGATTACCTTAGGGTGGCTGTTACGGTGGCCTGGACACACATCAGGCATGCAATTGTGGGTTGGCAGCACTGCCCCTGAAGAATTATGTCCGTTACAGCCAGGGCTAGTGTGCATGGGGTGCTGGGAAACATGCCCCGTGGCAAGTGGGGTCAAGGGTCGAGGGGTCGAAACAACTTCCCCACCTGACAATGCGAGTCACCTCTTGTCTCTCTCTCTCTCTCTCTCTCTCTCTCTCTCTCTCTCTCTCTCTCTCTCTCTCTCTCTCTCTCTCTCTGTGTGTGTGTGTGTGTGTGTGTGTACACGTGCGCGTGTGTGTGCGGGGAGGAACTCACGCGCATGTGCCCACGTTTTCTCGTTGCCAGCGTGTGCGCTTGCTTACTGCTTCCCTGCCATGCGCACCAGGACGATTGCCATGGCAGTGCTTTTCTAGGTACCTTAGAACGTGCCATGTGCATGATTGTATGCCATGGTTTTGTCACTATACCTGACCAAGGCGCCATTCCCTGCCTCACTGCGCACCCTCTGGTTGTGCCATGTGCCGTACGACAGGATGAAGTGCGGCGGCTGAAGCAAGCGGTCCGCGTGGGCATCCACAAACGTTTCCTTGTGGTGTGTGCTGGCATCCCGGCCCCTTCTCCCACCTCACATCCCCTTCTCGTATCTCACGCGTGGCTTGACATGTCTGCTTCTGCTTGATCGACCAGAAACACCCAACTGCTTGAACACACAGTAGCATGGATACAAGAAATGCCCTACGTGCGCGAGGTAGGCGCGTCGCTGCGCGGCTCTCCCTTGCTGTGCACAAGTGAGGGGGGACCCTGGGGAAGGAGGCCAGATGCTGCTGCATGCCCGGCCGCACGCACACCTGGGTGGAAGCCTTGGCGTGCACAGAGCAGCAGTCGCGTAAGCGGGCATGCACACGCGCGGCTTGTGTATTATCAGCGCAACATCAGTCAGCACGGGGGCACGCAATAATGGATGGATCGGTGGACCCAAGCGAACAGGGAACCCCGTGCTGACTGATGTTGCTCTAATAATGCACACAAGCCGCGCGTGTCATATTATTGGATTTATAATTTAGAATAAAAACAGTCAAGATAAAAAACAGAGACGTGCAGGCGGTGCACCTCACCTGCGATGACCCGTAGGGTGTACGCGGAAATGGTAACCGAGTTGCTGAAACGTGGCCATCAGTGTTCAAGGCTGTTTTACCTCTTCACGTGGCTTTTGTTGGCCCCTCCTTGCCATACTTGACATGTCCACCGCCGCCGTGACATCATCCGGAGTGCGTTCGCCCCATCTGTTGTTGACACGCCAGTGCTTCTGCTAACGTGACGTTTTCGTCAAATGTTGACGCAAACACCGAAAATTCTTTTTATAACTCAAAATTTTAGGGTAAAAAGTCAACACGTTGACGACAAAATTTTTAAACAAAAAGTCAACATGTTGACGCGTATGAACTGGTCAAAAGTCACAACTTGTTGACAAGCACGATCGAGGGGGGCAGGGCCAACCCTTACCCTGTACTCTGGGTAAGGGCACGGCGTCAATCATGGGACAGAAGTAGTAACCTGCAATAGATCCTGTTTGTCCATAGCTACCTGACGTGAACGCTTAACAGCACAAGCAACATGAAGTATGCTTTGAGCCGGTGGCCCCATCGAAATGATAAGGGCGACGCGCTGCATGGAGGGAAAGTCAAATTGTTGACGCAACGCCAGGGCAAAAGTCAATATTTTGATGGAAGAATCGGGCTGAAAAATCAACATTTTGACGTTTACAACAACCAAAACCCCTTAAAGCACTGTGACACGCCGTCTCCGCGTATAGTTGATGGCCATTCCGCTTGTTGTGCTGTGTCACGTTTTGCTTGTTGTGCTGTGTCACGTTTTGCTTGTGCTGTGTTATGTTTTGCTTGTTGTGCTGTGTCACGTTTCAGTTGTGCTGTGTCACATTTCGGTTGTTGTGCTTTGTCACGTTTCGCTTGCTGTGCTGTTTAACATTTTGCTTGTTGTGCTGTCTTACGTTTTGCGCGTTGTGTGAGGCATCCATCACTGGGGTGTTTCTTCTTACCCCATGTCGGATGCATTTTCGCGCCTGACGCCTCACCTTGATGGCGCCCGCTGGCTTCGCCCCGCGTTCCCCCCTTGTCCGCAGAACGAGTGGGAGGACAAGGCGATGGAGCTCGCCACCGAGGTGCGTGCCTGTGACCTACCTCTAACTAACCCTTGAGCCGAATATTGGGAACAAGGGGAAGAGGGCCCAGCGAAGGGCGATTGTCGCTGGTAATCCGTTTGCTTCCAGGGCACCGCCACCATGGAGTGGAAGGGAAGAAGGTTCCCTGATATGCGCGGCTGGCCCTGCTTTGTTGGAATGGTCTTCCACTTGCGCTCCCCCTTCTGTGCTGTTCACCCGGTGTGTGGGAGTTTCTTCATCACCTTAAGCCATCTAGTTCCTAAGTAAGTACTTGCATGTCAGGCGTGTAGGCATGCCACGGAGTACAATGCTAAACTCATCAGAAAAATAATTACACAAATGTTTAAACGAACCGACAGATATCGTCTGCATCATGCCCCAATCACAGAGTAGTTGCCAGTCGGTATACTACGCTAGTTCCTACTAGGACCGTGAACATAGCATAGCCTTAATGGTTGCAGGCATGGCGCATCCTATATGCTCTCTCATGGAATCCTTGATACTCTCTGTAGGATTGTTTTTTCTGTTATTTTGGTCACTGCTATTCTTACTTCTTCATTCACACCACCACAGAATTGCGCATTTGTTGCTGTGGTTAGCACCCCGTTTCCACCAATCGCTCCCTTCTTGGTGCTTCTGCCCCCGCTCCATACTTTCTCGCCTGCTCGTGGCGTCTGTTGGTCCCCTCATGTCTTCTGACGCTTCTTTTACCCCTCTTGCCCTCGTGCCCTCCATCGCCCTCGGTTGCCCTCTGGTGGGCCGCATATTGCGTGCGCCAGCGCGTGGAGGCGCTGCGCGCCAAGCTGTCCAACCTGCGCAACCGGGCGAACCTCAACGGCGACTTGAAGCAGCTCAAGGAGTGCGTGAACCAGCTGCGGGACCTGGACGACAAGGACAAGGCCAAGGCGCTGGTCATGACGCCTATTGTGGTTGATCAGAGCGACGGCGAGGAGGACGACGATGAGGACCCGGGGGCAGGGGGGAGGCAGGATGACAGGGGGGTGGGGGCGAATGGCAAGGGGAAGGGGAGCACCGCGGCCAAGGAGGGGGGCGTCAATGGCGACAGGGGCGGTGCGGCGGACAGAAGAGGACCTGAGTTGGCCAGGGACGACCGGGGAGGGGCAAAAGAGGGGGGGGCGGGGGGACGCGAGGGAAGGTCCCGTGGGTGGGGCCGGGAGGGGAGGGGAGAGGAGAGAGAGAGAGAGGGGGGGCGGGAGGGGGGGCGGGAGGGGGGACGGGAGAGGGGGGACCGGCGGCGGCGCGGGTACGAAGGGGGGGGGGGCGTGACCGGGAACGCGAACGGAGCAAGGACAGGGAGGAGGAGCGGGGGCGGGAAAGGGAGAGGGATCGGGGCAGGGGGGGGGACTGGGGGCGGGGGCGGGACAGCGACCAGGATCAAGGACGCGGGCGCGGCGGTGGGCCACCCAGGCGCACGGGGCCTGGTTCCTGGAGGGATCGCGGTGCGTCGTTGTGCTGGCATGTGTTGGTGCTGGCATGTGTTGATGCTGGCATGTGTTGATGCTGGCATGTGTTGGTGCTGGCATGTGTTGGTGCTGGCATGCGTTGATGCTGGCATGTGTTGATGCTGGCATGTGTTGGTGCTGGCATGTGTTGGTGCTGGCATGCGTTGATGCTGGCATGCGTTGATGCTGGCATGTGTTGGTGCTGGCATGCGTTGATGCTGGCATGTGTTGGTGCTGGCATGCGTTGGTGCTGGCATGTGTTGGTGCTGGCATGCGTTGGTGCTGGCACATGTTTTCTGTGCGTTTGCAAGCAGGCGGGATTCAAGTGTATGCGCCCTCTAGTTGCCGTTCATCTAGGGCTAGCAAGTTCTTCTCTCATGATGGTTTAGTTTAAGGATGTCTGTATGCTGCATTCTGTCACTCATAATCTTAAACCCCGATCAGGGAGGCTGCAAGTGTCATCGTCTTTGCTGCAGCTGCGTCCGAACGCTCTGTCTCTGCGAAGCCTTTCGCTAATACTGCCCGCTTCTCCTTGATGGTATTTGCCCCCCCCCCCCCCCCCTCATCTATATAAACGTGAACACATGCAGACGGCATGGATGTTGCCAAGGGCTGGAAGGGGGACGACGACCGCGACAGGGGGCGCAGGGGGGGGCGGCGCCCGCGCGAATGGGAGGAGGCGGAAGAGCCCTCTCGCCGTCGCCGGGAGAATGGGTGGGATAAGGGGCCGAGGGGGGGTGATGGCCGCGGCGATGCGCCCGTGTGGGGCTCGAACAAGGGGGGACCCATGGAGGAAGGCTCTGGTTGGGGCGGGGAGGAGCGGGACGGTGCAAATGGTGCCGCGGGTGGTGGGCCCGTCTGGGCATCCGGCGCGGGTACTAATGAAGGCCACCGGGGGGGCTGGTCTGCAGCAAATGAGGGTGCTGGCCCTGGCGGCATGCCGGGTGCGTTGCCGCTTCGCAGCCGTCCCATGCAAGGGGAGATGCTGCCAACGCAGCCGCAAGCGGCCACAGCGTTGCCGGGACCAGGGTCCAATGCAGGGGGGCCAATGCAGGGGGGCAACGAGGTGGGGTGGATGTACCGTGACCCTAAAGGGGTGGTGCAGGGGCCGTTTCCTCTGTTCAAGCTGAGGGGGTGGCAGCTGAAGGGGTTCTTCCAAGGCACCGAGCTGCTGGTGTGGCAGCAAAACGTGACGGAGCGTGATGCGGTGCCACTTGTCAGCCTGCTGGAGCAAGAGGCTTCGGGTGTGATGGCGGGACCTGGCCCAGGAATGCCGGGGGCCAATGCGGGTGCAGGGATGGCGGCTGGGGGCACGCCGATGTCTGGTGGCAGTTGGCAGGAGCCGCGAGTGGACGGCATGGCGAGCGCACCGGTGCAGATGGCCCCCCCCCTCACGGACCACGCCATCAGCAACGCACCGGTGGGGGGGGCAGGCAGAGGGGGCGACATGGGCCCAAGGGACATACTGCCCTACGGAGGCCCCCACGCGGGAAATCCGTCCATGGCTGGCTATGGCGGCATGCCTGGGGGCCATGCGGGTGCCCGGCCAGGGATGGGGCCAGGGATGGGCGCAGGTGCTGGGCCACAGTTTTACGGTCGGTCAGACTTTGGGGCTGGCAATGGTGGGCCGCCCACTGGCGGTGGCGTGGCCCCTGCAGGGTGGAACGCTGGCCCTGCCCCTGCCCCTGCCCCTGGTCGTATGGGCGCTGGCTGGGGCGCGCAACAGGGGGCTTGGGCCCAACAGGCACCACAGCCGCCTCAGGGGCAAGCCCCCAGCTGGATGGCGGGGGGTGGGGGTGGTGTTGCCAATGTGCCACCCGCCTGGTCCTCTGGAGCCCGGGCCCCAGGGGGTCAGGGGCCAGTTGGCTGGGGCAACACAGCTGGGCCTGCTGGTGGGACGCCCGCGTCCGGCGGGTGGCTTGCAACGCCTGGTAATCCTTTATGGGAGTAGTGGAAGTGCCAGTCAGATGTTGAGCTCAAGACGTTGCCTGCATCTCCGTGGGACCCGTCTCTTGAGGTTGGACCTCCTACTTGCAGTGACGGCCTAGCCCTTGCCGTGCCAGAGCAAAGGAAACGTGGGGCCTGGCGCCTCTCCACTGGGCACAAGGAACTGTGGACAGAGAGTGGGAGAGAGCGGGGCACGTGACAGGTGTATGCTGACGGGGTGGTACTGGATGGTCAATTGTGATCGCCTTTGGCTGCCCTTGTCTTGCCTGCCCACACACGTACTAGTGATTGCCTAGGTGCAAGTGCCATGGGTTGGGATGCTCGTACCATCCCTGTATATAGGTGAACAAGACACCCAGCACTCCAGCCTGACATGCATGCCTGTATTAAGCCCCACAATGAACCTTGAGGCTTATTCGTCTTCAGATCTCTGGGGGGCTCATTGAATTTGTCTACTTAGGAAGTGTGAATCAAAGTCCAGAAGGGCGATTGTTTCCTTACTAGCGACTGGCGGCAAATGGCTGCAAATTATGGATTCAAAAGGGGTGGATCAAGGTGGAGGTGCCCTGAGTCAATTGGCACCTATGACCATCGAGCCAGCGATCCATGCATGCAAACCGTCCGGCCTACATGCATGCTGTACAGCCGGTTATGGCCGCGCGTCCAGCTGCACCGATCTCAACGAGGTCTTGGTGCCCGTGACAGTGCATCAATTGATGCACGTACCTCGAGGAATCATGGCACCCCTGATGAGAGCGCCCATGCATGCACGCATGCATCGTAGCTTGGATGCGTTTATCTTATTTTCGCATAGTGGGCGTGAACATGTATAATCGTCCTCTTTCATACATTCATCCAGGGTGGGTTTCGTAGCTTATATTACTATTAGCTTGATGCACTTTGCTCGACCAATTAGCTGTGTGTCTATGGGTGCGCAAAGGCACTTGCATTCGACCCCCATGCAACTGGCGTCTGCGGGCCGGCCTAGCTAGCCAGCTATAGCGCTAGCTCTGTGCCGGGACCGCCTGCTGCATGCATGAACATGCTAGCTACAGGCTGGGCCGGCCCTGGTGCATGAGCAACTTACAGTGCACGTGCACGCATGCTTGCGAGCACTGGGTGGCGATGTTGTTATAATGCATGCATGCCATACGTCCGCGTTAATCAGTCGCGCATGCATGCATGCATGGTCACCGGTGGAAGGCCATCTAGAGCACTTGCTGTGGTAGAACTTGTGGAATATGCCTGCTAGCTCCATGTGCACAATGCCTGCTCCATGTGCACAGTGTTCATGCATTAATGGAGATCATCTTTAAAATTGTGTGTCTGTTCTTTTTCATGTTGGAGCCTTTGTTCCTTTATTGTGTGTCTCTGTACTTGGCATGAGCTGCCTAACTTTCACGTTCAAAAAATTATCATTTCAAATTCATTGAAAAATGATTAATAAACTCATCTGGACAGTTCTGATTGGATGATGAATTATCCTTGCTCAAGACGACTACTCAGGCCGGCCGGACTGGATCTATGCACGTTCCGCAACGGTGACCCCTTGCATGAGTAGATATGGGGTGGAGAACCTGCTCGGGCGTACGTATGCGCACACACCAAACTTACATGTATAGATCGATCAACGTGCGTATTCTGCAAGTTGCACTTGTGTTATTTGATCACTTGTGTTATTAGTTATATGATTGTCTCCTTGATATGATCAGTCATGCATTCTTACACTGTAACAAGCAAAAATGACTTTGTTGTTACATCCTTTGTTTTGTGAATGTTTGGCCTTTATTCAAGGACTTTTGGATCAGTATTGAGAAAGTTATGAGATTTCTAAGACGGAGGTACTTGGAGCTTGTACTTTATCAACCGATTGGTAGAAGCCCTCATTGGTCGTGGCCTGATCCACGTGGGGTTATAGTTTGTTGGTCGGTACTACCGAGTCTTAAATGCTCCTTTGGGACTTAAGTGCTTACTACAGATTCAGGATCTCATGTACAGATTCTGCCAGGCTGTGTGTGGTGTTGTTCTGTTTTGTGTGACTATATAGGATGGATACAAAGATCTTGTTTGGAATTCCATGATTCTGATTGGTTCTCTTCAGGCATACAATGGCCGGGCTACACTTGGGTCAAGCTGATTACCCTGGCGGTAAACCACCCTCTCGTGGACCGCAGGGCCACTGATGTACAACATCTTCTGATGCATAGGGCGATAGGGGTCTGCGCTACGCTCCACGAGCGGTTTGGTCATGATGCATCATGCCTGTGCACGCACCCTAGCGAAACCATAGAGCACCGGTTCCTTTTCTGTAATCTCCCAGGGGTTTGGAAGTGGCTCATTAACATCTGGGCCGCATGGACGGCATCGCCACCCAATCTCCCAATTAGCGTGCGTACCATCATTTTCGGTATTGCTGGCACACCAGGGGCCGAGCTTTCAGATTCCCAAGCAGAATGGATATCAAAGAGACAACCAGCGCAGGCCAGAAATCGGGAGAATCCGGACCATGGTAGCTCGAGCCTGCCGTTATCTTTTCCGCGTTTTCGAGTCGTTCAGGATGATGAAGATGAATGGTGATGGAAAATATGTGTATCCTTGTGCATTGAAATTATGGCTGGCTTACGTGGATATGGTTGCGCTCTACTATGCTATACGCGATCTGGACCATACGCAACGAGACAGTCTTTAAGGTCCGCGAGGAGTATTATTACCCGCGGCGGCGTAGCCCGGCGCTTTACTATATACCTATGGAATGCGGCTATGCGCCGATACTGGTTGTTGGCTCAGGAACAACACAATGTGTGGGACCCAGGGCCCAATAACGACAAACCCAGCCCGCTCCAGCCTTTTCATGATCTACTAGGCCGCAACCAGGTATTCACCATTATGCCCCACGGCGACATGACTCAGGTCCTCTGGCTTCCCTGGTCACATAACGCGCCCTATTAGCCCTTCACCTGTCACCTTCACACCCGTGTGTGACCATCCGATCTCATTTAGGATTCGCTCATTTCCCCTCTCACCTCCTTGGTCCATAATTGGCTAATAAAAAATATACCCATTTCCCCGAAAAAAAAAATTGGAAAGGCCGAGGGCCATGACACTGAACAACATGACTAGCTTATGTAGGGGTCAAGTCCTTATCCTTATCCTTTTTTCATCTATTTGCCACCCCCATAAGGCAGGACCATCCGTTGGATGACTTGGATCCCTGTCGGACCACCGGCGCGGGAATAAACTCAACTCAACGTACTCAACTCAACTCAACTCAACTCAACTCAACTCAACTCAACTCAACTCAACTCAACTCAACTCAACTCAACTCAACTCAACTCAACTCAACTCAACTCAACTCAACTCAACTCAACTCAACTCAACTCAACTCAACTCAACTCAACTCAACTCAACTCAACTCAACTCAACTCAACTCAACTCAACTCAACTCAACTCAACTCAACTCAACTCAACTCAACTCAACTCAACTCAACTCAACTCAACTCAACTCAACTCAACTCAACTCAACTCAACTCAACTCAACTCAACTCAACTCAACTCAACTCAACTCAACTCAACTCAACTCAACTCAACTCAACTCAACTCAACTCAACTCAACTCAACTCAACTCAACTCAACTCAACTCAACTCAACTCAACTCAACTCAACTCAACTCAACTCAACTCAACTCAACTCAACTCAACTCAACTCAACTCAACTCAACTCAACTCAACTCAACTCAACTCAACTCAACTCAACTCAACTCAACTCAACTCAACTCAACTCAACTCAACTCAACTCAACTCAACTCAACTCAACTCAACTCAACTCAACTCAACTCAACTCAACTCAACTCAACTCAACTCAACTCAACTCAACTCAACTCAACTCAACTCAACTCAACTCAACTCAACTCAACTCAACTCAACTCAACTCAACTCAACTCAACTCAACTCAACTCAACTCAACTCAACTCAACTCAACTCAACTCAACTCAACTCAACTCAACTCAACTCAACTCAACTCAACTCAACTCAACTCAACTCAACTCAACTCAACTCAACTCAACTCAACTCAACTCAACTCAACTCAACTCAACTCAACTCAACTCAACTCAACTCAACTCAACTCAACTCAACTCAACTCAACTCAACTCAACTCAACTCAACTCAACTCAACTCAACTCAACTCAACTCAACTCAACTCAACTCAACTCAACTCAACTCAACTCAACTCAACTCAACTCAACTCAACTCAACTCAACTCAACTCAACTCAACTCAACTCAACTCAACTCAACTCAACTCAACTCAACTCAACTCAACTCAACTCAACTCAACTCAACTCAACTCAACTCAACTCAACTCAACTCAACTCAACTCAACTCAACTCAACTCAACTCAACTCAACTCAACTCAACTCAACTCAACTCAACTCAACTCAACTCAACTCAACTCAACTCAACTCAACTCAACTCAACTCAACTCAACTCAACTCAACTCAACTCAACTCAACTCAACTCAACTCAACTCAACTCAACTCAACTCAACTCAACTCAACTCAACTCAACTCAACTCAACTCAACTCAACTCAACTCAACTCAACTCAACTCAACTCAACTCAACTCAACTCAACTCAACTCAACTCAACTCAACTCAACTCAACTCAACTCAACTCAACTCAACTCAACTCAACTCAACTCAACTCAACTCAACTCAACTCAACTCAACTCAACTCAACTCAACTCAACTCAACTCTCAACTCAACTCAACTCAACTCAACTCAACTCAACTCAACTCAACTCAACTCAACTCAACTCAACTCAACTCAACTCAACTCGACTCAACTCAACTCAACTCAACTCAACTGACTCAACTCAACTCAACTCAACTCAACTCAACTCAACTCAACTCAACTCAACTCAACTCAACTCAACTCAACTCAACTCAACTCAACTCAACTCAACTCAACTCAACTCAACTCAACTCAACTCAACTCAACTCAACTCAACTCAACTCAACTCAACCGACTAGCTAACTAACTGACTGTATCACGACAGTCTCCAAAATGCTGAGCATGCCAAGTGAAGGCATTAGGATTCGCTGATACTCATTTCCCCTCTCACCTCTTTGGTCCATAATTGGCTAATAAAATATACCCATTTCCCCGATTAAGTGAAGGCATTGGCGGTAGCCCGGTCTACTTATCGTAGAACGAAAGCACATTTTGGCGAATTAATTATTTTTGCGTCGGGAGGATCGGTTTTTTACCGCTGCCGTCCAAATATTGACAATTTCAGGCATGCAAAGGTCAGATTCTGAGTACTCTCATCGAGATCTGTCGATTGCGCTACTTGGACTTGAGAATTGACCCCCTAACCTCGAACTTGCTCTGTCTTGACTTGGGCCCATTTCACGCTAAGGGGCCAGCCCACAGCCATTTTCTTGTAGGCCAAGTATCGCTCAACTGAAACGGACTTTTTGGTATCTAAGGTGTGATCCAGAATCCTCTTGAGGAGATCTGTCGATTGCGCATTTGCGCTATTAAAAAAAAAAATCTGATGTGATCTATGAGTCTACAATGGTAGACCGGTTTCCCGCCAATGCCTTCAAGTGGCAAATCACCGTAATTCGTGACCTTTCGTGACATTCCGGCCGGCATTTTCGAGAGAACAAAGCAAAATGTCCATACAGTACCATTTTGTCCGTTTCTTGGCGGGAGATTGCATACCTACGCCCGTCGGTGAACGCAGAGGTATTCATGTTCCGAGAGCTACATGACTGTGTTGCATCGCAGGAGCGATATTTTGTGTCAAGTCCAACTGCAGACTGATAATGGAGTAGAGCTCAGGCCGTTGCAGCCATTGTAAGGCTCGTGGCAATTGCATTCTCCGTGGATGTCATTGGGAGGGGTGACTTCGGTGTGCTTCCCGTTGCCTCTCGTGATTATTTGGCACTCGTTTCAACTCCGTCTTCAATGTTAAGCCTAGCGACGGTATCAGAATATAACGACATCAGCTTTTCATCTTTGAATTTGTCAGTCTAGAATGGCCCAGCTGTCCCGAGATGCTGGGAGCAGCCCCGAGCCGCGCGGGGGCAGCAAGACAGAGGAGCAACAAAGAAATGCAGGAAACGGAGGGGTCACTAACTATCGAATGTCAGTTATTGTGGCTGTGCTCGCGGTTGCGTTTGGCACGAGGATTTGGAAGCTCGGGGTTCCCGACACCCCTATTTTCGACGAGGTTCACGGGGGGCGATTCCTCAACTTCTACTATTCGGGCAAATACTTCTTCGACATCCACCCACCCCTGATCCGAATCCTCAACCTCTGGTCCGGCGTAGCGCTAGGATTCCGCGGCGAGGAGCACTGCACCTACGGCGTAGACGCCGTCCTCGCCGGGAAGCCATTTGACCTCGGCGAGAACAAGAACGAGAAGTGCGAGATGTGGCAACTGAGGGTGCTACCCGCCGCGCTCGGCGCGAGCGTGCTCCTGCTGGCGTACCTCACCTGCCGCCAGATGCGCATGTCCACTCCCTCTTCGCTGCTGGGCGTGCTCCTGCTCACCTGCGACAACCTGGAGCTCGTCATGTCCCGCGTCCACATGGTCGACATTGGCTTCCACTTCTTCCTCACCCTCACCGTCTACCTGACCCTGCGCTACGGCTCCGCCACGTTGACCAACGGCACCCCCTGGGCCTGCTTGCGCGCACTCGTCCTCATCGGACTCTCCCTCGGCTGCGCGCTAAATTCTCGCTACGGGATGGGCCTGCCCGCGGTCGCCTGGGTGGGCGCATACACCGCGGGTCTGCTAGCATACGTCACCTACACGCGCGGCCTCCTGCGCGCGCTCCCCGATGCGCTCCTGCGCGCGACCGTCCTCCTGGGCATCCCCGTGCTGCTCTACGTGGGATGCTTCGCGCTCCACATGCGGCTACTTCCGCATGCTGGTACGGGCGATGGCTACATGTCCCCCTCCTTCCAGTCCCGCCTCCAGGGCAACCACTTCCAGAACATCTTACCCGAGCGCCTGCGGCCGTCCCTCTGGGATTGCCTGGTCGAGTTCACGCGCACCGCCTACCGCTATAACCAGGACATGGCGGTCTTCTTTCCCCCTGGGTCCATGACGCACGACTCCATGCCCGCGAGCTGGGTCTACCAGGGCAGAGGGACGCTGTTTGTCGTGGGTAATGACGCGGACATCGGCTCGGTGAATGCCGGCCGGGTGCTGCCAGGCCACTCTTCCGAGCAGGAAGTCACTGTCTACTACTTCAACGGTAACCCCGTCCTACTGTTCCTGTACCAGGCGTCCTTGCTGACTGAGGTGGCCATGTGGGTGCTAGCGGCGCCCACAGCTACAGGCCGCGCGTGGCTGCGGAGAGTGCACGGGCTGTGGTTCGGGCTCCTGCTCCTGCTGGGCTGGATGCTGCACTACCTGCCGTTCTTCCTGCTGCGCCGGCAGATGTTCGTCCACTACATCCTCCCCGCGTCCCACTTTGGCGTGCTCCACCTGGCGCTGTCCCTGCACCGGCTCACAGGGTCGAACCTGGTTCGCTCCAAGCCCCGCGCGCTCCGGTGGGCACTCCGGGGCCTGGTCCTGGCACCCTGTGCGGCCATGTTCCTGTACCTGATGCCCCTCGCGGGGTTGACCCCGTTGAGCATGAAGGGGGCCATCAGCCGGCTGTGGTGGGCCACGGGGGATTGCTGGGTGCCAGGTGGCAGCTGTCAGTACAGCCCTAGTTGGTCTGTCAATATTTAGCGGCTTTCGCCGCCTTCACCTCTACGCTCCTTTTCGGACAACTACTCTACTATTTACGCGAGGTTGGCGTGCCAAGTGACCAGGAATAGTTTGCGTTACCGTGATTGATGCATGTGAACAATGGTGCCATTGTCATCTTTGTCGTGTTGGGACCATCTCGACTGGTGCTCTTCGGCTACTTTTTGCGTCTTCCACGGAGGCACGGAAGGGGGGGAAGGATGGCAGGGCAGAAGCGGTGCAGGGGCCTAGAAGGAAGCTGATGTACAGTCGGCGGCGTTGGCACATGGGAAGCTACTGCAGTCGACGAGATTTTTCGTTGGTTGTGGAAACCAAAATTGTCTCATTTTGTCTTTTGGCATTGATGTAATTATTGAAATTGCAGTACTGAACCCATGCATACCGTGTCGATCGTAGGAGGCAGCATTTGGTTTACATTGGCTGCCTGTCTCTTGCGACGATACATATGACATATGTGCCGCCCTGTTGGGAGTTGAACCACGGTACGTGCAATTAATACAGTTACGATTTTCTTTTCTTTGTTCCTTCCTAGCCTGGAAGTCAAACTAATTAAGATAAACTGCGTCACGTGGGTACCAATAAATGAACCTTCAGTTCCTATTAATTGATTAATTAAACACGTGCTCCATTTGGGGAGTACGTCATGGAGTATTAACCCCAAAGAATGGATCGATTAATTATCACTATTGATAATTAATTAAACTCGTGCTCCCGTTGGGGAGTCACGGAGCACCGGAGTGCCTTTAGGGCCGTATGTATGAACGACTCGAAAACGCGGAAAAGATAACGGCAGGCTCGAGCTACCATGGTCCGGATTCTCCCGATTTCTGGCCTGCGCTGGTTGTCTCTTTGGTATGTGCACAACAGGAAGAAAGGGCAGAGACCCCCTTTCTCCTTCATGCCAGAGGCATGCCACAGCAGCAATCGGACACGATATAGACGATCCGGCAAGTTCTGTGGGTGCGATAAGACCCATGTGAGCATATCATAACAAGGAGCGTGGGCAAGTAATCTGATCATAGCCAGGACGTAGCATGGCTGTACAAGGGCTAAGCTAAGGCTATGGCCTTCAGCCTGGTGAGTCCCCTTTGCACCTTGTGCTGGTGGACTTCATCAAAGCCTTCGATTCGGTTTTCTGGCCTGCGCTTTGGGACATCCTCGAGTTGTTCCGGATCCCCCGCCCCCTGATTGCTGTCATCCGCAACCTGTATGAAGGGTCCACCACTTCGGTGCGCACTTCTTACGGGACCACGCCCCCATGCCCTTTACAGAAGGGTGTGTGGCAGGGCTGCGTGCTGTCGCCCTACCTGTTCATTATTGTTGTCGAATACGTAATTAATGATTCAGGCGCGCAAGCGATTTGCCCGCATCGTGGGCAGGGAACCAGGAGTGCAGGTTGCTAACAAATTCTGGCATGGCGGTGCGGACACGGAGATTCGGCTAGCAGACATCATTTACGCAGACGACACCACCCTCTTTGAGGACACTGAGCACGTGCAGACATGGCTTGACTGCCTGGCTCTCGAGGCCCGTGCAGTGGGGCTTGAGGTCAGCAAGAAGACAGAGGCCCTGGCGGTTGGGCTCACCACCGCAGCGCCGCCCCTCTATCTCCTAGACGGCTCTCGAGTCCTGTATCGGGACCGCGTTAAGCTGCTGGGCAGCCTGCTCCCTAGCTGCGAGGTGGATGTGGACCACCGCATCTCCCTCGCCTGGCACGCTTTACGCCAGTACCGGGCCCTATGGCGCAAGCCCCTGGGCAAGATCGAGAAACAGGACCTGTTCAAGGTCCTCGTCCTTCCTGTTCTCACGTATGGCGCCGAGACGTGGACCCTCACCGCCGACCTGGCCCGCAAGCTGGACGGCGCGGTCACCAGCATGCTGCGTTCCATTTTCAGAGTAGGATATGCTGCTCATGTCCGCAATGAGGACCTGTACCAGGGCATGCCCTATATCACCAGCACAATTAAGCAACGCCGCCTGCAGCTAGTAGGGCACCTAGCTCGCACCAACCAGGTAGACACCTCACGTGGGCCCCCCGCAGGACTGCGACCAGCCCAGCCTGGCCGTCACCTCCTGACGTGGGCTGGGCCCAGTGATGTTAGACGCCGCAAGGCCCGCACCTTCAAAGAACAGCTAGTAGAGGACATGGGGGGCCTAGGCCTCTCCGTGATTTGGAAGAAGATGATGGACAAGGCCAAGTGGGCCCAGGTCATAGAGGACAACGAGCCCCCCCCAGTGGGGAAGCGCCCGCGTGTGCAATCCCGCGGGAGGCACGCTAGATAGCTCCCCCTAGGGCAGCCTGCGGCTGCCTACATAGATGATGTAGTTAGAATGTTGTTGGATAGATGTAGTATGTAGCCAATGTAGATAGATTAGACCGGTCGGAATGTGTGCGCCCATCCATCCATTCATCGGGGTTAATGCTCCGTGACTCCCCGGCCAACGGGAGCACGAGTCTAATTAATTAATTAATTATGGCTGGTTGTGTACCGTGCGTTAATTAGCGGTGCACGTGACGTACTAGGTATGGTGGCACGGCTAGGCAAACATTCTAGGCATGGCTGCCAGGGTGGTGCCCAGTGATTACCAATTATTCAAGCTAGGGCTATTCTAGCCCGCACAGGCGGCAACCACATCTTGTGGATGATCATCGATCAGGTCCCCCCCATGACAGGCTCCCCTTATTCTGATCAGGCTCCCCTTATAGTTGGGCGTTGCCTGAGAGATCGTGGTGGGGCAGGTGCCCTTGGTGCACCTCGAGCAAGTGTTGTTTACATTCCCACCCTTGCAGGAAGTAGCTTAGAATGTATTAAAAGCCATATGCCCTCTCTCTGGGATATGTGCTACATACGCTCCCAACGGAGTTATGTTCCTAATTAATCAAATTAATTAATTAATTAGTAAGTAAGTAAGTAAGTACTTGCGTGTCATATGCAGGGAGTAACTCTCTGCTGAGAGCCCCGCTTTAGCCTTTGTATAGCTATGCTGATCTTCCCCCCCATGACAGGCTCCCCCTTCGCTGGGCATAGCTTGAAGATCATGGCCCGGATGCACGCGCCCGGTGCACCTAGAGCAAGGGTCCTTTACATCCCCACCCTTGCAGGAAGTAGCTTAGGATGTATGATAGGCCATATGCCCCCCTCTCACGGGCTATGTGCTACATATACTCCCAACGGAGAACTTTATGTTACAATTCAATTCAATTCAATTCAATATGCGCAAAGGCATGCCACGGAGTACTATGCTAATCTCATTAGAAAAATAATTACACAAAAGTTTAAACAAATATCGTCTGCATCATCCCCCAACCGTTAAGCACTAGATGGGGATGTAATCCTCATCCGAGCTGTCCTCTACTGTAATGGCAGACGAGGCGGTAGTGTAGCGGCTATCCTCAGGACCAATAACCTCCACCTGCGGACTTCTACCCTCAGTGGCTAGCAATGGGCCGCGGGGCCCGTGGGTAGAAAACAGGAGCATACCCCTCGGGGAGGTGCTTATCGCAGATGGCAGCCCATTTCTCCTTGTCAATCATGCGGGCGCGGAGTACGGATAGTGAGGGGATTCATAGGTGTTTGCTCAATTTCACAAGTCTTCAAATGAGTAAAAAAAAAATCTTTCAGATCTGAGGGTACCTAAAGCTGGACTGTTGCAGGCAGCATGTAGACCATGAAAACAGACCACCCACGAAAATTGGGCTCATTCTGAGCTCAAATGGTGACATGTGACAGCATACATGTGCAGTTTTTCGTCATTTCCCCCCTTTACTTACATGAAACAAATATGAATAGTGGACAAATGAACTCATTTCAGGCTGGATTCTTGCAGGCAGCATCTAGACCATGAAAATAGACCACCCACAAAAATTGGGCTCATTCTGAGCTCAAATGGTGACATGTGACAGCATACATGTGCAGTTTTTCGTCATTTTCCCCCTTTTCTTACATGAAACAAATATGAATAGTGGACAAATGAACTCATTTCAGGCTGGATTCTTGCAGGCAGCATCTAGACCGTGAAAATAGACCACCCACAAAAATTGGGCTCATTCTGAGCTCAAATGGTGACATGTGACAGCATACATGTGCAGTTTTTCGTCATTTTCCCCCTTTTCTGACATGAAACAAATATGAATAGTGAACAAATGAACTCATATCAGGCTGGATTCTTGCAGGCAGCATTTATACCATGAAAATAGACCACCCACAAAAATTGGGCTCATTATGAGCTCAAATGGTGACATGTGACAGCATACATGTGCAGTTTTTCGTCATTTTCCCCCTTTTCTGACATGAAACAAATATGAATAGTGAACAAATGAACTCATTTCAGGCTGGATTCTTGCAAGCAGCATCTAGACCATGAAAATAGACCACCCACAAAAATTGGGCTCATTCTGAGCTCAAATGGTGACATGTGACAGTGTAAATATGCAGCTTTTCGTCATTTGCACCGGTTTCTTACATGAAACAAATAGGAATCATGACCAAATGAACTCATATCGAGCTGCCAGGATTCTTGCAAGCAACATTTAAACCATAATACTACACCACCTACAAAAATTGGGCTCATTATGAGCTCAAATGGTGACATGTGACAGTATAAATATGCACCTTTTGTATAAATATGCAACCTTTTGTCATTTGTACCGGTTTCTTACATGAAACAAATAGGAATCATGACCAAATGAACTCATATCGAGCTGGATTCTTGCAAGCTACATTTAAACCATAATACTACACCACCTACAAAAATTGGGCTCATTATGAGCTCAAATGGTGACATGTGACAGTATAAATATGCAACCTTTTGTCATTTGCACCGGTTTCTTACATGAAACAAATAGGAATCATGAACCAATGAACTCATATCCAGCTGGATTCTTGCAAGCTACATTTAAACCATAATACTACACCACCTACAAAAATTGGGCTCATTATGAGCTCAAATGGTGACATGTGACAGTATGAATATGCAGTTTTACGCCATTTGCACCGGTTTCTTACATGAAACAAATAGGAATCATGACCAAATGAACTCATATCAAGCTGGATTCTTGCAAGCAACATTTAAACCATAATACTAGACCACCTACAAAAATTGGGCTCATTCGATCTGAGCTCAAATGGTGACATGTGACAGTATATGAAAAGAGACAACAAACGTGGACTGAAGCATTGGCACGCTGAGCCCCGTGCATGTCTGAGACCAGTTGTCTGAAAAGAGACAACAAACGTGGCAGCATGGCACGCCGAGCCCCGTGCATGTCTGAGACCAGTTGTCTGAAAAGAGACAACAAACGTGGAAGCATGGCACGCCGAGCCCCGTGCATGTCTGAGACCAGTTGTCTGAACTGAAACGTAAAAAGCGCGGATCCGCGTAAGGCGCGATGTCTACTGGCTCAGGACAGTATATATATATAAGTAACATTTAAACTCAGCCCAGTTTTGACGTCATTTCCAACTGAAAAAATTATTAATTAAATAATTCATTGATAAAACACGCGCTCCTATTGGGGAGTCGCAGAGCACAATAATACATGTTAAAGTGCTTTTCATCCCTGTATGTTGCACGCTGGGATCTAAAACTGAAAAATTTAAACTCACATCAATAAGGCTAGTCTGAGTCTGAGTCATCAATTATGTGGGGAGGGCGGCGCTTGTGGCGCGGGGTCGCCTTCGCTTGCTTGCTAGCCGTGCCCCGGTGTGCGACCTGCTTCGATCCGAACGCACTCTACTATCTCCGCCTAACCTCGCGCAGTCGAGTCGGGTGGCAGATTGGGTAACTCTACACCTGGGCATGCGCAAAGCGCAGCTCGCACCTCATCTAACCCTACTATTTCATCGTCCCCGTCTGTGTAGAGCACATGGACCATGTTGTGCTCCTTATTAAACGCCGTCACATGGGCATGATACCGCTTCTCCCCTGAGTTTGGGCCTGAAAATATCTTGCATACCGGGGTCCCCACCAACCATTCCGGCTCGTGCACGTCCATGACATGCGATTTGAAAAGTGCCATCGCCGTCTTCTCCGCCATCGCTGATTCCGTTTTCTGTGCTTATTCCGTTTTCCCACCCCTCATGTTTCGCGCACATACGAAAAGGACTTGAATTTCCTTGCTAACAGGTCGGTCTCGGCAATTCATCTTGCATTCACTGGAATTCATTCATCGAAGCCCCGAGACTGCCCGTCCAGTCTGAACATACGAAAAGGACTTGAATTTCCTTGCTAACAGGTCGGTCTCGGCAATTCATCTTGCATTCACTGGAATTCACTCATCGAAGCCCCGAGACTGCCCGTCCAGTCTGAACATACGAAAAGGACTTGAATTTCCTTGCTAACAGGTCGGTCTCGGCAATTCATCTTGCATTCACTGGAATTCACTCATCGAAGCCCCGAGACTGCCCGTCCAGTCTGAACATACGAAAAGGACTTGAATTTCCTTGCTAACAGGTCGGTCTCGGCAATTCATCTTGCATTCACTGGAATTCACTCATCGAAGCCCCGAGACTGCCCGTCCAGTCTGAACATACGAAAAGGACTTGAATTTCCTTGCTAACAGGTCGGTCTCGGCAATTCATCTTGCATTCACTGGAATTCACTCATCGAAGCCCCGAGACTGCCCGTCCAGTCTGAACATACGAAAAGGACTTGAATTTCCTTGCTAACAGGTCGGTCTCGGCAATTCATCTTGCATTCACTGGAATTCACTCATCGAAGCCCCGAGACTGCCCGTCCAGTCTGAACATACGAAAAGGACTTGAATTTCCTTGCTAACAGGTCGGTCTCGGCAATTCATCTTGCATTCACTGGAATTCACTCATCGAAGCCCCGAGACTGCCCGTCCAGTCTGAACATACGAAAAGGACTTGAATTTCCTTGCTAACAGGTCGGTCTCGGCAATTCATCTTGCATTCACTGGAATTCACTCATCGAAGCCCCGAGACTGCCCGTCCAGTCTGAACATACGAAAAGGACGAATTTCCTTGCTAACAGGTCGGTCTCGGCAATTCATCTTGCATTCACTGGAATTCATTCATCGAAGACCCGAGACTGCCCGTCCAGTCTGAACTTCATACTACCGTTGTACGAAATTCAGACTGCACGAACCTCGAGGATTGTCAATGAATGCCCATGAATTTCATTTGGTCGCACAAAAATGTTTTATTCAAGAGAACAGTGGCAATGGCATCAAACTGCATTGTTTTCCTTTCATTTGTCACCTTTTGAGCTGTAAACAGTCTATTTTGATGGTCTACATGCTGCTTACAAGTTTCCAGCCTGATCTGAGTTCATTTGTTCAATATTCATATTTGTTTCATAACCAAGATAACCGAGAAAATGACGAAAAACTGCACATGTATGCTGTCACGTGTCACCATTTGAGCTCAGAATGAGCCCAATTTTTGTGGGTGGTCTATTTTTATGGTCTAGATGCTGCCTGCAAGAATCCAGCCTGAAATGAGTTCATTTGTTCACTGTTCATATTTGTTTCATGTAAGAAAAGGGGGAAAATGACGAAAAACTGCACATGTATGCTGTCACATGTCACCATTTGAGCTCAGAATGAGCCCAATTTTTGTGGGTGGTCTATTTTCATGGTCTAGATGCTGCCTGCAAGAACCCAGCCTGATATGAGTTCATTTGTTCACTGTTCATATTTGTTTCATGTAAGAAAAGGGGGAAAATGACGAAAAACTGCACATGTATGCTGTCACATGTCACCATTTGAGCTCAGAATGAGCCCAATTTTTGTGGGTGGTCTATTTTCATGGTCTAGATGCTGCCTGCAAGAATCCAGCCTGATATGAGTTCATTTGTTCACTATTCATATTTGTTTCATGTAAGAAAAGGGGGAAAATGACGAAAAACTGCACATGTATGCGGTCAAATGTCACCATTTGAGCTCAGAATGAGCCCAATTTTTGTGGGTGGTCTATTTTCATGGTCTAGATGCTGCCTGCAAGAACCCAGCCTGATATGAGTTCATTTGTTCACTGTTCATATTTGTTTCATGTAAGAAAAGGGGGAAAATGACGAAAAACTGCACATGTATGCTGTCACATGTCACCATTTGAGCTCAGAATGAGCCCAATTTTTGTGGGTGGTCTATTTTCATGGTCTAGATGCTGCCTGCAAGAACCCAGCCTGATATGAGTTCATTTGTTCACTATTCATATTTGTTTCATGTAAGAAAAGGGGGAAAATGACGAAAAACTGCACATGTATGCGGTCAAATGTCACCATTTGAGCTCAGAATGAGCCCAATTTTTGTGGGTGGTCTATTTTCATGGTCTAGATGCTGCCTGCAAGAATCCAGCCTGATATGAGTTCATTTGTTCACTATTCATATTTGTTTCATGTAAGAAAAGGGGGAAAATGACGAAAAACTGCACATGTATGCTGTCACATGTCACCATTTGAGCTCAGAATGAGCCCAATTTTTGTGGGTGGTCTATTTTCATGGTCTGAAGGCTGGATGACCCCTGCTTTATTGACAAATATAAGGATTTAATCACATGTGGAAAAATTGAGTAAAATTTATGAAATTGAGCAAACACTTATGAATCCCCTCAGTCCCAGAAGCCCTGCATCTTCAAGCAGTTGTGTCACATAGGTCCGGGTCGCGCCGCGCCGGACGCCGGTGCCCGGCGCGCGCAAGTTTGCCAGTGGTTTGCGATGGGACAAGGGGACCCTGCCATTGGAGGAGGTGTCTACCTGGTTGGCCCGTCTTAAGCCCCCCGGCAGGGCCCACATCGCCCTAATTAATTAATTAATTAATTAATTAATTAATTAATTAATTAATTAATACCTACAAAAACGTACGTTTTAAAAGTACACAGTGTTAACGTGTGAACGAGCTGGCGAGCCACGAGCCACGAGCCACGAGCCACGAGCCACGAGCCACGAGCCACGAGCCACGAGCCACGAGCCACGAGCCACGAGCCACGAGCCACGAGCCACGAGCCACGAGCCACGAGCCACGAGCCACGAGCCACGAGGTAGCCATGGCTGACGGCGGAGCTCATAACTTTCACGTTCCGCGGGGCACCACCGTTCGGCTGACTGAATATCACAATCGCTTCGTCTTTCTAAGACGCACACGCTGATATATTTTCCCGAAGCATTATTATGACGAGCAAACGCTCGACTACGCAACACAGCCTGGAGGCTGCGATTAAAAAAAACAAATAAAATTTGCTTACATGACTCCGTTGGGAGATCATGTTGTAGCACATATTCCTTGCTGGTCATGGGTGGCCGGAGGTGGGAGAAGCCGCGTAATCCAACTGACCTAACTCTTAAGCTATCTAGTATAGAAAATCCTAACTACACTACTTAGCAAAACGCCCTTCCCCTTGGGGGGAGGTGGCCTGCCCACAGGGGCTGGCGTGTGAGCCTGGACAATCTTCTGCCACCACTTCTTGTTCTGCATAGCAGTCCAAAGAAGAGAGAGGGAGTGAATGCGGTGTTCAAACTGATCGAGCTAAGACCACTAGGTCGGCCAGCAACATCTGGGTGTAGTTCATGGCGGGTTTACCCAACTTTCTTTGGGCCGGGGCCAGGCCAGGTCAAAATGTGCCGCCCTGGTTGGCCAAGCCGCTGGGGGCCGGCCAAACCAAGGGCGGTGTCGACCTGACTGGTGCGAGCAAGATGTCCTACAAATGCTATCCTACGCTGCCTAATATTGTCGGAAATGCGAGGCATACCCTGATACAAAGACTCTAGTGACCTACGCGTGGAAAACCCTACATTCAGGACCTGTCGGAGCATCCTGTAAACCATGAGAAGCCATGCCCTAGCCATTGTTTAGCCATGATGATCTTCCACCCTATGTCCGCACCTTAGGCGCTGGAATACATAGTGGTGCAGGTGCACTTTGTGCACCCAGAGCAGGTGTAGTTTACACCCTACCCTTGCAGGAAGTAGCCCAGAATGTATTAAAAGCCATATGCCCCTTCTCAGGGATATGTGAGCACTACATGTACTCCCAACGGAGATATGTTACAATTTACTTTTATTTTTTAACGTGTGAACAAATGTGCTCTCACCTTGGGGTAAGAAACTAAATAATTATGTTGCAGCACTACAAAAACACTTTTTCCAGCTCCTCGACTGAAAGCTCTGCTAGGAATTTTGGTGACACCTGCGCTGTCAGGTTTCCTTGCCCCCGATGATGGCAACGCCGTATTTGTCCCTAAAAAATGCGTCGGAGTGTTCCATAAGACAGATAGAAAGTGGGTCAGAAGCGACCATGTCGGGTATTGATCACGATGTAACGGGCATGGGCAAGTTCCTCCATGCGTGCTGTCGAGGCGGAGCTGCTACTCCATGGGATCCAGCAGAGCCCCTTAATAATAAAAATAATAGCTGATTAAGAACAGCTGCCAAGTAGCATGCAGGAAAACGCCAGGTGAACAAGAACCAGTGAACAAAACCAGGAATACTGCGGGCATGATGTCACCAAGCCGATGGCACGATCTCGCCGATGTCAGCACGTTTGCAACCTCGCACCTGCAGCCATCAGCGGGGTACCCGCATGCGTCGCTATCACCGCACTAGCCGCATGCCCACCCCTGAAATGCCGAACAGGAGGAACCACAAGAAGAGGAGGACCATCCAGTGGCGTACTGGCCCGCTCTTGAAGCGGGGCAGGATGCACTGCAGGGCGGGCGCAGGGTGTGTGGGACAGTGCAGTGGGTGACAGGAGGGGATGGAGCTTGAGCATAGTGACAATGTAATCCAGGTATAATGGCCACATAATCCAGGCATAGTGACCACCTAGTCCAGGCACAGTGACCACGTAAGCCAAGCATATCTGGGATGAGAAAGGTGCCCTGAAGCCAAGGATGCCCATTGCCAAGTAACAGACGCAAGGTATCACTAGGCTTCGTGGGGGCTACCCTTCCCCTAAGATATCAGTTTGCCCCGTTCTTCTACAGGAACATAGAGCTGCCATGCAAGGCTGCATGTGGTCACCGCTCTCTGGTGGTGGCCTGGCCTGCGAGGTATGGAACTACAAGCACGATTGGTACCGCTTCAACCTGTCGCCATGGTCTAGTACATGTATACATAGTAGTCATTGGTGACCAACATACGTGATAAGTGGTGTTTGCAGATAATTATGATAGAAATCGTAGTAGCACGGACAGGAAGACCCGCAGGGTACGCCCAACCAAGGGCGTTGCCAGATCGGGTGACGCGTAATCCGGCCACACTGTGCCAACAAGTAAGGTATCGCACCTTTAACGTACGTTTAAAAATATACAACAGGAACGATGTACAGAGGCTGCCATGTGGAGGTGAACCCGGCAGAGAAGCGGGGCTAACAGGTGGGCATTGTGTGTGTGTGGTGGTGGGGGGGGGGGCGGGGGTACGCGCGCATGTGTGTGTGTGTGTGTGTGTGTGTGTGTGTGTGTGTGTATGGGTGGGTGGGTGGGTGGGTGGGTGGGTGGGTGGGTGGGTGGGTGGGTGGGTGGGTGGGTGGGTGGGTGGGTGGGTGGGTGGGTGGGTGGGTGGGTGGGTGGGTGGGTGGGTGGGTGGGTGGGTGGGTGGGTGGGTGGGTGGGTGGGGTGGGTGGGTGGGTGGGTGGGTGGGTGAATTGAGTGGTGGGTTACCACACCCCGTCCAAAACCATGCAAGTCTAGTACAGAAAAAGCTAATACAGCGAATACAGCTAAGTTACCATGCAACGTTTGACACCATGCAAGTCTAGTACAGTGTAAAGCTAATACAGAGAATGCAGCTAAGTTACCATGCAACGTTTGACACCATGCAAGTCTAGTACAGTGTAAAGCTAATACGGCGAATACAGCTAAGTTACCATGCACTGTTCGACACCATGCAAGTCTAATACAGAGTAAAGCGAATACAGCGAATACAGCTAAGTTACCATGCAACTTTCGACACCATGCAAGTCTAATACAGAGTAAAGCTAATACAGCGAATGCAGAGAATACAACTAAGTTACTTCTCACCGTTCGGAACCATGCAACAGTGAGCACTCCCAAGATGAGGCCGATGACGTAGTTGAGGCCTATCAGGGTCGGGTGCTGGATGGAGCCAGGAGGTATGGGACATGCACGGCCCCACCAGCAGCAAAGGAGAGCAACACATGACCAGCAGCACGACCAGAACCACCACCAGACCCACAACCAGCAGCACGGCCAAAACCACGACCAGAACCACGACCAGAACCACAACCAGAACCACGACCAAAACCACGACCAGCAAGGCGGGCGAGGCATGCATTGGGGCAAGGAGGGAGTGTCAGTGACAGGTGGCAGAGGCAAGACATCGCAAGTTGGAGCCATTCGCAGGGGTTGCTCTCGCGAAGACTATGGGGTTGCGGTCCAGGTGGAGCCAGCACAGCGCAAGAAGAGGGGGTGGGACAGACGAGCTTGCTTCGCCCGTCGCGGCAGGTCTTCCTGTGCACGAGGTGACGGCAGAGACATGAACCGTGCAGCATGTTTGTCCAATGCGTGAGGGCCCTAGGTCCAAAACCCTAAACCCCGAATGTTCGGTACCCTGAAGCTACGCCCTGATAACCCAAACTCTACGCCCACCATCCCTAGCCTTACCACCGGGCCCCACCCACCCCCCTGCATGCGGCCCATGAGGAGAGGCACACACGAGGCCATGCGACCTCATCGCACCTTCCAGAGAAGCCACCCGTCACACGGCTGTCACTTGAACAGAGGCAAACACCCATTTATAGCGCGGTAGGCTCGCTAACGAGTCAGCCATCCATGCTATTGGTGACAGTTGAAAGAGGCATGTAAACACTAGACGCATTGAGCCGCTACTCCCGCAAGCCTCTGTGAATCGATCTCAGGATCAGCACATGGACCACTGACTTGTTGCTAATTCCAGTACATGGATCCTGCTTCTACGTGCCCTAACCTTGCTTGTTCAGCACATCAAGGGCGTCCACCGCGGTCCCTGATATCAACATCCCTGCCGGCTCATAGCCCTACATGTGTGCCCCCCACGGATCCCAGCGGATGAAGCACCTTGACACCCTCTCCGTCTTTCCTCACCTCCCCAGCAGCAGCAACCCCTTTTCCTCACCTCCCCCAACACCATCACCCCCCTCTAGTCACCTCCCCCAACACCATCACCCCCCTCTAGTCACCTCCCCCAGCACCATCACCCCCTCTAGTCACCTCCCCCAACACCATCACCCCCTCTAGTCACCTCCCCAACACCATCACCCCCTCTAGTCACCTCCCCAGCACCATCACCCCCTCTAGTCACCTCCCCCAACACCATCACCCCCCTCTAGTCACCTCCCCCAGCACCATCACCCCCCTCTAGTCACCTCCCCCAACACCATCACCCCCTCTAGTCACCTCCCCCAACACCATCACCCCCTCTAGTCACCTCCCCCCAACACCATCACCCCCCTCTAGTCACCTCCCCCAACACCATCACCCCCCTCTAGTCACCTCCCCAGCACCATCACCCCCCTCTAGTCACCTCCCCCAACACCATCACCCCCTCTAGTCACCTCCCCAACACCATCACCCCCCTCTAGTCACCTCCCCCAGCACCATCACCCCCCTCTAGTCACCTCCCCCAACACCATCACCCCCTCTAGTCACCTCCCCAGCACCATCACCCCCCTCTAGTCACCTCCCCAACACCATCACCCCCTCTAGTCACCTCCCCCAACACCATCACCCCCTCTAGTCACCTCCCCCAACACCATCACCCCCCTCTAGTCACCTCCCCCAACACCATCACCCCCCTCTAGTCACCTCCCCCCAGCACCATCACCCCCCTCTAGTCACCTCCCCCAACACCATCACCCCCTCTAGTCACCTCCCCAACACCATCACCCCCTATCCTCACCTCCCCCAACACCATCACCCCCTCTAGTCACCTCCCCCAACACCATCACCCCCTCTAGTCACCTCCCCCAACACCATCACCCCCCTCTAGTCACCTCCCCCAACACCATCACCCCCTCTAGTCACCTCCCCCAACACCATCACCCCCTCTAGTCACCTCCCCCAGCACCATCACCCCCTCTAGTCACCTCCCCCAACACCATCACCCCCTCTAGTCACCTCCCCCAACACCATCACCCCCTCTAATAACCTCCCCCAACACCATCACCCCCCTCTAGTCACCTCCCCCAGCACCATCACCCCCTCTAGTCACCTCCCCCAGCACCATCACCCCCCTCTAGTCACCTCCCCCAACACCATCACCCCCCTCTAGTCACCTCCCCCAGCACCATCAGCCCCCTCTAGTCACCTCCCCCAACACCATCACCCCCCTCTAGTCACCTCCCCCAACACCATCACCCCCTCTAGTCACCTCCCCCAACACCATCACCCCCTCTAGTCACCTCCCCCAACACCATCACCCCCCTCTAGTCACCTCCCCCAACACCATCACCCCCTCTAGTCACCTCCCCCCAGCACCATCACCCCCCTCTAGTCACCTCCCCCAACACCATCACCCCCCTCTAGTCACCTCCCCCAACACCATCACCCCCTCTAGTCACCTCCCCCAGCACCATCACCCCCCTCTAGTCACCTCCCCCAACACCATCACCCCCTCTAGTCACCTCCCCAACACCATCACCCCCTCTAGTCACCTCCCCAACACCATCACCCCCTCTAGTCACCTCCCCCAACACCATCACCCCCCTCTAGTCACCTCCCCCAACACCATCACCCCCCTCTAGTCACCTCCCCCAGCACCATCACCCCCCTCTAGTCACCTCCCCCAACACCATCACCCCCCTCTAGTCACCTCCCCCAACACCATCACCCCCCTCTAGTCACCTCCCCCAACACCATCACCCCCCTCTAGTCACCTCCCCCAGCACCATCAGCCCCCTCTAGTCACCTCCCCCAACACCATCACCCCCTCTAGTCACCTCCCCCAGCACCATCACCCCCCTCTAGTCACCTCCCCCAACACCATCACCCCCTCTAGTCACCTCCCCCAACACCATCACCCCCTCTAGTCACCTCCCCCAACACCATCACCCCCTCTAGTCACCTCCCCCAACACCATCACCCCCTCTAGTCACCTCCCCCAGCACCATCACCCCCCTCTAGTCACCTCCCCCAACACCATCACCCCCCTCTAGTCACCTCCCCCAACACCATCACCCCCCTCTAGTCACCTCCCCAACACCATCACCCCCCTCTAGTCACCTCCCCCAACACCATCACCCCCCTCTAGTCACCTCCCCCAACACCATCACCCCCCTCTAGTCACCTCCCCCAACACCATCACCCCCTCTAGTCACCTCCCCCCAGCACCATCACCCCCCTCTAGTCACCTCCCCCAACACCATCACCCCCCTCTAGTCACCTCCCCCAGCACCATCACCCCCTCTAGTCACCTCCCCCAACACCATCACCCCCCTCTAGTCACCTCCCCAACACCATCACCCCCCTCTAGTCACCTCCCCCAACACCATCACCCCCCTCTAGTCACCTCCCCCAACACCATCACCCCCTCTAGTCACCTCCCCCAACACCATCACCCCCCTCGTGTCACCTCCCCCAGCACCATCACCCCTCTAGTCACCTCCCCCAGCACCATCACCCCTATCCTCACCTCCCCCAACACCATCACCCCCCTCTAGTCACCTCCCCCAACACCATCACCCCCCTCTAGTCACCTCCCCAACACCATCACCCCCTCTAGTCACCTCCCCCAACACCATCACCCCCTCTACCTCACCCCCCTCTAGTCACCTCCCCAACACCATCACCCCCCTCTAGTCACCCCCCCCCCCCCCTTCTTTCCTCACCTCCCCGAGCAGCACGGACATGAGCGGCGCGTAGGTGATCGCAAGGATGCAAGCAGAGAGGACGGATGCAATCATCTCCAGCCCCTTCTTCGACCGCAGGCTGGCGAGACGCCACCACTCCGTGGGCGCGCCCGCCTGCGGCCCCGCCCCCGCTGGGTCCGCCCGGTGGTTGCTAGCGCTCGCTTCCAGCGGACCAATAGGATCAGGTGGCAGCATTAACGCGTGCTCAAGCACACTGGCTCCCCCGGCACCGCGTGCGTGCAGCGTGGCCGACCAATCAATGTGCCGCCGCCTGGCCAGGAGCCGCCTCAGTTGGTCCTCAGGGACGTTGGCCACTTTCAGCCCGCACACCTCGCACACATTGCATGCGCGCGATGCGAACCAGAGCAGCGCACATCCCAAGTGGGCCATCCCTAGGTCCCCCCGACAGGCACACCCGAGCGGCATGCAGCAGCACAGGCTGGCCAGGGGACAACGAGGGGCCAGGGGGTAGGCTGGGTAGGCCGCACCCAGGTCGCCCCCAGGGTCCACCCGGCACCCTGAGCCGTTGCACAGGCAGTAGAGCCGCAGGTCCACCAGCAGCCTCCTCATCATGTGGTCATCCAGCTCCATGTCCTTGGACTGGCACACGCGGCAGAACTGGTTGGCCTCCCTGGGCAAGGAGGGCGGCACGGGCATGCGGGCGGCATACCCAGCAGCGACGGCGCTGCGACTGCCGAGGTCCGCGTGCTGGAGCACGTCACACGCGTCCGAGGGGTTTGATGCGCGGTCACATGGGGCTTCAGATGAAGGGGACGACAAGGGGTCACACGAGGGGTCGACCGGGGGGGCTCTACTGGGGGCCCGGGCGTGGCTGGTGTAGCCGACCCCACCACCCCCGCGGTTGGGTTCTGGATTGCTGGCGCCGGTGTCAGGGGTATTGCTGACCCCGGGGGAGTAGGGGCCGCTGGAGAGGGTCGCCTCGGCCCTGCCCGCAGGCGGAGGGCAAGCACCCTGGCAGCTTGTGACCGCTTCTTTGTCATTCTTCACACACTCTCGGACGTCTGATGTGCATCCATTGGACGAGCTGTGCCGAGCAGGGTGGTCCTGGGCCGGGTAAGCTGCCGCATCTTCGTGATTCTCACATGCGTCACCTGGATGGTCAGGTCCGTCGGTGGAGGAAGGGGCTGTAGCTGATTCGCATGGCAAACAAGCAGGGGGCACAGATGTCTGCCCGAGGGTGCTCGAGGCTCTACATTCGCATGTGCTGTCAGGAGGCGAGCTTCGGGCTGTCCACGGTTCGCACCGTAACGACGCGGCGAGATCTCCATGTCGACAGCGGTTCGGCACGTCGAGGTTGTCCGGGTCATTGCGACATGGGTCATTCCGACATGCCCAACTCATGTCCACGTCCTCCTGGACAACCACGTCGACCGGCGGAGGGCTGCCAACCGATTCATCATGCGGGGAAAGAGTCGCCGAACCGTCGTCCACGGGGGCATCCTGCCGGAAGGCATCAAGTTGTGCAGGCTTCTCCGCATCTTGTAATCGCGTATCGCGGCGGTACGTCCCTGTTGCGGCGGCCCCGTCATAGCTCTCTCCTGGACCGTACATCTCGCCATCTCTTCGCAGTCTACCGCCGTAAGCCTGCCAAGAGGAGCCGGTCGCTATAACGGGCCTCATCATTAAGGCAAAGCTCGAAGTCCTTGGTCCGCCGCCCTGCTCCGCCATGGAGACTGGGTTCACGAAACGGGCGTCCATTGCAAGGGAAGTGCAATCAATCTCCTTTATGTTGTTAATTGTATCTTGATCTGCGCATTGTCCATCGCTAGCCCCGCGTCTTATCATTTCCGCGTGTCCTCCCTGCATGTTTCACGGCTTATGTGATATTGGCGGGATTAATAGTAAGTGATCACAATGCAAATTACAGCAATTTCCTGGAAGTTCCCGCAATGATCAGGCTACACTGAAAAAAAAAATCCGGGCTGACGAGACGGGTAGGTGCGGGGTAGGTATAACCGTGCATTCATTAACCATTTCTCGATTTAGCTGATCGAGCCCGGCAGCCACATTGGAAAATCATATTTCGTGCTGAAACCTACCCGCGAGGACAGATCTTGCCGGTATTGGAGCACGAGACCGTGGCGTCGCGAGACAGTCTAAAAGGTTTTTGAGGTGTTTTGTGCACGTTGTGCGTTGCTGACACCGGCCAGGTCACGCTTATTACTGCGCGCCCCAGTATCGAGGAAAATGGGTTCCGAAAATGCATCGGAAAAATGCTTCGGAAAAAGTATCCGACGCCAGTCGCCAAGCGCGATTTTTTTTGTACTGTATAGATCCTCCTATCAGCGGGGATCCTACTATCACGGTCAGCTGCAGTCCCTACTTTCTAGACATACCGTTGTTGTTGTTGTTGTTTGTTCCCACGCTAGACATACCGTAGTGGCCAAGAATCTCTTTGCGAACTTGCGAATCGTCGGCGTCACGTCACTCACGTGGGACACAATAACAACAAGTCAACAACAACAACAACTTTGCGAATCGGCGAATCGGCGTTACGTGGGACACAACAACAACAAGTCAACAACAACAACAACTTTGCGAATCGTAGGGCTGTATCGAGTACTGGATCGAATACCGAATATCACTCGAATATCACTCATTTCCCCTCTCACCTCTTTGGTCCATAATTGGCTAATAAAATATACCCATTTCCCCGAAAAAATATCACTCGAATTGGGTAACCATAAACCACTAACCAGCTGGTCGATACGTGGTACCTCTTAACCTAACGATATAGTCTCAAAAAAAAAAAAAAATACACCCCCGACCATAAATTCTCTGCAACTGACAACTGACAACGTTGCCCTGACGTATTATTGGTTAATAAAAAATTCCCATTTACCCGTGCAAAAAAATATCAAATCTCGAATTTGCGAAGCGTCGGCGTCACGTGGGACACAACAACAACAACAACTTTGAGAATCGTAGGGTTGTATCGAGTACTTGCCGATTTTTTCCTCCTGTTTGATCGAATACCGAATATCACTCGAATACCGAATCGAATTTCGAATATATTATATCGAATATATTATATTATATATTATATTGGGCTTACATAATATGGAGTGGCGTTTATGGTCAGTGTACACCAAACAGATCTTAACCGCGTTCATAGGCGTAAACGCACACCCTGGTTCACATCACCTAAAATCGGTCCGTCCGGTTACATGAGATCCTGGGAATTTTGGCGCGAACGCGTCGCGTTGAGGACGACGGGACCAGAAAAATTCCACCTCGCATGGCTGTCGACCCTATGTCCGCCGGAATATCAGTCAAAAGTCAATTATGCATGTTAAGTCGCTGCGATGGATGCAAACGACGCGTAAACTCTCCTGCTTTGCGATGATGCATGGTAGATATTATTCGCGTATGTTCGTGCGTCAAAATAATTCGCAAACTGAGACGCTGATTTTTTGTGTCGGCCAGATCTGGAATTGGCAGCGAAAATGCATGTTTATTAATTGTGGGGGAAACTTTTTTGTTGGAAGCTCACAATTCCCAAAAGGTGGAATCCGAATGGGCTTCAAGTCTACTTTCACGAGCGCTAATCAGTTTTTCGAGAAACGAATCACATTTTCCAGGCTGTCGCATTACCTGCCGGCAGGTCAGATTTTGCTGTTTTCAGTGACGTTTACGACCGTCCTTGCTTGATGCGTTTCTTCCTTTTTTTCGGCTCACGGCATGGCGGGGCTTGTTCCAACATGCCTGCGGAGGTGTAAGCTGTGTAGCCATGATTTAAAAGTCACATATTGCTCTCGCGCCACCATCTGTTACTGCTCGACACTGCAAGAAACACTGGTTGCCTGCTCGCAACGCAAGCACAAGCACGACAACGGTGCCCTAATCCACATCCAGGCGTGTATTTCCGAGAAAAACTTCAGGCTTTTGTCGCGGCATACCTTCGGTGTTCCAAGCCGTTCACCGCTCCCCGAAATAGTCTTATGACTCGCTTTTATAGCATTGTGGGTTCGCGTCCGCCATCTCCGCCGGGTGCTGACACGAGATGTTCGCGCTGAACCTGGACTGCAAGGTCGCCCGCTACCGGTTAGCTGTACGTATTTAGCAAGCTCTGGATGATATTGTCATGGTTTTGGTGCAGGAAGGTGCTGTGGGGGGGTCTATCTCACCTCTTTACCTAGCTTTCCTCCTCCTAGCTTGACAGCTAAGTTTGCATCAGGAAGTCATGCTTGTTGACAAAGCTCGATGGATATAAACCTTGGGATGTGCTGTGAAGGTGTTAGCATGCTTGCTTGAAGAATTGAATGCGTATTTGTGCAAGCCATGGACATTTTTTATTAAGGGCAGTAGGTAGCAGCCACGTTCTTATTCAATTGTGTCAGGACGTCTATGTTGCCTTTACTGCACTCTGTCCTAGAGGAGTTTGATGCCACTGTAGATGACTATGACCAGTGGGGTGGTGAGGATGGGCCGGTGTGCTGGGGTGAGCCTGAAGGGCACCTTGGATCACGTGACCCTTAGGCAATCATGCCAGGCTGTGCAGTTTATGGCTTGTGATGTATGGATGCAGCGGGTGAGGCAGGTTGTCGTTGCCGTGGCCTGTGTTAGTGAACTCTATCATCTTTTAACTTACCCAAAGCCCCCCTAGACCTAAACTGCCTCGCCTTCTTTGAGGGGTTGCCTTCTTTGAGGAGTGCCATGTCTTGAAAGGTTTGTTGGGGCCCTGGCATTTCAGAGTAGGTTGAGGTGGAGAGGGGTGGCACACTGCTAGGTGATGGCAGGGCCATCCATGTGATGCACCTTACGTTGGGATGGGGACCATGCATTTGTTCTTGTTGCTAGCATGGGCAGGGTGAGCGGCTGGGAGTAAGGTGTAAGTGCTACTTGCGCCACTGTCCGAAAGGGGAGCTCCATGCGGTGGGCAAACAGCGTTGCAAGCGTACACTTAACACAAATGTGGTCTGATGCACTCAGCTGACCTGCCATTTCTCTTGATGCACCAAACCACACTAAAGGCTTGATATAGCCGGTAGGAAATGCATGTGCATGCAGTGTCAAAAGCAGAGAGGGACATTGTTAGCACATGAGTGTGATTGTAAACCGATGAGTGTGAGCCTCCCCGTGCCATCCCATGCATTTTACACCTATTTTTGGCAATCCCCCATCATGCCGCAGTTATGCACCGCCTATGCAAGGGGGATGAATAGACAGTTATAGGTGTGTTGAGGGATGAGATAAGGGTAAACATGAGGAGCCATGCAGGCTAAAACGGAAGGGCGATGTCAACAGTGTGTTTGCCCAGATTTTGATGTCAGGAGGGGCTGAAAGATCAGTGGCCACGATAAACCTAGGTGGATTACATGAGAGATGACACGACCATGAGAGGGTGGTAGATGAGTTCAACTGAGAAGAGCTAGCATTACATGCACAGATTCTTAATGACCTATGGACTGTCCAAGGGTTGGAGTTCAGTGCACGTTCCAAAGACTATGATGAGCATGACGATGATGGCAAGGGGGCGGGGGGGCGCAATTAGGACAGGCACTGATGCAGAATTATGTTGTACAGCAGCTAGGTGCTGAGCTCAATTGAATAGCAGCCCAAGCCACTGCTGTCCTTGATTGCGCTTTGTATTTCCATGTAGCAGAGAGGCACCTGGCAGATATATATTTGGATTAGCTGCTATAAGACACGCACAGCAGGGGTGCCCAGCAGAGTGGGCCAAGTACTGCAAAGGAGATTGTGTGTGCTGCCGAGCGGGGCCCGTTTAGAAAAGAGACTGGTCAGCCGACAGGCACGACTGGTCAGCCAAGCTCCCCTTCTTGAGGCTTGTAGGCACTATGGTGCTTGTTCCGAATGCCAGCATCTACTGTGATTGATGGTGATTTTGTCCCTTGATGATCGCTTTTTTAGTCTGTGTTGGCTAATGTATCCAGCCCCAGTGGCATGTATATGAATCCCATGACAGCCATGACGATAATTGAGTGAAGAATGCAAAGTTTTCCAAGACAATGGCGCAGAATATGGAGTATTTTTGCAAAAATCGCTCTATTTCTGCTTGCATCCGTCACTTTTAGTGGGCCGGCAGTGGTCCTAATATGTCCAACTTGTGTTCTAGTGTAAATTCAAGTATTGTGCTATTAATGTGACGAATTCTGGCATGATTGGGCCGCATATGTGCTGGCAGGGGCTTCATAAGTTTGAAAATAATGCACTAAAACGGTGTTTTGGCTCATGTATGCCAGAATTATAGCACATAGTTTGGTCCTACATTGCATACTTAAGGGTGGTTTTTGTATTTGGATATAAATTAATAAGCATGACCATTTCCAGCTGAATTGGACTACATTTACTACTTGTGTGTGGCTGCTATGCCTCCTTATGCCTGGAAAACATCGTTTTTTGCACTTTTCCACGTCACGGTTTGATGCTAAAAATAGGTCAGTTGGCCCCCCAATTTATGTGATGTGAACAGGGTCCTAGGGGGACCTTAAGTCCAGAAAGGCACCCCGATCTGACTATATGTGTGGGAGATATGACCCCATGTAACAAAAAAGGCCGTTTTTAGGTGATGTGTGTATGTTGGCACAAGAGGCTTTTGCCACAACCTATACCCACACCAATGGTACATCATGGCACTTGGGGGCAGCAATACTTACTACATGTGCGCTCACTTCGTACAAATGAGGCTTACCATGGTACTGGGCACGTATGTGGAAAGGTTTTAAGAACCTAAAACCGGACAGAATTGCTCACCCTACCACGAGGGAAGAGGTGGCACGCCAACCATTATATTTCAATGATTTGCTGCGCGATAGTGAGCATAATGTGTTTGGTGTTTTAAGCGGCCGCAACCCATATGAGGGCTTTTTGACGGCCACCCCGCCAGTTACGCGAATCATCGATTTATACGCGGCTGACGGTGACCGATATCGCCTTCTGACATACACGGAAATCAGCGCGTGGATCGCAAACATGCCCAGCCGACCAGCTTGGGACAACCTTCTACAAGCAATTCCCGCAGGATGGCATACCCTCATGACAACCTCGCGCAAACCCCTACAAATCGGGGAATGGGTGAGCTATTACCCGGATCGCGACACGTCCGTACATAAGGGCTGCATCGTTGCGGTCGCGTCGACGTGCGTTACCATACAATTGCTCCAGGAGACACCAGACGGTCAAGGACTTCTCGGCAAATTGATTACATCGTACGCCTACATTCCAGCATGTCAATGTCACCGCATTCGAGTGGTCCCGTGGTCACTGTCACAGGCGTGCATGTTACCCCTGGACCCCACCACAGTGATACGCGACACCACATGGCTACATGTTGGCAAGGGGCGCCTGGACACGCTTGCTCTAGACCCGCTAGAATTTGGGTGGGTCCTCACATCTGGCGGCACCCCAACGACGAAGTGCCTTTTCGAGTACACGGCAGACTGGGGATACCGGCTACTTCTACATAAAAATCATAGGATGCACCCGGGTCGCCTGCGCTGGCACCCCGAGTGGCCGGGCTACACCTGGATCAAGAACATTACCTTGGCAGTTGATCACCCATTGGTTGACAAGCGGGCCACCGACGTCCAGCACCTGCTTATGCATCGGGCCATGCATCGGGGTCAATTCCCAACTGCACCACCGGTACTCCCACGCGGCGGCGTGCTTATGCAACTTTCCAGATGAAACAATTGAGCACAGATTTCTGGACTGCCAACTCGCAGGGGTTTGGCAATGGCTGCTGGGTATATGGGCCAAGTGGATGGCTATTACAGCTCCCCCCACCACCGTCACACTATCTACGGTTATTTTCGGCATCACGGGATTACGGGACGCGAGCCTCACAGCCAACCAGATGGCATGGATATGGCTACGCACGACGATGCTTCACACCATATGGCAAGTTCGCAACGAGACCGTATTCAAGTTACGTGCCGCGTACACGAGAGGTGCCGTGGTCCGCCGGTTTATCTCCTCTTGGAACCTGGCTATGCGTCGTTACTGGCTCCTGGCGACGGAACAACACAAAGTATGGGACCCGGGCCCTAACAATGACACCCCCAGCCCACTGGAAGTCTTCCATGCACTCATGGGCATGAACCAGGTCTTTATGTACACTTATGCCGGATGACGATATATCTACAGTACACTGGCTACCTTGGTCGCAGGGCGCGCCTTATTAATGCGGGCACCCCAATTTAGGCACAACTAGGCATTTCAGGCTATTTTTGGCATACCTGGGTCAGCTTAACCCCTAAATGGTCTGGCTGCCGATTTTCCGCCTAAAACTGAGTTACAGCCGACACGTCGGCCCCTTCTCGGGGGACCAAATGCCGCGAAAACTATTGAGAATTAGGAAAAGTTTAGCTGAGAAGATCGAAAGTTTATAATTTTCCTCACAGCATGGTACTAGGGTTTGCATACTTCTGACAAAGTTATAGAGGTGTTCTGGCCGGTCAAAGTACAAGGGGTCAGGGTACTTTTTCACGTACAACGTGCATTCCGGAAAACGACGACCTGGCCATGGCGGCTTGCGCCCACGCATGGCATTTACGTTTTCGTTCGAATTTTCTGACCAAACTTAGGAAATTGATTTTATACGTCCTAAAGATCACACAGGCCAATTTTTGGACCGCGGGAATGCCATTTGATAGGTGTCGGCAGCGTTCTTGCTGGAAAAAACTGCGATCAGGCCGGACGATAGAAACGTTGACAGCAATACCTTTCCGGCGTATTTTAAAGGATATATTGGTTTCTTTGTACTTTTTATGATACATAGTAGTCGTAAACGTGCAAGGGTGGCCAGAAATCGCCGAATCCAGCGACCATGCTGCACAACTTTGGTGTGCCGAAATGCGCCATTTTGCGGCCACCGCCTGGGCCAAGGTAACGCCATCCATGCCTGGTAAAGCTTCAGCATCGTTTTCCTATCGATGTTTGACGTTTATATATACGTTCTAGCTTGTGTAGCACATTCTTTTTGCATTATTCATGCTCTTTCTTGACCCTGGCCTGGCCCCTTTCTAAAACACCCTTCTTAGATGCTTCCCTCAGTCAGTTGACCTGCCACAGTGTGATGGTGATAAGTTTTAGATGCTGTATGGGTTTGAATACCTCCATATATGTTTGTTATACATTTCCCACACACATATTGCATGAGTGTGAGGCAGTTGGCTGGTCTCTGTGGCATCATCAAGCATGTAACCGGTGAGTAGAAGCTTCCCATTGTCAGCATGTGCCACCAGGTGTGCTGGCCATCACCTGGCAAGCTATAGCAGCTTAGGCCTAGTTTATCCTTGCTAGGGCAAGCTGAAATAGGCTTAAAATCACTAGTTTGTTGGTGGCTGCCTCCTAGAATGCATGCCTTACGTAGGGTATCCGTACCACGTTACCTACGTGCATGGACAAGGTGGCACCTGCACATAGGTGCCATGTAAGGGCAGTGTGATGATGCAGTTATGTTTCCCCATCATTGTGGAAGGGAAATGTATTGTGTGGCATGGTTGGGGGCCATATTAGTAGGTATTAGTAGGTAGTATGCCCACTCCTACCCCCTTGGTTGCTTTTTACCAACGGTACCCCTATGGGCTGTACTGGGTGTAACTGCTGGCATACCCACCCAAATGATGACCCCAATGGCTCAAACTGTTCAGCAACTAATTGTTTATCATCCCTGAAGTGGTAGGTGCCTAGCTCTTACAACATAATTCAAAATGCACATTCTACCAAAAATGAAAACGCTCGTCTTGACCCCCCTGACTTTGACGGCAGTTATACATGGCCTACCCTGCATATATGTAAGGTTGTGATATACCAACCCGAAGGGCAACTCATGGACATGCTTGGCCCCCAAGGACAGCCATTGGATATGGGTGGGTTGGATGGCATCTGGTTTGCAAAATTGTGAAGTTACAGCCGATGCATCGGCAGTATTTCTGCCCATTTAGGGGTTAACTGTTATATGGAAATAAACTAACACCCATTTCACCGGAATTTCGGATATATTCGGCTGACGCCTCGCCGAACCGAATATATTCGGATTCTAATACGGCAAGGGTGATCAGGAGTCTAATATATTCGATTTGAGTACCTAAGGCAGGGGGGGTGTCCAAAAACAAGAAAATTTACACGACGCTGGATTCGAGTAGATCTCACGAAAACAAGCATGTTTGCCACTGGTCACAACCCCAGGGGGTCTTTAGGTTAGAAGTTACAGAGCCTCAAAAACCGTTAACTTAAAGGGTAGGTAGGTAGGGTGCCGGGCCGATATGGGTTTTTTACAACAAAACACTTGGATTTCTGCTAGCTCCCTGTATGGTCGGAATTTTGAAACGGTTTGACGGACAAACTGATAGCACTTGGCGAGCTGAACCCAAATCTGCAGTCAAAATTTTGGCAGGTACCATAGAGGGGGGGGGGGGTTGCCCGCAAGATGGTGCTGCCCCTAGCTAGGCACGGAAGTATGCTGCCGTCTGCCACCACTACAAGGCTTCAGCTATCCAGCGCCGTGCCGTGCCAGTATCGCGTCGCGCCGGCCAATGACCCATTTTAGAAAACCGGAATTTTCCCAACACCAATATGCTCAAACGGTAGAGCTCGCGGAGCTGATCATTTTGCTCCATAGGTCGACCCCCATAACCCTTGGGACCTCAGGGTTTTGCTAGGTATAGCGCCTACGTGCTAGGTAGGTAGGGTCCAAGGGCCAACTTTTGGAAATTTTCAGCGTATGTGTCTGATATTTTTGTTTTGGACACCCCCCCTGCCTAAGGACCTATTATTCGATGAATATATTCGATATTTCCGAATCGAATACTAGCGTGGCTGTCCGAGTCCTCTGTTCGCCCAGGTCCTGGGAGTTATGCAACACAAAGCTTGGAATGCTTGGGCACTGCCAAATGGCGTGTGTGTGCTTGAACGACGAGACACCTTGGCATTAGGATAATGTGGCACATATACTGCTGGCCAGCCGTCAACGATGGCTGGCCAGACTTTGCGTAAGTTAAACTAACTTACTGATCCTGGACGGACTAACCTATCAGTTACAACCTGATCTAGTCAGTCCTAACATGACAACTACAGTCCCAGTACTGAGGTACCGGCTCATCACATACTGAGTACAGCCACGTGTCCATGCCACGACTGTTCTAGTCCAGCACCGTCCCAGTACCCAATTGGGCGCCGGCGGTGCTGGCACGTGTCCACTTAGGCTACAGGCGGGAGACTTAGACTAACTCCCACTTTAAGTTTTCTTTGGGTTTCAACAGAAACACACATAGCCATCAAATGGACGCAGCCATTCCCAATGCCTTAAAAAACTGTCAGATAACCTACTAGGACCCAAAGGTCACCTCACACATGTACAAGAGATGCATTAAAAAGGCCCCATGTCTCAAGCATGGTTTCTTAACTGAGTGAGATGGGTGCTCCAGGCCCCAGCATGTCATGGTCATCCAAACAAGTGTCTCACAAAATTTTATTCAATAAATAACACATTCATCATGTCCCAACTTTCTAGACCAGTGCTTCTCACTGTCAGAAAACTACCCAGCTGCCACTGCAGCCTTTCAGCTGCAGTATTAGGCAGGGGGTCATGGGCTAACATGTACAATGTGCCAGTCACTTCAGACTGTAACCAGGGTTCATCAACCCATACAAGACCTGGTATTGTGGTCCTGCTGCTTGTGGCACCTTGGTCAGTGCATCTGCAGCATTGTCTTTGTCCCTGACGTGGGCTTTAGACTCCAGGTACTTGCATTCCTGTTTTAGCACAATCCAATCCAGGTCCGAGTGTACAGCCAAAGGATTGGCAAGGAAAGAGATGATAGATTGAGAGTCAGTCAGCAAATGTGCTTTCACTCCTGCAGAGCTACCAGCCTGGTGTTGAAGCCAGACCAGCAAGTGATTGAGATACCTTGCATGCAAGACAGAAGATACCACAGCCCTGCATTCAGCTACATTGCTACTCACAGCTTTCCTCTTGTGCAATCTACTGAACCAGGAGACTAGTGACTTCTTCCCACCTTGGTTATGCAGGAAAAACAATCCAGCCTCTCTGGCTTGAACCTTGGTAACTACCCTGGACTCCATTGAACTATCCATCATGCACGTGATGTGAATGGGAGTAAACAGGTCCAGTGAGTGAAGCATCAAAGGTGGACCATCATGCAACAACTGCTTGATTGCCCGTGCTCCTACCTCCTGTAGTACCTCATCATCTACCCTGCTCACAAAAGCCAGGTGGGGTGCACATGTAGCACATAGCCAACCAAGCTTGCCTCTAATGGTAGGGCACATGTCAGGGGTGATGTGAACAGGCAGGACATCCAGACAAGACTTAATGTATTCAGCAGAGGCCTGCATGGAACAAACCCAGCTGCCCTGCTGCTGCAGCAACTCAAGCATCATGCCACAGAACTTGACTGGCTCCTTGCCCAGCTCTAGCTGCTTGCCAATCTCAAAACTGGCAGACACCTGAGCTATGAAAGCATCCACTGCAGCTCTAGGACCTGAGATTAACTGATCATCCCCATGCCAGACAAACATCATCATTCCATCAGGGTGTGGGATGACAAACAGGCAAGGGTCAATGTCATCATAGGTGGCCCCTAGCTTCATGAATACCTCCTGTGCAGACAGCCTAAAAATTTTTGGAGCTGACTGCAACCCTTCAACCCCCAGGTTTGGCCTCAACAAGGGTTGAACAATATCCCTGTGCCACACCTTAGGAGTATTCACCACGTATACCTGACCTCTCCAGACCTGCTGTGCTATGGCAGGGTCCCCCTTTAGAAAGGCTCTTTTGATATCTGTGGCTTTACACACATAATCCTTCCCTGTATTAAGCTGATGCAAAAACAAGGAAAGCAACACCTTGAGAGACGTTTGCTGAATACCAGGAGTATAAAGCTCAGCCTCTGTCAGCTCTGTAGAGCCCCTGAACTCAGTAACACATGGCCTAGCATGGAAAATGGGTGGTCCCCCATCAGCCTGAGGTTTATGCTTGCACACAAACTTTAACCTTAGCTTCTTGGCCCAGCTGGCATAGCATCAAGAGGAGTCACAGGTGGTGTGTGTGTGGGACTACGTGCATCTGGAACAACCCACTCCTCCCTGGCTTTGGTAAAAGCCTCAGCCACTTAAGAAACCCAATCTGCGTCTGGCAGTCCCGTACAATATCATCATAGGACAGGGGAGACATGGATGCAACATCCCATCTACCAAGCCCAAACGCTGAAGGGTGTAGCTTTTGAGAGTGTATGAGGTCCTCCACACACGGTTCCTGACCTGGGAGGTACTTGGGCTTAACTGCATTGATGGCAGCATCCAACCCAGTGCTAATCTGGCTCAAAGGGATTTTAAAATGATCTAGAGGCACCTGTCCTACCCCTGCCACACTCAACCTCCCAGCTGAGATGACAACACCAGGGTAAGATACAAAAGGTTCCCCTAACAGGGCATTCCCTGAGTAACCCTCAACCACCTGAAATGGAGTGGGCATACCCAAGATTTGAATGCTCACCTGACCTTTGACCTGCATTTTGGTTTTGCCTGAAAAATCTGACACTCTAGCCCATGGTGAGGCCTTCATTTTCAGACCAGATACAGCTTCTGCACTGATGATACTCACCTGTGCTTGGGTGTCTACAGCCAAAATACTAGGATCTTGACCTGCATCCCCTACAGCATTGACCTGTGCTGTACCTGTTGCCACAACTGCTTTAGTGTTGTGTGCCTTGTGCAAGGCCTTAAGAATCTCAGCAAATGACTTCCTGGGAACGACAGGATCTGCTCTTTTTGTGACTCCTCCAGGTGTGAGGGAGGTGCTACCTGCTGCTCACCCTGTGCACCGTCCTCCTGCCCAGGTGGACTATTGGGTTGTAGTGGGGCTGCACTACTGAGGAACACAGGAGCTTCTACTGTGGTGCTAGTGCTTGCATCAATGACGTCCTTAGCCAATTCATTGGGTGAGATCAATCCACCAGACTCCTGCTCTGAATCCATGTCCAAGAATTCTACCCCTGACACGTCTGCCAGTGGTGGGTAATAAAGCTTGAGTCTATGCTTGCTGACCACACGCTCTCTGTCATGTTGTATAGTGACTGCAGTCCCTTCTTCATGAATTTTGGTGACTACAGCTGGACCGTGCCATCTGGCAGAGTGTGCTCTTCCTCTGTCACCCTCTCTGAAAAAAACACATGGTCCCCCACTTCAAACACAGGCCTGGCATTGTTTTTGTCTTTCTTTGCCAGCAACTTGGCTAAGTGCTGCCTTTGTGTGTTGTAGTGAGTGTGTACCTCTGAAGCATAGCTGCCTGACTGAAGGCCAGTTGGGGTGATTTCCCCAAAAGGTGAGGACATTATTGGTTTGGCGTTTAGCTGGGTAGTCACCCCTGCTGCCCAAGATGCCCTGTCAGCATAGCTACCAGAGTCAGCCAACCTGGATGGCATTTTTCTTATCACATCCCTGATGGCTCTCATGGTACGTTCTACCAACCCCTGACGTTCATGATCTTGAGCCCCAGACACTTCTATCTTGGGCAGGTCATTCCTGTCCTGGATGCAGAGAAACTGCTGATCCAGCATTACTTTTTCAATGGGGTGAAAACGTGCCAAGGCTATCTGTAAAGCTCTGTGCAGCTGCTCTTTATCCATCCCAGGCAGGGGCTCCACTACCACAAACCTTGACCAGGCATCCTTTATGACTAGGTAGTATACCGTGTCCTTCACCACGTGTATAACATCCCCAACCAGTTTGCCTCTAGCCAGTGGTGGTGTGGCCACATGCCATTTTCTGGGCTTAGGAGCATATAGCTGACATTGCTCACAGTGCTTACGTACGTGCCTGCACATCTGTTCCAGATCATGGCCTTGTATTTTATTGGCTAGCCTTTCAGCCACAGCCTCATGGCCCATAACCTTGTGCAGTTGCTCTGCTAGAGCACCATACGTGATTACCTTTTCTGCTGCTGCACTAAGGGAAGCTATGGTGGGTCACGCATCATGTGTGACAGTGTCATGTCATATGCCACTTCCCAATCCACATCATCACACTCAGGCAACACTTGGCAGACAGAAGGTAACAGGAAACCATTTGTGAAAAATGGTGAGGGTAGCTTACAGGTGTCACCCTGGTCTGCCGCCCCCGCGCGGTTGTAGCGCCCTGGCGTGGTCTTGTTGTGCCTGGGTGCCGTGCAGCGCGCTCCTGCTGCAATGGGGTGACGTGTTTTCCAGCATCCAGGACAAACATCAACGTCAGAACCATAGTCGGGTTTGCCTTTCCAGCAGTCATCTTTTAGGTGCCCCTTACAAAGGCACCTAGTGCAATGCTTGGTGGGGTCATGAGGCAACCTCTTGTCCCCCCCTGCTGGCTTAGCACCCCCTGGCTTGCTAGCTCCCCCACTTTGTTTTCTGTTTTTATTGTTATTGTTCTTTCCCCCCCCTTGTTTCCACCTCCCCCACTTTTGTTGTTTTTGTTTTTATCCCCCCCATTACCGCCTTTACCTGGGCTACCAGCGACTGCATCTGCTTCTTGGAGAGCCCCGTACCTGAGGCTTCCTCCCCCTTTACCTGCTTCACCTTTCCCTCCTTGGCTGCAGCAGCAAACGGCTCTAGGCATTGCTGCACATAGGCCATTGCCTTCCTGAAGTCCTCCCACTTATCCTTCAGACCTGCCAGGATTACTGACAGGGTGGTGGGGTCCAGTTCTGCCTTTTGTAGCCATAGGTGTACTAGGTACTTGGCATTGAGCTTCTTCAGCTCCTCATCTCCCTCTATGTACATGACATATTTTTTGTTGTCACTCACATAGTCACGCTTATTGACCTTATAGGCCTCTATCCACTGGAAGCCCTTAAGCACTTCTAAGTGCTCCCCCGTGGTAACAAGTGCCCTAAGATCAACCATGAACTGCGCCCACAACACATTTTCTGCCACGTCTACCCCGCTGCTGGCACGCTTTTGGTACAATTGTACCAACTGCTGGATAGGCTTGGCAGATTGATGGATGGGTGTGGACGCACGTAGAGAGGCAAACCAATCACGGACATTGTCGCTAGCATATGCATGTGACAACTTAAACAACCACTCCCTAGCTTCGTCCTGGGTATGGCCCTCTGGCAAACCCGGAAACACTAGCTTGTCCTCTTTCTTTTTTGGATCAAACCTGGGCCTAGTCAAGGCCATGTTGGAGGTTGTTGTCGTTCCTGCAGTTGGCGGTTGCTGCTGCTGCTGCTGTTGCTGTCGCTGCTGCTGCTGCTGCCGCTCCCCGCCCTCGTGCCGTGTTGGTGCAGACTCCTGCGTGCCGTGTCCTGCCCCGCCCTGGTTCCCCCCTCTCCCCGTCATCCGCCCCCTCGTCCCTCCTCCGCTTTGGCTGGGGTGCGCATGCCTCTGCCTGCGCCCTTCGCTTGGCCGGCTTCAGCGATGCCACTAGCCTGGCCACCGTGTCGGCCAACGTCGCCTGCTCGCCTGGAGACAGCGGGGTATCTGCTTCCAGCATGGCTTGCGCCAGCTGAAGCTGATCAATGAGGTCCTCCCTGTTGGACAGGTTAGACGGTCCGGCTTCACCAGGCTGCCTGTAAACACGCGTGCGTGCGGCAGTGCCATCACGGTTGGTGATGGTCTTCTTAGGCTGCGACAAATAATAAAACATTTGGCTTGCAGAAACATCCTCATCCGGCCCAAGGCCAAACTCGACTCTCACCGCTTCACCAAGCGGTCCCCTCACCGCTGTCTTACGTGCATGCTTGAGCATGCGTCGTCGCTGCTTCAGGATGCGCTGCTCCATCCTTCCCACATTGGCTTCCCACCGTGCCAGCGAGCGTCTGTAACGTTCCTGCGCCTCCGGCCTGCCAGGCGCCTCCATCTCAGCCATATGCTGCAGCTTCATCGCCTGCGCCTTTTTCCACACCCTGAGTTCGCGGACCATCCGGTCCCGGCGCACCTGGGTGATCGACATTTTGAGCTTGATGCGCTCCGTCAGCGCGATTTGCCTCACCCGCTCCGCATGCTCGCGCTCCTTCTTGGCCTCTGCCGCGGCCCTCCGCGCCTGCCGACGCTGCTTGTCGGCGTGAACGTCGCCATGCGCTTCTGCGCTCACGCTCCCGCGCCGTCATTGCCGGGGTCATGAGGATCTCGTCCTCAGCAGATGCCCCCGACGGACCTGTCAAAGAGAACTCCGACTCCTGATGCACACCTAGGTGTACCTTCGGCTCACGAGACCGACGCAAGCTTTTAAAACATGCAAGGTCCCCCCGACGCATCACCTCAAACTGCTCCTCGCCAGAAGCCAGCTCACTGCTGTGAAACAACGCCCGGCGCACGTTCTCAGCATCCGCCCTCTGCTGGGCGCGAGCACGTGCGTGCGTGTCCGCGCGCCGAAGCTCCCGCTCCTCGCGCTCAGCCATCGCCCTAGCGAGGCCTTCATCCGCGGCCACCTGCCGCGAGCGTGCGTCGTCCTGCTCCTCGGCTGAGGAACCAGGCTGGAGCCCATACAGCTCCATGGACTCCTCCTCTGCAGGAGGTGCCGAAGGTCCAACCCCCGCCGCTGCAGCTGTCGGGGCGTAAGGAGGACCCCTCGGCCTGTTGACCACAGGCGTGGATCCCCTCCCCTGCGGATACAGGGGCACTCGCAGCACCACGCTGCTGTACGAACCATCGGACAAGTGGCCCGATGAAGACGTGTCCGACGACGTCGGGTCAGCCTCCATAGACTGATTGAAGCTCCTCGCCGCCCGCTCAATCTCTGCCTGGGCGGCAAGCTCCGAGTCGGACGTTCCCGACGATGAAGACGTCGGAGTGCTGGACCGGCTCCTTGGTCGCATTGGAGCCTTACCCTTGTTCGCATTTGGGTTAGACATTTTTCAAAAAAAACTGGAGGTAGAAAAATGGAATGGGTTGTTTTTGTTCGCGAAATGAACGCTCGTCGTTCTGTTGTGTGTATGTTTTTGGAGTTTTTTAATGCAAGTTATGCAACACAAAGCTTGGAATGCTTGGGCACTGCCAAATGGCGTGTGTGTGCTTGAACGACGAGACACCTTGGCATTAGGATAATGTGGCACATATACTGCTGGCCAGCCGTCAACGATGGCTGGCCAGACTTTGCGTAAGTTAAACTAACTTACTGATCCTGGACGGACTAACCTATCAGTTACAACCTGATCTAGTCAGTCCTAACATGACAACTACAGTCCCGGTACTGAGGTACCGGCTCATCACATACTGCATGAGTACAGCCACGTGTCCATGCCACGACTGTTCTAGTCCAGCACCGTCCCAGTACCCAATTGGGCGCCGGCGGTGCTGGCACGTGTCCACTTAGGCTACAGGCGGGAGACTTAGACTAACTCTGGGGGCTCGTACCGCCTGGCCGGATGGTGCATCGATGGCACTACCCTAATTGGCAATTCTTGGAAGTTGCCATGGCACACTGGACCATTTGGAGTTGGCTGCCCGCTGCCGGCGTGGCGCGACATTACCTGCCGCCCGGCCTGGCGCGGCGCGCTGAGTATGGACTAATATTATACTACGGCTACTAGAATGTACTTGTACTAGACATTTTAGATGCGGTATTCGGATTTTACCGTCTTTATTGGGTATTCGATCCGGCCAGGCGTCAACGTTTCGAATATATTGTGTCTCCTTGATATTCGGAACGTTGCTGTCCTCCGGCGTGTGTGTGTGTTTTTGCCTGTGCACCGGCGTGTGCAGTTCCGTTCTTGCGGACGTTTGGAATCATGGCATGGCTAACGTGATGACTGACTAGCTAGACCTTTTCAGTGGTTTTCCATTTGCGGGTATTTCCTCGTAAATGGCGGTGGGAGAGCGATCGCAGCAATGGTGCTCACCACTAGACACTCCCGGCCAGTTAGGCTCGAAACACACTGACACGCCCTGATCAAGCATGCTGTTTCAGTCCGGCCCCGTCTAGGTCATCGTGGGCCACCGTCTAGGTCATCTAGTCGCTCTACACGTAAGCCAGCCATAATTTCAATGCACAAGGATACACATTTCCATCACCATTCATCTTCATCATCCTGAAGGACTCGAACACGCGGACAACTGAAGATAACGGCAGGCTCGAGCTGCCATGGTCCGGATTCTCCCGATTTCTGGCCTGCGCTGGTTGTCTCCTTGATATTCGGATTCGAATACGGAGAACCCTTGCAGAGACCGAATATATTCGAATTCGATACGGCATACACATTGAATCCGAATATGATTCGATACGGAAGTCCAAAATGGTATTTTTTTTCGGGGAAATGGGTATATTTATTATCCAATTATGATGGACCAGAGAGGTGAAATGGGAAATTAATCTGCAGGTATCTACAGTGCTGTAAGCGAAACCACAGACAGATGCGAAATTAATGAGTATCAGCGAATCTTAAATGAAGGTGCATGGTCACACACTGGTGTGAAGGTGACAGGTGAACTAAGCCGGGCTAATAGGGCGCGTTATGTGACCAGGGAAGCCAGTGGATGACCTGCCACGCTCAGTAAGTCGTGTCGCTTTGAGTGGGGCATAAAGGTGAATACCTGGTTACGGCCCAGTGATCATGAAAAAGCTGCAGCGGGCTGGCTTTGTAGTCATCGTTATTGGGCGGGCCCTGGGTAACACCGACACCCTGTGTTGTTCCTAGGCCAACAACCAGTATCGTCGCATAGCCGCATTCCGCATACGTACAGTAGGTAGATAACTGAAAGCGCAAAAATTATGGTATTCAGTTTCCGGGTAAATGGGTATTTTTATTAACCAATAGGAATATCATTAGGTGGAGAAGTCAACCACGTATCGACCCAAAAATGTTTTTTTTTTCCCCAGGAAAAGGATTTTTTAAATTAACTAATACGAATATCGTTAGGTGAAGACGGAAGAGGTACCATGTATCAAGGAGAAAAACCCATGTATCCGCGACCACCTAGTTACCAACTGTCAATGTGTGCCGTAGTGTGATAGGTGATATGTCCCAAAAATGGTATTCGATACAACCCTAACAACCCTAGTTAACAACAACCCTAACAACAACAACAACAACCACAACAACAACAACAACAACAACAACAACAACAACAACAACAACAACAACAACAACAACAACAACAACAACAACAACAACAACAACAACAACAACAACAACAACAACAACAACAACAACAACAACAACAACAACAACAACAACAACAACAACAACAACAACAACAACAACAACAACAACAACAACAACAACAACAACAACAACAACAACAACAACAACAACAACAACAACAACAACAACAACAACAACAACAACAACAACAACAACAACAACAACAACAACAACAACAACAACAACAACAACAACAACAACAACAACAACAACAACAACAACAACAACAACAACAACAACAACAACAACAACAACAACAACAACAACAACAACAACAACAACAACAACAACAACAACAACAACAACAACAACAACAACAACAACAACAACAACAACAACAACAACAACAACAACAACAACAACAACAACAACAACAACAACAACAACAACAACAACAACAACAACAACAACAACAACAACAACAACAACAACAACAACAACAACAACAACAACAACAACAACAACAACAACAACAACAACAACAACAACAACAACAACAACAACAACAACAACAACAACAACAACAACAACAACAACAACAACAACAACAACAACAACAACAACAACAACAACAACAACAACAACAACAACAACAACAACAACAACAACAACAACAACAACAACAACAACAACAACAACAACAACAACAACAACAACAACAACAACAACAACAACAACAACAACAACAACAACAACAACAACAACAACAACAACAACAACAACAACAACAACAACAACAACAACAACAACAACAACAACAACAACAACAACAACAACAACAACAACAACAACAACAACAACAACAACAACAACAACAACAACAACAACAACAACAACAACAACAACAACAACAACAACAACAACAACAACAACAACAACAACAACAACAACAACAACAACAACAACAACAACAACAACAACAACAACAACAACAACAACAACAACAACAACAACAACAACAACAACAACAACAACAACAACAACAACAACAACAACAACAACAACAACAACAACAACAACAACAACAACAACAACAACAACAACAACAACAACAACAACAACAACAACAACAACAACAACAACAACAACAACAACAACAACAACAACAACAACAACAACAACAACAACAACAACAACAACAACAACAACAACAACAACAACAACAACAACAACAACAACAACAACAACAACAACAACAACAACAACAACAACAACAACAACAACAACAACAACAACAACAACAACAACAACAACAACAACAACAACAACAACAACAACAACAACAACAACAACAACAACAACAACAACAACAACAACAACAACAACAACAACAACAACAACAACAACAACAACAACAACAACAACAACAACAACAACAACAACAACAACAACAACAACAACAACAACAACAACAACAACAACAACAACAACAACAACAACAACAACAACAACAACAACAACAACAACAACAACAACAACAACAACAACAACAACAACAACAACAACAACAACAACAACAACAACAACAACAACAACAACAACAACAACAACAACAACAACAACAACAACAACAACAACAACAACAACAACAACAACAACAACAACAACAACAACAACAACAACAACAACAACAACAACAACAACAACAACAACAACAACAACAACAACAACAACAACAACAACAACAACAACAACAACAACAACAACAACAACAACAACAACAACAACAACAACAACAACAACAACAACAACAACAACAACAACAACAACAACAACAACAACAACAACAACAACAACAACAACAACAACAACAACAACAACAACAACAACAACAACAACAACAACAACAACAACAACAACAACAACAACAACAACAACAACAACAACAACAACAACAACAACAACAACAACAACAACAACAACAACAACAACAACAACAACAACAACAACAACAACAACAACAACAACAACAACAACAACAACAACAACAACAACAACAACAACAACAACAACAACAACAACAACAACAACAACAACAACAACAACAACAACAACAACAACAACAACAACAACAACAACAACAACAACAACAACAACAACAACAACAACAACAACAACAACAACAACAACAACAACAACAACAACAACAACAACAACAACAACAACAACAACAACAACAACAACAACAACAACAACAACAACAACAACAACAACAACAACAACAACAACAACAACAACAACAACAACAACAACAACAACAACAACAACAACAACAACAACAACAACAACAACAACAACAACAACAACAACAACAACAACAACAACAACAACAACAACAACAACAACAACAACAACAACAACAACAACAACAACAACAACAACAACAACAACAACAACAACAACAACAACAACAACAACAACAACAACAACAACAACAACAACAACAACAACAACAACAACAACAACAACAACAACAACAACAACAACAACAACAACAACAACAACAACAACAACAACAACAACAACAACAACAACAACAACAACAACAACAACAACAACAACAACAACAACAACAACAACAACAACAACAACAACAACAACAACAACAACAACAACAACAACAACAACAACAACAACAACAACAACAACAACAACAACAACAACAACAACAACAACAACAACAACAACAACAACAACAACAACAACAACAACAACAACAACAACAACAACAACAACAACAACAACAACAACAACAACAACAACAACAACAACAACAACAACAACAACAACAACAACAACAACAACAACAACAACAACAACAACAACAACAACAACAACAACAACAACAACAACAACAACAACAACAACAACAACAACAACAACAACAACAACAACAACAACAACAACAACAACAACAACAACAACAACAACAACAACAACAACAACAACAACAACAACAACAACAACAACAACAACAACAACAACAACAACAACAACAACAACAACAACAACAACAACAACAACAACAACAACAACAACAACAACAACAACAACAACAACAACAACAACAACAACAACAACAACAACAACAACAACAACAACAACAACAACAACAACAACAACAACAACAACAACAACAACAACAACAACAACAACAACAACAACAACAACAACAACAACAACAACAACAACAACAACAACAACAACAACAACAACAACAACAACAACAACAACAACAACAACAACAACAACAACAACAACAACAACAACAACAACAACAACAACAACAACAACAACAACAACAACAACAACAACAACAACAACAACAACAACAACAACAACAACAACAACAACAACAACAACAACAACAACAACAACAACAACAACAACAACAACAACAACAACAACAACAACAACAACAACAACAACAACAACAACAACAACAACAACAACAACAACAACAACAACAACAACAACAACAACAACAACAACAACAACAACAACAACATGACCGGGCGCGGCGCACGGCGTGCGTTCCAAGCAGAGGCAAAATTCCGCGCTTCAAAGAGGCATTCTCGGGCGCTTCCCGGGCTTACGTTAAGCGACGGTGCAGTGTGCTGTGTCAAGGAGAACGGGGAACGCCATAGCTGCGGCTAGCACAGGTAGGAAAGATTTCGCTTTACGGTTTCATAAACCATATATTTTGTGTCAGTTTTTCCTTCGAGGTGACATCCAAAAAATTTTGTCCCTTCTTGCACGCTACAGGGACATTCCTCAAAGATGTCGCTCCGACCAAGTTCAAGATCCGAGCAGCGCAAAAAGACTTTTAAGAAAGCCCTCGATGCCGATGATGCTCGCCGGAAGCGGGAGGACAGTATGGTGGAGATTAGGAAGAGCAAGCGTGAGGAAAACCTTCAGAAGAAGAGGAGAGAGGGGATGGCCGTCGCTGTTCCTGAACCACCAAAGGTTCCCTCCCATTCCTCGGTTGCTCAAAAGGCAAGCCGATTAGCGTTTCCAGATTACATCCTTTCGCTTCTGTATGGGCTTGAGCGCTGGTGTGTCGTTCATCATATGATTCGATGCCGTGTGCCTGCCGACAACGCGATTTCTGACGCTGCTCACGCGGCTCGTCCTGTTCATCTTCTTTCTGCTTGTGGTCCCAGCTGGAGAGCTTACCGATGATGGTACAAGGTGTTTGGTCGGAGGAACCCACGATGCAGTTGGAGGCAACAACTCAGTTTCGAAAGCTCCTTTCTATCGGTAAGTATTGTGGTCCGGGGGGCAGTGTGTCGCTGCCATGCACGGCAACCTGAGCAGAAGTTTGACAGCATCCTTCAAGGTTCTGGTGGCGACGTAACTGGCACTCGGCTTAATATTTTCTACTGCACTATCTCCTTTCTAACAGCCACTTGTCTTTGTTTCTTTGTTTTCCTCTGTCTGTTGTTGCATGCGTTCCAGAGAGGAGCCCTCCCATCGACGAGGTCATAAAAGCAGGCGTTGTCCCTCGTTTTGTGCAGTTCCTGCAACGGAGTGATTTCCCGCCCTTGCAGGTATGTCCGTGTTTTTCATGTCTCTGCAAGTCCTCAAGGCCTTTGAAGTGTCTCCGCAGTCTTTCCCTCTCCATCCCCTCTCCCCCTCCCTTTCCCTTCAAGTGGCACTTATAGCCAGGAATAGCTATTTAAGGACCTGCTTGCCCTTCTTGCCCTTCTTGCCCGTCTTGCCCGTCTTGCCCTTCTTTCCTTCTTTCAAAGTAGGTGCATTCCAGTGGTTCCAAATCTGCCCTTTTGTGTTCCTGGATGCGTGGACCCCCCCCCCCCCCGCGCGCAATGCCCACATGCTTCTTTCGTCACCTATTTGTGTCATGCCTGGGTGCTTTCCCTTCTGCTGCTGCCCCTTTTCTCCAACATCTCCCATAATGCCGCCAAATGCGCTCACGAGTTCCCCCCACGTGGGCCCTGGTCCCTTCGCACGCCCACCCCACCCCCACCCCTGGCCCCTTCCCTCACCGCCCGTTCTTCACCCCTCTCGCCTTCCTTCACCCCACTTCACCCCATCCCCCCCCATCAGTTTGAGGCGGCATGGGCGCTGACCAACATTGCGTCCGGCACGAGCGAGCACACGAACGTGGTGATCGAGCACGGCGCGGTACCCATCTTCGTGCAGCTGCTCATGTCGCCCTCCGACGACGTGCGGGAGCAGGTGGGTGCGATGATGCGAGAGAGCGGGTGAGTTTGATGATGCGAGAGAGCAGGTGGGTGCGATGATGCGAGAGAGCAGGTGGGTGCGATGATGCGAGAGAGCTGGTGGGTGTGAAGATGTGAGAGAGCAGGTGGGTGCGATGATGCGAGAGAGCAGGTGGGTGTGATGATGCGAGAGAGCAGGTGGGTGCGATGATGCGAGAGAGCAGGTGGGTGCGATGATGCGAGAGAGCAGGTGAGTGCGATGATGCGAGAGAGCAGGTGGGTGCGATGATGTGAGAGAGCTGGTGGGTGTGAAGATGCGAGAGAGCAGGTGGGTGTGATGATGCGTGAGAGCAGGTGGGTGCAATCATTCGAGCGAGCGGGTGAGTTTGATGATGTGAGAGAGCAAGTGGGTGCGATGATGTGAGAGAGGTGGGTGGGACATGATGTCAGAGTGCAGGTGGCCGCCAACCCAAGGTGGCCTTATCCTGACATGTTTATTGCCCTAACAACGTCTTACCCTAACATGTGCATTTGCCTGTCAACCAGCTTGATGGGGAGGGGCGGCAGCAGTAGCCCACCAAAGCTCAGACTGCGTCCAATAGCTCGCACGGCACAAACAGGAGCCCACTAAAAGCAGGCATCCCTTCAGATTGGAATGTAACCACCTGGACGATGGTTTGAGATTCGCATATGACCTCCTGGGCGATGGTTGCCCTGTCAACCACTAGCAAGTCCTTCCGCGCAACCCTTGCGGTGCACGCGCGTCGATAGCGACGCAAAGCATGTTCCTCGTACAGCACCATGGTCCTTGTTGTGGTATGTAGATCAGGTAGCTCACTGTACTCCCCCGCCATGGACACGGCCCAGTGCCGTGACAACGACCTGCGGGGTGTGCCATCCTTTTGGGATCCTTTGGGATGTGACACGTGCGTGCAGGAGCTCAGCACTGCACTGGTGTTGTCCGCCACGGGGGTGGCTGTCAGTGGTGACAAGCGTGGCCTGGTGGTGGTGAATGTGGCTCTTCAGTGGCGCTTGTAGCCGTAGGATTGTGATAAGGCAAGGTTTTCAGTTGCCCCTCGGGCTCTAGGTTGCACCCGTGGGGACACGCCAGCTTGGTCTATGCCCGGTACAGTCAGTGGGTGGGTGGGTGGGTGGGTGGGTGGGTGGGTGGGTGGGTGGGTGGGTGGGTGGGTGGGTGGGTGGGTGGGTGGGTGGGTGGGTGGGTGGGTGGGTGGGTGGGTGGGTGGGTGGGTGGGTGGGTGGGTGGGTGGGTGGGTGGGTGGGTGGGTGGGTGGGTGGGTGGGTGGGTAAGAATGCGCCAGCATGTGCACGTATGTCCATGCCAACCGCGGCATTTCTTCTAGAAGTCTGTGTGATGTCACAAGTACTTTTGGTCCGTGCGCTGAGATAGCGGTGGACACGGAGTGCTTGCGCCTTGCGGCCACCCACAGACACAGAAAGGGGAAAGAGTGTCTGCGACAGCATGGGGCAGCATATGGGACATTGGTTCCCTTGCGCGCATCGAGGCTGAGAAACTCTTATCCTTTTCAAGACGAAGGAAGTGCTATGTGTGGATGGGCTGCGCACGGAATCAGCCAGAAGCCAGAGGCTTGCAGCGGGGGGCTGGGAAATGCAAGCATAGCCCCACAACCTTTTGTTGTCCTCAGCGGGCATTGGCCCACTCCCAGCCTGGGCCGTCTGTCCTGCGCACCTCGCCCTTCGGTGTTTCCTTTCTGAGACCTGCTGGCTACATACCGGTTGGCTTTCCTTGAGCCCAGAGGGAGAAGATGAAATAGTAAATTGCACGTGAATGTTAAATTGCGCTGGCCACGTGTTTCCGTGGTAATGCATGTAACTGTAGTGTAGTCATATATCTTACTTTGCACGCGCATTGCATGGCCAGCCCTCCCGACACCAACTTACCCTCCACCATTGCCCTGCTTGCTTCCCCCCTTCCCCCCCGTCGCCCCGCTCCATGCAGGCGGTGTGGGCTCTGGGCAACATTGCAGGTGACTCGCCCAAGTGCCGTGACCTGGTGCTTTCGCACAACGCGATGATGCCCCTGCTGGCGCAGCTGAACGAGAACTCAAAGATCTCCATGCTGCGCAACGCCACCTGGACGCTCTCCAACTTCTGTCGCGGCAAGCCGCAGCCAAACTTCGAGCTGGTGAGACCGGGTCCCCTCGCGCCTGTTTCGGCCTGTCCTGGTAGCCTTGCCTTGGCGGCCCTTTGTGCCCTTGTTTTTCGCGTCTGATTGTTTTGGTGGCTCATCCTGGTAGCATTGTTAGCTCGCAGTGGTGGGCTTTGCCCACCCTCTTCTGACCCCCTTCCCCTGAGCCCCTTATGTTCACCCCCGTCCCGGCACCCCCAACCGTCCCCACATCCAACAACAGCTGTCCAATCGACTGCCCCTTACTCTCCTTTTTTACCCTCCCCCCCTTTCTCCCCCCTTGCTCTTTTCTTCTCCTTTCTCCCCCTTGCCCTGTCCCCCCCTCCCCATCTTTCCTCTCCCCTCTCCCCCCCCCCACAGTCCAAGCCGGCACTGCCGGCGCTCAAGTACCTGATCGAGTCCAACGATGAGGAGGTACTCACCGATGCCTGCTGGGCGCTGTCCTACCTGTCGGATGGCACCAACGACAAGATCCAGGCCGTCATCGAGGCCGACGTGTGCAAGCGGCTGGTGGACCTTCTCAGGTAAGGGGAGGGGAGTACCTCCGTTGGGGCCGGATGGTGGCACAAGGACTGATATGCCTTCTCTGTGTGTGCAAGTGCTGATCGAATTCGCGGTCATTGTCCCAGCCATATCAATGGCCGCCCGCGCAGCTACAAGTAGGCACATTCTCGTTCTCTCTATCCCCATGTCCTCATGTGTTCCTATTGGCACCCTCCCAGCAGGGTGTGTGTTTTGATCCACTTGTCTTCCCATGGCACCCCCTGAAGTGCTGCGATCGCTGCAGCTGCGCAGAAGACCTTTGTTATGTTTGCGACAAGTTTCGTACCCATGCCTTTCCCCGCCTCGGTTATCATTTCCCACCTGCCCCCCTCTTTCGCCATCTTTCCATCTGTTTTGTGCCCTCACCGTTTGCATCGGTTTCGCGTCCCTTGTCATTCGTCCCCCCCCTTGCGCCTCTCCTAACCCCTCCCACCCACCCGGTCTGCAGCCACCACTCTCCCTCAGTGCTCATCCCCGCGTTGCGGACAGTGGGCAACATTGTCACCGGCGACGACAACCAGACGCAGGTATGGCAACAACGGCTTGCAACCTCAAGCGCAAGGTCCCGCTGCACCCTGGGGTGGAATTAGACTCCCCCAACCCCTTGACAAAGTGTGGCTTCTAGTGGGGGGGGTTGTTGATGGGGCAGGCAGAAGGGTAGGGAGTGGGATTGGACAGTAGGCACGCTGCTAGGAGGCTTAATAGTAGCATTGCCGGGTCACTGGAGCATGGCCAGGCAACACGTGTTTGCAACTGCTCTGTCCTTCCATTCTTTCAATCCATTGGTCTTCCTGCTTCCTCTGGTGGACACCCGCTCGCTCCTCTGTGCTCTCTTTAGTAGAACCCTTCGCCTGGATGTGATCTGCCTCTATGCTGACTGCGCCGTATGTGTCTTGTGTCATCCCATGTGCGTGCTGTCTTGCGCATGGTACTGTGTGGCGGCTTGGCGTGCATTCCCCGGTTGTGCGTGACGTCAGATGGTGATCAACTGCAACGCGCTGCCCGCGCTGCACAACCTGCTGACGATGAACCACAAGAAGAGCATCAAGAAGGAGGCCTGCTGGACTGTGTCCAACATCACCGCGGGCAACAAGGAGCAGATCCAGGTGGGTGCGGGAGGCAGGACACAGGCAGGGCGGGGTAGGAGGGCACGGGGTGGCTAGAACTGCAGGGGGGCGGGGAACCCATGCCGTGCGCGAATGCACATGAATGCTTCGCAGACAGGGAGAAAACACGGGGATTGCATGTGGCACCTTTGTTTTGCAGTAATGTTTTGCGCGACGGAACGAAGATGTTTTTGGAATCCGCCCCCCCACCCCCCTTCAACTTGGGTGGCTCATGCAGAGCCTAGTGCACCTGTCGGCTATGCCCTTTGGAATGCACACTGATCAAGTCATGCTGTTCGCGGTGTGAGCATACACGTTGCTGCTCACTGTACTCGCTCTCCCACACCTTCCTTTCCTTTCTTTCCCTCGCCCATTCCTGCTCTCCTTCATCTGCTGACCTTCCCACTTCTTTTCCACTCCTCACCCCCTCTGCAAACCTTGCCCCCTCCAGGCGGTGATCGACAACAACATCATCCCGCCGCTCATCCAGCTGCTGGCGACAGCCGAGTTTGACATCAAGAAGGAGGCGGCGTGGGCCATCTCGAACGCGACCAGCGGCGGCGCGCACGACCAGATTAAGTACCTGGTCTCGCAGGGCTGCGTGAAGCCGCTGTGCGACCTGCTCACGGGCAGCGACGCGCGCATCGTGACGGTGGCGCTGGAGGGGCTGGAAAACATCCTCAAGGTGGGCGAGGCCGACAAGGAGATGGGCCTGACGGGGGGCGTGAACCAGTACAGCGTCTATATCGATGAGGCCGAGGGGCTGGAGAAGATCGAGAACCTGCAGAACCATGCCAACCACGACATTTACGACAAGGCGGTCAAGATGCTGGAGACGTACTTTGGGCTGGAGGACGAGGAAGGGGAAGGGGAGGGATTCTTGGCGCCCACGATGGACGAGGGGGCGCAGCAGTATAACTTCGGCACGCAGGAGCAGGCGATGGTTCCGCCTGGCGGGTTCAGCTTCGGCCCGCAGAACTAGGCGGCGCGTGCGCGCGTGGGGATGAACTACGTACATGCTGGTGAGTGGCACGATGGCTGTGGCCGTGTGGTCGTGTGCAAACGTTCTGTTGATTCCTCGTCTGTGCCAGGTTTCCGCATGCAAGTATACTTCTTTTTTGCGTGTGGTAGGAGAGGCTTGATGGCATGGCCAAGAGGTACCCATTAGGTTTGTGGCCGTGGTATACGGGCGAGGGGGTTGATCACGGGTATGTCGCGTTGTGTGTGGGGGTGTCATGGGCATGTTGTGTGTGGGGGGGGCAATGGCATGTTGTGTGAGGGGGGTTGTTATGGGCATGTTGTGTGAGGGGGTTTGTTATGGGCATGCTTTGTGAGGGGGGTGGTCATGGGCCCAGGGTGAGTGTGGTTGGAGAGACTGTCATTGCATAGGATTGCGCGCGCTGCCTTTGGTATGGAAAATGATTTTGCTGTGGGAAATGGCGTGGCTGGACCTTGAGACAGTGTGGCCCATTTTACTGTCGTGTAGAAAGGCACTGCAGCACCGCGATGACCATATTCCCAATGAAATGGTCCCGCTTCTACAATCTCTGGCCATCGCTGGTCTTTGCTAACTGCAGTCATGTGTGGGTACTGCTGTGTGTGCGGCTCTGTGTGTCCAGGGATTCGGTACAGGGTGCTTGTCTAACACACCTTTTCTTTTCATTTCTGATTCGTCATGCCCCTTGCCCCTCTCGCTCCTTCCCCCCCCCCCATTGGACCCCCCTCCCGCCCCCCCCCCCCCTGTGCTGTTTCGTCGTCGCGACGTGCCCTGTGTTATGGCAGCCGGCAGAATTTTATGAGTCGAAGTCCCCTGTCCCTGTCCCTGTCCCAGTCCCAGTCCCTGTCTTGTCGCCCAGTCAAGAGGAAGCTGCCCCGGGTGCCCCGTGCGCGCCCCCGGCCTCCTCCCGTCCCGTCGCGTCGCTCCCAGAGCCGTGCCCACCGCGCAGCAGCCTCGTGCACTTGCCTGCTGGGTTTGCTTCTGGGATGCCGTCCTTGCCGCATCGCTGCCCGTCCACCGGGAAGCACTTGCCCATGACTGCAGGGGGCACGCGGTAGTGCCGCGATCCCCTTGCATCCCCGCACGACATAACAACTCCCGAGCATGCCCCGCCTGGCCCGCTGTAGAGACAGGGTGCACCTGGTTTGCCGGCCCATCTTTTTTAGTCCACCTACAGAGAGCATCCATGGACACCGTATTAATTCCCGGCTATGGCTGCTGTCCTGAGGTGGATGGGTGGACTAGATCTAGGAGGCGTGGGCACATACCCGACACGACCCAACGCAAGACCTTTACACGACCATACCGACTGCCGCAGCCCGCCTACACGACCTTGCTTGGGAGCCCTGGGGACTGTCAGGAAGGTACCTGCCTCCTGGCATCTGACACCTTACGATCCACTCACTGACTGACCGACTGACACACGGACACTTTTAAGGCTGTTGCCTGTCTCCCATCGGGCCTGGTGGGGTATTGCCGACTTGGCAGACAGGCCTAGTTACATACCAGCAAGTTTCACCATGGTGAAGGTATTCTCAACCTTCATTGTAACACTAACAATAACTTGACACGAACCCAAACTTTTCTACTGAATAAAATGGTTTTATGACAGCGTCACCTTGGGAATTGATCCACTTGCGAGACCATGTGATGTGGTGTCTTTGTAAAGGGTAAACAAGGATTAATTCGAGTCGACCTTGGAATCAATTTCAGTACAGGCAATACTGTATACAAAGTATACAGGTACGCACAAAGAGCATGTGATGGCATGCGCAACCAGCTGTGGCACGTCATGGGCTATGTTGCTGAATACCAGTGCTGACATGCCACCACATCTGAACAACCACACAAATGACAACGGAAACTAGGACGCACCATTCTATTGAGACAACTATGTTTTTATTTGTGGTTGGTGAGTCTTGTGGTTGATCTCAGGCTGCAACCTGCGTGCAGGTAATCCATGCACTCACGAGACAACTATGTGCACACGATTGTTCTGCATGTGCACATGCGTTGACCCCAGACCGCCGGTCTGCACCCCTCAATGGCCCACATGCAGCTGCCCGTGTATCAAGTACTAAATTAATTAATTCATTGATTAAGAACATAACTCCGTTAGGAGCTGATGTAACACATAGCCCTGAGAGGGGGCATATGGTTTCTAATATATTCTGAGCTACAACCTGCAGGTGGGGGGATGTAAACCACCACCTACTCTGGGTGCACAAGGTGCACCTGCACCACCATGATTAATTAATTAATTAATTAATAGACACGTGACTGCGTCACGTGAGCATAAGTCCTCAGTGGGAGGGGAACATGGGATGGAATGGATGGTATGAGCTATCTAGGTCCTAGTTACAGGGGTGTGGGCACCGCGGCCCGAATCGCTATGAATGCCACCATGATGTATCATACCTAAAAGGCCTGGCATGGGGTGGAAGATTATTATGGGGCTAGGCAATGGCTAGGGGTCACCTCCAGAGCCACGAGCCACGAGGTAGCCATGGCTGACGGCGGAGCTCATAACTTTCACATTTGGGCACCAAATTCGGCTGTGAATATCACAAATGCTTCGCCTTTCTAAGACGCACACACTGATATAATTTTCCGAAGCTACTACGCAATATATGACGAGCAAACGCTCCTCGACGCAACGCAGCCTGGCGGCTGCGCTAGGCCATGAAAATACGCGTCTGCAGCTTCGCCCTCAGGTCCGAAATTAATTAATTAATTAAAAGCATAGCTCCGTTGGGAGCATATGTAACACATAGCCCTGAGAAAGGGGCATCTATGGGTTTGTAATACAATCAGGGCTACAACCTGCAGGTGGAGGACATGTACAACTATCACCTGCTCTGGGTGCACAAGGTGCACCTGCACCGCCATGATGGTTCATGCCTCCTTATCAAGCACAGGCACCCAGGGGGGGCTTGAGGAGAGGGCCTAGAAGGCCTGCATGACATATGGGGTGGAAGGTATATGTGGCTAGGCGATAGCTGGTGTACACATGGCATCTCAGCAGAGAGTAGCTCCCTGCATAGGCATGGCGTGGCTAAATTCTTAATGCATCATCCATGGGAGGTCCCGTTGTAGGCTGGGCGCGGCTAAATAGTGAAAGCATCATCCATGGGGGCCATTATGGGCGCACATGCGCGTGGGCCACATGCTAGGCTAAGCCTGACTAATCTACACTACTGGTATAGGTTCCCTACCATCATCCCAACCATGAGCAACGAAAATGGCTGACGGCGGTATGGCTGACGGCGGAGTTCAGATCTTTTGCGTCTGAGCCCCAAATTCGGTCAGACCACTTGCATTCGATGCGCCTTTCTAAGACGCACTTGCCAGTATAAACGGTTACGGCTGCCACGCAGTATAGACAAAGTTACGCACGTGACCAGCTATGACGACTACCAAAGCCAAACGAGGGCTGGAAAAGGAGCTGGCACAGCTTCCCAGCGCCCATGCAGCCCAACCCTCTCGCCCTCGCCATTGTTCAGCCGCCAGGCTTACCCGCCAAACCCTCGCCAAGCGCCTCGCCTGAGCCCAAGAAACCATGCCACGATCGCCACAAATGGAGCAAATTCTTGCCAGAGCCCATCGGCGACCAACAGTTCACCCGGCTCCTCGAGTGGCAGAAGCTGTCGCCGCAGGAAGTCGTCGAAGTTCTCCAGTTCCTCACGCAGGAGCGGAAGCTCTTTGTGGCCTGGAGAGGGGGGACGGCTATCGACTACCGCGACACGTCCTGGCTCTACACCTGTGACGAATCCCGCCAACGCACGGTTATCTTGACCAGCTACTACCAGCCGGCAGCTTCGGCGACATCCACAGAGCACTTTGGGACGCACTCAAAGCCCCAGCCCCCGCACAGCCGGCAGCCCCATCGGCTTCCTCCCTCTGCAAGGATGACATCCGCGCAGTGCTGGAGGAGCACGTGACCTGGCCGCTGGCCGAGAAGATGACCTCGCTGAACACCACGCTCAACAACACGGTCGAGGCCCGGGTCTCCAACGTGGAAACCAAGGTCGTCCACAAGCTACAACCACAGTTCACGGCGCTACACACCGCGGCGCAGGCTTCGGAAACGCATGCTGCACTTGTCTCTCGCCTTAACCAGGTGGAGGGCAAGTGTGGCGTGCTCCTGAAGAAGCTTGAGGCCATCACCGCCCACACCGAGGCCCTGGCCACACAGGTCCCCAAGATAGCGGAGCAGACGGCCACCATTGCATCCCAGCCACCCCGGCAGGATGCTGGCGACCTCCCGCCGCTCTCCTACGCGGATCCTGCTGCGGTCAGCGACCGCCTCCACCACCGACGCCATCGCCACAAAGCTCCAGGAGCTGGAGGACCACCGCCAGGCCCAGCAACGGGAGGTCACCGACCGCGCTCGCCGCGAGTGCCGAGTGGTGCTACGTCGCTTCCCCCAGAAGCCAGGTGAGACGTCAACCTCTCTTGCTGACGAGCTCAAGAACCAGCTTCTTACCCTCATGGGCCTGGTAGGTGAGGTAGAACTGCGTGGGTGCCACCGCCTTCCCCACTCACGGGACAAGGCGGCTCCCCCACCAGTCCTACTCACCTTCCCCTCCCCTGAGGATAAGCAGCGGTTCCTCTCTCGTCGCAAGCGGTTGCACGACCTCACCTGGACGCTGGATGACGACCTCACCCCCGCTCAGCAACAGCAGCGACGCGACCTGTGGCCGGAATACCTCCGCCATAAGCAGGACCCCCAGAAGCCCAAGGTGTACTGGAGGGGCGGGGACCTGATGATCAACCACAAGATGTGGACGCCCCCAGCGGGCTAGAATAATAGCCCTAGCTTGTAACCATTGGCGTCACTGCCGCTAAGGCAGCCATGCCTAGACTGTTGCCTAGCTGTGCCAACCCACCTAGTCACGTGCCGCCAACGCACGGTACACAACCAGCAGCCATAGCCTTAGCCTAGTCCTAGTACAGCCATGCTACGCCCTGGCTATGTTCAGATTACTTGCCCACGCTCCTTGCTATGATATGCTCACATGGGTCTTATTGCACCCACAGTTTGCCGGATCGTTAGCTTGTCCTTTTAGCTAGCCGCGCCCGATTGCAGCTGTGGCATGCCTTTGGCATGAAGGAGACTGGGGGTCTCTGCCCTTTCTCCTGTAGTGCACACACAGGGATTAAAAGCACTTCGGTGCTCCGTGACTCCCCAACGGGAGCACGAGTTTAATTAATTAATTAATTAATAGGTTCCCTAGTCTGGGGTGGCAGGGGGGGCCTGCCATGGCTTGTGGTCAACGTGGATGACCGCCCCCCTCCAGTACACCGGCTTCCCCCCTGCGCGCTGCCGGAGCTGAAGGTAGGTCGGCCATAGCTCGCGTCGCCGCTGTTGCTGGGCCAGGGTCAAGTCGTCGTCCAGCGTGAAGCGAGTCTCCGAGAGCTTCTTGCGGCATTTAAGGAACGCCAGCTTGTCCCCCATGGACTTAAAGGTGAGAAGCACGGGTGCCGGGCCAGCCTTCCCCCGCGCGCGGGGGAGGCGGACAGCCGACAATTATGTCCGGCAGCTCACCAGTGAGTTGCATGGGGGCAAGAATGTCGCGCTTAAGTGCCGTGAGAAGGCTCGTCGGGGTCTCACCTGCCGGCTGGTCGAGGTGCTTGACGATGACGTTGTGGCTGCGCTTGTCGATCTCGGCCGCCTCGCGAAGGTCGAGGGCTTGTTGCTTGAGTTGTGCCGCGATGGTGGAGGTGGTGGAGGTGGTATGATGCTTAAGCAAGTCCGCCCAGGTGGAGGGAACATCACTGGCCGGGCCAGCAGGTGCCGGCTGGGCAGCGATTTCCTGCACCGCTTGGGCGGTGAGGCCGGCGGTGTCATGCAAGCTCTCAAGGGCGGTGGCGGTGGCTTGAAGGCGTTGGTCGAGGTCGAGGAGCTGGGCTTTGATGTCCGAAAGGCAGCGTTGACACTAGTCGCAGGAGGGGTGCCCCACTCAGTGTTGGGTACCCCGGGTCCTCCGGCACTTCCCGGGGACTGTCGACGACGGGAAAACATGCAGCGCCAGCCAAATTGCGGAACTCCTTCCGCGCCATTTGGGGGACGACGACTGCAAATCAGGACTGAGCACCACAGCCCAATATGGCTTGCGCTCGGCCCGCCGGCCCGGCGCGTAGGTTCAGCAGGCTCCATGATGCCAGCTCTTCATGCTGCAGTGGCTGGGCTGGCGCAATTACATGACCTGACCCTGACCGGACATTAGTTTTGCGAAGTGCACCAGCTACCACAAGAGCTAGACTGACCACAAGACTCCACAAGATCTGGTCGCTCCTCCCGTCCATACTGGACAAAGACCGACATCTGTCTAGTAAAACTCGGAAGTCCTTCCGGCCAGCCACTTGGTCGAGGACTGTAACTCGGAACTCAGTTCCTTTTCTCCAACTGGACGACGGAACCCATTTTGGGCGGACCAACAGGCACCTTCCCGTCCAAAAGGGGGGCGACGGGGACCGACACCGGAATGAGCAAAATGGCTTATGGGGCACCCCTCCTCTAGTCGCTCACTGGTGGTCGCCCAGATCCCTCCCGGGCTTGCCTCGCCCTCGGCATCGCCTGAGCCCAATCGCAGTCGCCCAGGCGAACCTAGCTGGTCTGAGCGCGACTTTGACGTCGAGACAGGTTATTTTCCACCAGGCTGTGGCGTCCTCATGCCAGGCTTTTTCGACATGCCCCCCATCAAGATACTGGAGTTCGTGTTTCACGGGTCACACGCCTCGCTCCTGGCCCTCAGTGTGCCAGCAACTCCACTCCAAAACCCACCGTTTTCCGCAACGGAGCTGACGGCGCCAGTATTCCCACCGCGCACCTGAACACCTGTCCGGCTGATCTTGCCCCCGCCTTCAGCTCGCCGCTCTCTTCAGACCATCGCTCTGCCGAGGACCTTCTGAACCGGCCCTGCCCCCTTGCCCGAATCCACCTTCCTCCTCCACCTAAGTTCATCAAGAAGCCATCTCACAGCACGTCGTGCGTGACTCTCCTCGCTGCAGATGTGGCAGCTGTGGGCCGCACGCTGCCTGCCGAGCTCCCCGCCATCTCCACCTCCACCTCCACCCAGGCTCCTCGCCTCCAACCCCCCCACACACCGCCTCCATCGCGCCTCCATCACAGCGGCCCAGCTCGGCGACATCGACAAGCGCCTCCAGGACAACGCCATCGCCATTGAGTTCCTGCAAAACACCACAGGCCTCACCTCCCACTAGGCGGTGAAGGAAATTGCCGACAAGCCAGCCCCCGCTGGCCCGGCTGGCGATGCCCCTCCCACGCAGACCTGGGCGGCCATGCTCAAGCAACACACCACCTCCACCACCTGCGCCGTCGCAGTGCTCGCAGCTCCAGCAGCAGACGCTTGACCTTCGCGAGGAGGCCAACGGCTCGCCAAGCGCAGCCTTAACATCATCGTCAAGAACTTCGACCTGGTGGAAGGTGAGAATTCCGTGACGCTTGCACAGGCGTTTGAGAGAGAAATCCTTGGTCGCGTGGTCCGTCCTCATTGATGAGATCAAGCTGGACGCCCACCACCTTAGTTCAGTTCCCCGCTCGCGGGGTAAGGCAGGGGCGCCTCCGCTTCTGCTCATCTTTGAGAAACCGGCGGACAAGCTAGATTTCTTTTCTCAGCTAGACGCCGCAAGCGGCTCGAGAAGACTTACTGACTACACCCTGGACGACGACTTGACCCAGCCAGCTAGGTCGGGCGCAGCAACAACGGCAACGGGAGCTATGGCCGACCTAGCTCCAGCTCCGGCAGCTATAGACCGCGGCGGGGAAGCCGGTTTGCGCCCCGGCCCGCTCTATACCGCCAGGACCCCGTGGTCTTGGCCGCCCGGCACCGCCAGTGAACAGCCATACGGCGTATAAAACGCCGTATGGCGCGTATTATACGCCATACGCAAGATTTCCGTATGGAAATGGGAAAAAAAATACGCACTGCGTATTTTTTGCGTATTTTTTGCGTATTGCGTATTTTTTGCGTATTTTTTGCGTATGAACCTCGTTCGAAGTAGCTTCTGGCATCATTTTGGACGGCACGTGGAGCCGGAACTAGATGCAGGTGCCAAGCTGGCCGTGCATGTACGACTGTACGTGCATTGCTGCAGATTGCTGCGTGTCGGACTAGGGTCTAGGAGACGAAGGACGAGGAAATTAGGTGACGAAGTTATGTTGTCTGCCAACAAGGGCGCGCAATGATCTGGCACCTAACATTTAATCGTAGCACAATTGACATCCAGGCACCATGGCTAGCGACGGTGATGGTGTGGGTCTATGGAACACGATGATAATGGGGCCGACGAGATGCAGGCCGTATTCGAGACTGTCTGGACACACATCGTGAAAACAGACTCTCAACAAGAAAGGGCAGCCGACAGGTAACTACTAGCTCAGTGACGTGCACACTTTTGGATGCAAAATTCTCGGGTTCTACCACCCGAGCAAGGCTAGCACCCGCCATATCATGGGCGCTACGTATGCGAAGGAGGCAAGAGTGAGCGAGTGCAAGAGACCGCCGGAGGCATTACGTCGCAGGCTGCGGGGTATTTGGTGTGACTCGCGATGCACATAAATGCCTTATTTAGCCATGCAGGCTGCTGCTAGCCAGCCACCGTACCATATGTGTTAATGGTTTAGGGAAGCTGGGTCGGGTTGCTGGCATGCATGCTATCCTGCACGCTAGCCACATTGTTGGCAGCCCGTATGGATTCTTGCTTCATGTAGATCAATATTGCATGGTGGCCTACCACGAGTAGGCAAGATGTCTGTTTCTGGCACAATGTCTTATTACTTTTGGCAAGTTGGCCGACTGACCATGTGCAGTATTTCAGTCCTAGTATAGCCATTCCATGCAGTGATGGCATGGTTTTTTAACTTCAACATACAGTAATGGTGGCAGCGATCTCTATACCACTGCAAGTGTCAATGTGCATGCATATCTACTTGTGTTATTATCCTTTTCAGGTGTGCACTGATTGTGCATACAACTTTGTTATTTTGTGCTATTTACAGACATTATTAATAACAGCAGATGTACAATGCTTGTACTTGTAGGCATGCAGCGACGGCAACGGCAATATTATGTGATGATGTGTTAAATAAAGGCAAGTGGTGTTGCAAGAACACAAAAAAAACATGCCTGATTGGTCAGAATGTTGAAGAACCCCCTGAACCATGCAAAAAACAGCATTTTCAAGAGTCCCCGTATGGTTTGCGTATTATACCCCGTATGGCGTATTATACACCATACACAAGGGCCCCGTATGGCTGCGTATTGCGTATGGCTGTACACTGGGCACCGCCTCAAGCGTAACCGGGACCCGCTGCAGACGCCAGTGCGAAAGGCCGCCCTCGTGGAGGCCTACGAGCACGCTCAGGACGCGGAGGCGGCCCAGTGCATCGCAGATGCCAAGGCCTGCCAAGCTCGCAACCACTAGTAGGGCAAGGACATGTGATACCACCTCGACCGGCTCGGCGGCCGGCGGCAGCGCACCCCGGTGGAGCACACAGGGGACGGCACGGCGCCGCTAAGCCTTGACCGCTGGTTGGCCCGGCACAACGTTTCCTTGACAGGTGGGGCTCGCGCCCCGGCCCCCCCCGCCGCTTCACCCCGAAACGGCCGCCCGCGTCTCGGGGTCGCCGGACCCCCGCCGCCGCCGGCGCCCCCCTCCTCGGCCGCGGACTACCAAGTCCCCGCCTTGCAGGAGGGCTGCCTTGCCACCAACGACGTCGTCCACCGGCCCTTCACTTTGAAGGAATTGGACGGCGCCCTTGCTCGCCTGCGGTATGACGCGGCGGTCGGTGCCGACCACAGTTTCGGCTGAGCTGCTGAACACTCCTGAGTCCCGCGGCGGTTAGGGATCTTCTGCTGGCGTTCTGCAACCGTGTCCTGCTCTCTGACGAGCCTCCGCCTGGCTGAGTTGCAGACGGCCATCCGCGTCATGCTGTACAAGAAGGGCTCTGCTGCTGACCCCGGTAACTACCGGGGTGTCTGCCTCCAGAGCGCCGCGCTGAAGGTCTTCATGCGCACGATGCTGCACAGGCTCCGCGCCGTGCTGGACCCACACTTGGGTGAGTCTCAGATGGGTTTCCGTCGTGGTCGTAACACTGTCATGACTGTGTTTGTCGCGCGCCGGTTGATGGAGGAGGTGCGTGGCCTTTGCCCTGACAGTTTGCCGCTGGTCTTCCGTTTTTGTTGTCTATATCAATGCAAGGCTTTTGACACGGTCCTCTGGGAGGCTCAGCCTATCTTTAGGCTCAGCCAGTCTTTGGGCCATCCTAGCTCTGGATCGGGTGCCACCAGCGTTTATTGCTGCCATTCGTCGACTGTATGAGGGCTAGCTCACAGGCAGTAGTGCGGACTGCGGAAGGCACCACCCCACCATTTCCCCCTTCACCACGGGGTGTGGCAAGGTTGTGTCCTGTACCGGCGTCCCCATACCTATTCATTATTGTCGTGGATCACGTCATGCGCCGGGCATGTGCGCGCTTTACTGCTCTTAAGGGGTTCGAGCCTGGCTTGGACATCCTTAACGAGAGCGCGCACGGCGGGGTTAAACCTGGCTACCGCCTGGCTGGCCTTATTTATGCGGATGACACCACCCTCGTCGCGCGCCCCGAGCACATTCAGACCTGGCTGGACTGTCTGGGCCTGGAGGCGAGGGCGGTGGGGTTGGAGATTAGTGTTGACCAAAACTGAGGCGATGGTGATTGGGGCCTCCAGTACACCACCCCTGCCGCGCCTGCTCGACGGGACGGAGGTCCCGTTCCGCGATCGCTTCAAACTGTTGGGGAGTCGGCTCCCTGATCGACACTGCAGACGATGTGGACACCCGCATCGGCCTGGCCTGGGCCAGGCTCCGTTTGCTCATGCAACACCTACTGGCGCTCAAAGGGCCTGGGCGAGCACCGCAAGCGCATGCTCTTCAAGGTCCTCGTCCTCACGGTCAGCTCACGTACGTATTCTGATCAGGCCCTCCGCAAAGGTGAAAACCATTTGCGTTCAGTGCCGGGCCGCGGAAAACGCGGAAAAACGCGATCTGGAAATGAATCCGACCGGAATCGAACTGGGGACCTCTCGCACCAACTTTCGCTGACTATAGGACGGACGTCTCCGGTTACCATGGCATCGCCAACTTACACCTACAGTCATCCGCAAAAGTTCTCCTTTCCGGGGAGTGATGCAAGCCTTTCGGATTTGGTACCGTAGATAAATCACTCGAGACTCACGTATGGCGCCGAGGCGTGGATGTCCACTCACACCCACTCTGGCAGCTAAGCTAGACGGCACGGTTTACAGGATGCTCCGACAGGTCCTTAACGTATAGGGTTTTCCAAGCGCCCGTCATTAGAGTCTGTGTATCATGGTATGCCTCGTATTTCGGACGAGATTAGGCAGCGTAGGATAGCATTTGTGGGACATCTTGCTCGCGCCAGCCAGGTCGACACCGCCCTTGGTCTGGCCGGCCCCCAGCGGCTTGGCCAGCCAGGGCGGCACATTCTGACCTGGCCTGGCCCCAAGGGCATTCCCAAAAGGGTAGGGAAACCTTTCACGAACTACATCCAGATGTTGCTGGACGACCTAGTGATCCCAGCCCAGTTTGATGAATACCGCATCCACTCTCTCTCGGTCCCTTCTTTGGACTGGGCACCATGCAGGACAAGGCGTGGTGGCAGAAGAATTTGTCAAGGCTCACACGCCAGCCCCTGTGGGCAAGCCACCCCCCCCTAAGAGGAAGGGGCGTTTTGCTGAGTAGTGTAGTTAGGATTTCTAGACTAGATAGGTTAGAGTTAGGTTAGTTCGATTACGCGGCTTCCTCCACACCACCCATCCATCAAGGAATATGTGCTACATGATCTCCCAACGGAGGCATGTTATAATTTGATTTTAATTTTAATTTAGCCATGCATGCTTTGCCCATGCAGAGATGCACTCTCTGCTGAGACACCATCATGCCCTAGCCATTGCTTCTAAAGCCATGATCATCTTCCACCCCATGCCCGCACCTTAGCTGCTGGCCGGGCCCACTTCAAATGTTCCGAAAAGTGTGACACTTTTGGTCGTTTTTTTGACTTTTTCGACGATCGTCACTCTGCAGAGTGATTCGTCGTGCGAAATCGTGCGAAATTGTGCGAAATTTGCTGAAATCGTGTGAAATTTGCTGAAATCGTGCGAATTTGTGCGAAATTTGCTGAAATTGTGCGAAATTTCATGTGAAAAATGTCGACGGTAAAAAATTTTGATGTGCACAACGTGTGTGAATTCATGCGAAATTTTGTCAAACGTCACTCCCCAAAACGACCCTTGGTTGAAATCCATGCGAAATTGTGCGAAATCATGCAAAATTGTGCGAAATCGTGCGAAATCGTGCGAAAATGTGTGAAAATTTTGCGAAAATCACGCGAAAATCACGCGAACTCGTGCGAAATTTTATTTTTTTTTTGCGAAAATAGCGAAAAAGTGTCACACACTTGGCTTGGACGGCGGAACATTTGAAGTGGGCCCGGCCTGCTGGGGGCTAGAGCAGGCCGCTATGTCGCACAGGGATGATTTCCTGGCCGTATTCGACGCCGGGGGCAGCCGACAGCAGTTACACGCCATTCCGCCGCCGGGGGATATTTCAGTGATCCTCCGTGGTGTCGCCGCCAAGTATCGCCTGGCTGCCCGCACCCTCCCCACCTTGCCTCCGCGTCGGCAGCTTGCTGTCCACCGTCACGCACCGACAGTGGTCGCCGCCAGGCAGATGCTCCGCCGCAACAGCTCTAGATCCGCTCGCCAAACCTGGGCTGCAAGCAGCTCTGAGGGCCGCCTACGAGCAGGCTGAGAAGGCAGATGCTCAGCAGATTGTCAAGGACCTGCGCAGCTGCCAGCAGAAGCACGACGGCAAGGGGGCCTGGTTCTGGTACAAGCGCCTCGGGCACCCGGACGGCCTCGGCCGGCCCCACCGCCACGACGTCCCCGGCGCCCCAGCCAAGCGGCTTCGTACCTGGGCCACGGCCACGGCCGAGGTCGTGGGGACAGCTGCGCCGCCCCCACCCCTGCTCCCAGCCGCCGCCGCCCGCCCGGCCGCCCTGGCCGGCCCCGCAGGGCCCCCGGCCCCGCCTAGGTCAGCGGCGGACTACCTAGTCCCCCCGCTGGTCGGCCCACTTGGCGACCCGTCTGACATGCCTCCTTTCACCTCTCGCGAGGTCACGGAGGCGGTCCAGCGCCTGCGTTATGACGCAGCCACCGGCTCTGACGAGATTCCGGCCGCAGTTGTAAAACTTGCAGCCGAATTCGAGGACACAGGTGTTATGCTGTCGTCGCAACCACCTCCAGCGGCCTGGCAACACAGTTTTCGCACGATGCTGTACAAGAACAAGGGGTCGCCTGCCGACCCCGGCAACTACAGAGGGGTGTGCATCAGTCAATTAAGTGCCCCCGGCCCTCAAGCTTCTTATGCGGCTCATCCTGAACCGCCTGCGCACGGCCCTGGACGGTCACCTCAGCGAGACTCAGCACGGCTTCCGTTCAGGTCGCAACACAGTACAGGCGCTCTTCGCTACTCGCCGACTGGTGGAGGAACTGCAACGCCTTCAGCCTGGTGAGTCCCCTTTGCACCTTGTGCTGGTGGACTTCATCAAAGCCTTCGATTCGGTTTTCTGGCCTGCGCTTTGGGACATCCTCGAGTTGTTCCGGATCCCCCGCCCCCTGATTGCTGTCATCCGCAACCTGTATGAAGGGTCCACCACTTCGGTGCGCACTTCTTACGGGACCACGCCCCCATGTCCTTTACAGAAGGGTGTGTGGCAGGGCTGCGTGCTGTCGCCCTACCTGTTCATTATTGTTGTCGAATACGTAATGATTCAGGCGCGCAAGCGATTTGCCCGCATCGTGGGCAGGGAACCAGGAGTGCAGGTTGCTAACAAATTCTGGCATGGCGGTGCGGACGTGTACGGAGATTCGGCTAGCAGACATCATTTACGCAGACGACACCACCCTCTTTGAGGACACTGAGCACGTGCAGACATGGCTTGACTGCCTGGCTCTCGAGGCCCGTGCAGTGGGGCTTGAGGTCAGCAAGAAGACAGAGGCCCTGGCGGTTGGGCTCACCACCTCAGCGCCGCCCCTCTATCTCCTAGACGGCTCTCGAGTCCTGTATCGGGACCGCGTTAAGCTGCTGGGCAGCCTGCTCCCTAGCTGCGAGGTGGATGTGGACCACCGCATCTCCCTCGCCTGGCACGCTTTACGCCAGTACCGGGCCCTGTGGCGCAAGCCCCTGGGCAAGATCGAGAAACAGGACCTGTTCAAGGTCCTCGTCCTTCCTGTTCTCACGTATGGCGTCGAGACGTGGACCCTCACCGCCGACCTGGCCCGCCAAGCTGGACGGCGCGGTCACCAGCATGCTGCGTTCCATTTTCAGAGTAGGATATGCTGCTCATGTCCGCAATGAGGACCTGTACCAGGGCATGCCCTATATCACCAGCACAATTAAGCAACGCCGCCTGCAGCTAGTAGGGCACCTAGCTCGCACCAACCAGGTAGACACCTCACGTGGCCCCCCCGCAGGACTGCGACCAGCCCAGCCTGGCCGGCACCTCCTGACGTGGGCTGGGCCCCGTGATGTTAGACGCCGCAAGGCCCGCACCTTCAAAGAACAGCTAGTAGAGGACATGGGGGGCCTAGGCCTCTAGCTCCGTGATTTGGAAGAAGATGATGGACAAGGCCAAGTGGGCCCAGGTCATAGAGGACAACGAGCCCCCCCCAGTGGGGAAGCGCCCGCGTGTGCAATCCCGCGGGAGGCACGCTAGATAGCTCCCCCTAGGGCAGCGTGCGGCTGCCTAGATAGATGTTGTAGTTAGAATGTTGTTAGATAGATGTAGTATGTAGCCAATGTAGATAGATTAGACCGGTAGGAATGTGTGCACCCATCCATCCATCCATCGGGGTTAATGCTCCGTGACTCCCCAACGGGAGCACGAGTCTAATTAATTAATTAATTAATTAGCTGCTGGAATACAAGCAAGTGGTGCAGGTAAGTGCACTTAATTGTGCACCCGTCTGGAGTAGGTGGCAGTTTACACCCACCACCTGCAAGTTGTAGCTCAGAATGTATAAAAAAACATATGCCCCATTCTCAGGGATACATGTTACATTTACTCCACACGGAGAAATGTTCTTAATTATTGCTGCTTATTTTAGTTATTATTTGATTAAGTAGACCTGTAGTCCAATGCATAGCCCCTGGAGATCTAGCTCGTGTTCAAAGCATGCGTACACATAAACTTGTACTTCATTGATTGATCTATTATCATTACTGCTGCTACACTAACAGCGACACATGTGATCTTCCAGATGTCATGTTTCCAACTTTATATATATCTAACCAGTGATGATACCTCAGAGAAGCACAGCTTTCTACAGCTCACTGCTTCCTCCCCCAAAACTTATCCGATCTTCGCCTTGGAGAAATCCATCTCAGGATGCTGCAGCCCACATTAAATCCACACGTCAGCCATACACATACATGCACAAGTGGAAAATGAGCAAGCGGCCACCAAAAGATATGAAGAACAACAAAAGAAACCATTAAGGCATTGAAACAAGCTGGCAAAATGTTCATATACACACCAAGTATCAAGGAGACAAGTATGGTTCTAAGCAAGCATCCCAGGGTTCCACGAGGCACCTGTAACCTTCCAAGCCAACCTCATACCATGCGTGACGGGCATGCAAAGAAAAAATGCACCAGTAACAATTGGATGTAGGTCCACTAACTTGTGAGCAGGAAGACGAGAAAACAAAATCTTGCACAAACAGATGTGCAGAGAGCTGCATTACACAAGCATCACTGTGTGTAGGGGGGGTATAACACAGGGAAAGAGACAGCTGCCAAATCCTTACACCCATGTAAGGCAAACTTCATGACTGTTGGTTGCATAATTAGGTAACGAATCGTGGTACCAAAATCAGCCATTGCGTACTCCAGAGCTCTCCGGAGATCGCGGGACGAATCGCAGATACACTGCGCGCGAAGCGCCAGGGGCGCCATCAGGCGCGCGGCCGCTTCAGCGGCCTCCTCTCCGGAGCTCAGCGAAGGAGCACGTTACCACTAGGAAAAAGGGACTGAAGGAATTTCAGGCGACGGGCGACGGGACACTTAGCCACGGGCAACTATCCCCGGGCAATTTCAGCAAGGGACGGAAGGAATTTCAGGCGACGGGCGCCGGTCAAACGGGCGACTACCTAGCAACCGGCAATTTCAGCAAGGGACGAAAGGAATTTCAGGCGACGGGCGCCGGTCAAACGGGCGACTACCTAGCAACCGGCAATTTCAGCGAGGGACGGAAGGACTTTCAGCGCCGACGGGCCACGGTCAACTAGCCACGAGCAACAAGCCACGGGCGATTTCAGCAAGGGACAAAAGTCATGACGGGCGACGGGCCAAAACTTAAGCCACGGGCAACTAGCCAGTAGCCACGGGCCACGGGCAACTGGCTACGGGCGAAAATTTTGTGCAACAGAGGGATGAAAGGAATTTCAACGACACCACTCCAAATAGCCAGTAGCCATCGGGCCACTACTACCGTAGTGGCCCTTATATGTGTACGCTTAATTATCGTACGAAGAGTTTTTGGAATTTTTGTTACAAGTACGTAAAATTTTAGGATTTTTTTTTACAGTACGTAGGTATATTGTCAGGGTATTTACTTGAGGGGCCTCTACAGGTAGACACTGTGGGGGGCACTAATATGTATATTGACTAATCTGAAGGAGATTTCTTCGGTTGTACAAGGCCGGAATGAGGGGTTTTCAGGGGCATGTACAAGGGCGATTCGTACATAATTATGGGTACGGATATAAGGGCCACTGCGGTAACCGGTATCGGGCCACGGGCACCGGGCACCGGGCGACGCGACGGGCCACGGGCACCGTGCCACGGGGATTTGTATTCTGCACAGCCGGACTTTGAATAGGAGTCTCCAATGGTAGAGTCTAAAATAGTAGGGGGCTTGGCCCCCACGGGGTCTACTTGTGCCCGCATAACTTCATGTGACAGCCCAAGACAAAAAAGCTCAATTGTGCTGGATGCATCCGACACCCCAATCTAGTCCCACTGGGCAATCGATGGGTACAGCATGGGACTTTGCAAAACCCTTCCACTTGCCCTCTCTTGTCCACCTTGACCGTCCTTGCCTCATTTGCCACCTTCCCATTCTTCCCCTTGCCTTTTCTCACGTCGTCTGGCGCCCTCTTGCCCCCTTCTCCCAGCTTCTCCCCCCCCCCCCCCCCTCCCCACGCCTCCCCCCGCAACCCCCCCCCCCCCTCACCCCCCTCACCCCCCTCACCCCCTCACCCCCTCGCCCCCCTTACCCCCCTCACCCTCACCTGCTCCATGAACTTCTTGAGCATCTCGTGCTTCTGCTGCTCGTCACTGGTGGGAAGCCCCATCTGCTTCTGGCGCTGGTCAAACTGCACCCACGCACGGCACGCATAGCAATGACAACAACGGCAGCCATAGAGCAGAGTAAACCATTAAAAACATAGGTCGCACGGTTTCAAGCATGGCGGGGCAGTCAAGGCTAGAAAAAAGAGCCACAACGAACACAGCCGAATTGGGGGGGGGGGGGAAGAGGGGGGTCCTAACCCCCCACCCCTCACCCATCACGCACAGTGTGGAGATATGAGATATATACACCCCCAAGTGATAAAATAATCCTCCACACAGTGGCATGTGTTTCCCCATGCCACCAGCGTTTGCTTTGCTAGGGATGACTTGCATAGGGTGGAATACATATCATACTTCTTACATTATGTTTTATTTCTTTTACGAAAAAATCTATTCCACAGCCTATTTCTTGTGTACACTCATGCATATTCAGGTGGCCAACCTGGAGTCACCTTTGCGCGGCTTTCGCCATTTGCATAACCCAGTGAGTAAGTACTACTCACATTCGCCCCCGTGGGGCTAGCAGTTAGATTCGATCCACTGGTGCATATTGGAGAATTCCGGACACACTTGCACCGCTCTTTGATAAAAGGCCTTTTCGCAGTTGGGCTACAGCTTGGGATGCCATAGGATCAGGAGACCCCTATCGTCGCGAAAAAATGCGACAGGTCCTGTGCTCAAATCCCGTATTGTGTCCCAATGTCCAGGAAAAGGCCTCAATTGAGGCCTTTTTTATATTGGGTGTTGCATGCAGCCAAACAACTTTTTTCCAAATATGAGCATAGGCCATGCATTATTATGATTGTTTTGGGGTTGCCAGCACTTAACATCAGTCATATAGCCCCAATACCTATTTAATTATGATTTAACAAAACAGGGTGTCGCTGCGGTGGCACCATAAACACAGCATGACCATAGATGCAAGCAGAAAAAAGGCGGTAGTACTTAGTTCCCTCTGCCTCTTAGGTGTCTTTTGGACCTTTCGAGGTTTCCCCACAACACGGTAAGCATGGCATGACATGGCATGCTCCCCAAGGGACGCCTCATACACAATTGCACGGCCGGGGCTGTCGCGCAGCACTGCAGGCAGCAACAGCCTGCCATGGGTATTGCACGTAACCATGAGGAATCCAAAGCCTCTATTACAAACACGCACAAGGATCATGCATTATAATGATAGGTGTGACCTTCCAAGCGCTTAGCTTCACTCACATAGCCCCAATATCTACGTTGTTACGGTATATTCTGACAGGGGTTTGCTGCCGCGGCAGCAGATGAACAGCACATGGCAAGATATACAAGCATAACTGGACACCATTTGCACTGTCTTCTAGACCTCTAGCTTGATTTTAAGCTTTGCAAGGGTTGCCTGAGACATGGCCAGCATGGCAGGAACTGCCATGCTTCTCATGGAAAGCAAACACGTCTACACGGCGGGGGCCAGCCGCAGAGCACTGCACGAAGTACTAAAACCTGCATTACGTCACAACGGCACTAGGCGCCGATAGGCAGCTAAAAACTGACGATATCACAAGCAAATCGATGCCATTACCTTTCTACCACCAGGACGCACTTACAGTTCACACCCCTCACACCCGGGATCACTAAGCACGCATATGCGCTGGCGCTGAACGTGGCTGCATCAGAAAAGCTGTTCAAGCTCGGCGTTTTCAAGTTGTCCGGAAGCGATGCAGCCCGCAAATCTGGCCGGACAGACGCTCCATGCGTCGTCCATTGACGTATGAAAGCGGCTGCAGCGGCCTCACCAGCGCTGTTCGCATAATGGCGCTCCCATAGCTGGGGGCGCGCGCGCGTTTATTGTCCGCATCCCAGTTTTTCCTAGCTAAAAACACCCCTTCCTCTACCTACGGATGCACGCCAAAAGGCTCGAAAATAGCCAGTGCCCCTTTAGTCACAGCTGCCCCAACATCCCCCCCCGCCGTTCCGCTAGTCTCCTTCCCAGCATATCGAAGCACCGGCCTGCTGGCAAGCGCACTATCAACGCCGATTACGCCCCATCTGAATTTCACTAACCTGGCATTCAGCACACAAATAACGACCCCACGAATTTATAAATCGACTTTTGACACATTTAGCGGTCGGGCTAGCTTCAAGGATAATTTATCTGCCCAACGCGCTCCATACTGCTCGAAATGATGCACGAACGTGGCCATACGGTCCATTTTACTCGAGGCCGCCATGGTCGGGCATTCGTGAAAATTCCTCGTCCCGTTGCACGAAAGTGGCCAAAATAGGTACTTTTCCACCTCACGTATTTTTCAGTAACCGTCGACCCCTGTCGACCCCAACGGGTCAGGACGCTCAGCACATGTACCAGATTCGCGCCACTGGGGCCGGACGACCCATAGGACCGGTCCTTCCCGCCAAAATACCGTACTTTGTGAGATCTTGGTAAAAAAGGCCTCAATTGAGCCAAAAGGCCTCAATTGAGGCCTCTGGACAAATAGACAATTGTACACAAAAATTCAACAATCATCCATAATAATATACTAATTATCGATATTGGAATAGCAGTACTATAATATCAATGACCAGAATAGTATAAAAATGATTCAGTATATCAAGTACCGTAGGTTCTAGCTTGCCCGTTAAGACCACAGTGGCGGAGCACATTTCACAGGCCACCCTTACGCTTGCTAAGATGCGCAATTTTTTGGATGGATAGGTGGAGTGGGTGGGTGGGTGGGTGGGTGGGTGGGTGGGTGGGTGGGTGGGTGGGTGGGTGGGTGGGTGGGTGGGTGGGTGGGTGGGTGGGTGGGTGGGTGGGTGGGTGGGTGGGTGGGTGGGTGGGTGGGTGGGTGGGTGGGTGGGTGGGTGGGTGGGTGGGTGGGCGGGCGGGCGGGCGGGCGGGCGGGCGCATCAAGTTTCGTTTAAGTGGCCAGCCGGAGCGGCTGCTTAGGTTTTAGCGGGCAAGTGTTCGAAGCGCATCATTGGTGGATTACTTGGGGAACTCGGGTTTCCCCGCGAAACTCCAACCGCACGTTCAGATTTCCAAATCTCAAGTAAAGTTCGGCGCAACTTTCTGAACGGGGGCAGTTAACGAGCAGCATTCCTCCGGACGAATGAATTGCGTTCCATACTTGCGCAAGATTTTGAAAGGTAGCTTGCGTGCAGCCCTACTAAAATTTGCGCGGACGTTCAGATTTCCAAATCTCAAGTAAATTTCGGCGGAACATTCTGAACGGGGGTAGTTGGCGGGCAGCGTTCCTCCAGACGAATGAAATGCGTTCCATACTAGCGCAAAATTTTGAAAGGTAGCTTGCGTGCAGCCCTACTAAAATTTGCGCGAAGTGTGGGACTGAAAGTTCGTAACGGGAACTTTTTGGTAGTTGCCGTCACTTCCTCTTGTGCAAACGTGTGGGAGTGAAATTTCGTAACGGAAACTTTTTGGTAGTTGCCGTCACTTCATTTTGCGCGAGTGTTGGGCTGAAAATTCGTAACGGAAACTTTTTGGTAGTTGGCGTCACTTCCTTTGGTTCGACTGAAAATTCGCTGAAATTTGCTGAATTCGTACCGTAGCCTAATTTTTAGTACCTCGAAGTGACGGGGCACCTAAAAATTTGCCCACAAGTACACTTGGCAGCGCGCTCACTGGGAAAAATTGTACAGCCGCTCCGGCGGGCCACTTGAACGAATTGTAATGGGGCGGGCGGGTGGGCGGGTGGGCGGGCGGGTGGGTGGGTGGGTGGGTGGGTGGGTGGGTGGGTGGGTGGGTGGGTGGGTGGGTGGGTGGGTGGGTGGGTGGGTGGGTGGGTGGGTGGGTGGGTGGGTGGGTGGGTGGGTGGGTGGGTGGGTGGGTGGGTGGGTGGGTGGGTGGGTGGGTGGGTGGGTGGGTGGGCGGGTGGGCGGGTGGACGGGTGGGCGGGTGGGCGGGTGGGCGGGTGGGCAGGCGGGGGGCGGGCGGGTGGGTGGGTGGGTGGGTGGGTGGGTGGGTGGGTGGGTGGGTGGGTGGGTGGGTGGGTGGGTGGGTGGGTGGGTGGGTGGGTGGGTGGGTGGGTGGGTGGGTGGGTGGGTGGGTGGGTGGGTGGGTGGGTGGGTGCGTGGGTGGGTGAGTGGGTGGGTGGGTGGGTGTGGGTGCGTGGGTGCGTGGGTGGGTGGTGGGTGGGTGGGTGGGTGGTGGGTGGGTGGGTGGGTGGGTGGGTGGGTGGGTGGGTGGGTGGGTGGGTGGGTGGGTGGGTGGGTGGGTGGGTGGGTGGGTGGTGGGTGGGTGGGTGGGTGGGTGGGTGGGTGGGTGGGTAGGAGGGTGGGTGGGTGGGTGGGTGCGTGGGTGGGTGAGTGGGTGGGTGCGTGGGTGCGTGGGTGGGTTCCAGTTTGGAGCAGTTTGGTCAGGGTTTCCGCAGCAAGTTTTGCACCGTACCATTTTAGCCGCAGAGTCAAGTGTTTTGCGCCTAGATCCACCGTCCAGGTAGTAGATGCCAATGGGCATTCTCAAATTGCGGCCCCTCTTCACGCCTCTTCTCTCCAAATGAATCGGCTTCACAAACTGTTCGAAATGTGCTCCGCCAGAATACACCACTGCTTATGATCCACAAGAATCCGCCAGGATCCCAACGGTCCATTGTAGTTTTCTGATGACCCACTCCCCGGTGAAGCACATTTTCCCCTTCCCATCATCTTCTCCACTACGCCACACACCCTCCCTTCAAATGCCCCGAACCCATCACCTCAACGAATAACCCACCCCTTTACTCGTGCACATCCCACACACTCATCCCCTCACCATCATCTTCTCCACGGTTGCGCGCGTCTCCCCATCCAGGTCCGACAGCTTGGAGTTCTCCGGCTCCACCTTTTGCGTGTTGATCTCCTTCTGCCCCTTTAGCACGCTCTTCCACCACTCCATCTGGTGCTGCTTGCACAGGAAGATACTCACCACCTTGGAGTCCTCTGCACACACGCAGGGGCAGCAGACCGCGGGTCCATGGGCGCCGATGGCCAGGTGTCAGGCAGGGAAAAGGTCCGGAAGAAGCAACGTGGTATTTTAGGTGCAGGAATGCATCCGGTGATGGGCTGCCACAGGCCGCGGGCAGACACCGAGATCACAGCCCTCGCCAAGACGTGCCAAAACATGACCATGCCAGATCATTGTCATTTCCTCTCCAAGCATGTCACCCATGTCCTCACCGCTGGAGGCCACCCACCCCATGATCAGTAGGTGCAACCCTGCCATGCTGCCATAGGGTGGTGCGCCACACATATTGCCAATATGCCATGAACAACCCTATCTTGCTTGCCCTCTCCCCTCTCCCCCACCTGCACTCTCCCCACACACCCATCCCCTCTCCCCAACCACACCATGAAACACGGCAGCACATGACACAGCATGAGGTTGCATATGACACCCCGACCTCACCCTCACCACCAGTCCAGGCGCCATGCACTTTCCAGCTGTCCACTTGCATGACACTTGCGTGGCATTTGCATGGCATATGCATGATACACACTGTCCCTGTATACCAGTGTCACCTATGAAGACTTGTCCACCCATCGCGATCGTATGCGTATAAACCTGCCACCTGTCACATAAAAGTGTATACATACAAGTGTCACCCATCAAGTGTGTTAACGTGCCACCCGCAACATACCCAGGCTCCACACGCAGTCATCTGCGATGACGTTGGCAAACAGCGTGCCCTGGGGGGATGAGCAAAGGCCACCCACACAGAACAAGCAAACCCACAAAAGGGGTGGGCCGAGAAAAAGACGCGAGATGAGCGTGGGAGAAAGGGGGAGAGAACGAAGATGGGGGAAAGAGAGACACGAGGGACAGCGAGGTCACGAGGTTCTGATAAGAAGCCAAGGGGTAGAGGCCATGGTATAACCACTCGGGTAGAAGCAACGGGTTTCTGGCAGAAGCAAAGCCACTGCACGAGCTTCTCGTCAGCCCACAGAGGATTTTCTGACAGCGATAACATCAGCAAAGCTGTCTCAGAATGGTTTTCGTGTGGTGGAAGACACACTGCGTACCTAGCCATGGGGCAAGGCTGCTGGGAGGCATGTGAAAACAATTGTCCCTGCAACCCTCCCCATGCGACCACGCAAACCAACAAGCCTCACATCTCCAACAGCTACCACTGCGCAAGGCAGCACCTCAACGGAAAACCCTCACATTCATTGTTATAAGAGTAGCCACGATGGCAGGTGCCCCAACACGGCCTGTGGGGCCATGTTGGTGGCCCCACAAGTGGCGTGGCCACCAACATGGCGCTGACTACAGGAAAAGGCTGCCCTTTGGTCATCATGGGAGTGCTCGAGCCACTTCCAACGAGGGCAATAGAACACGCTGCGACGTATTGCTTACATCAAGTATCGGAGGCTGTCCCTTGATGCCCACTTTGAGTTGGCTGCGTGTGATCTTGATGTCCAGCATCTTGCTCTTGGTCCCTGGGGGCACCGGCACACTGATGGTCGCGTCCTGCAGGGTCTGCGTCCACGAGAACGTGCCCATGTCCGCGCCGTTCCCCGAGTTGGGTTCTGGGGTCCAGGCGAATCCGGTGCAGCAAAGCGAGAGGTATATGACGGTCCCGCCACGAAACCGCGACACGACAGTTAGGAAGTTTGTAAATATAAATTCTGCAGCGACAACAGTGCCGGAACCTCCTTAGGGAAAAAACCCCTTGAAGTTCTAAGAAGTAAAGCGAGGCGATGTGGACAACTTACTCAGAAGGCCCTTATCATCTTCGTCGCTGTCTTCCCGAGAAACGTCCTCCGCTGGCTGGCTCGTGGACGCTGCCGCCGGTTCCGACGCAGGGGACGCTGAAGCTGCGGGCGCCGGAGCAGGGGCGGGAGCTGCTGGTGCGGCAGCTGGCTTCGATGGCTCCTGCGGCTTTGCCTGGGGCTCTACCTTCCGTGCTTCCGACGGACCCGCCGAGGACGAGCTGCCACCGGAAGAAGCCGCTTCAGAATGCACACGACGCCTCTTCGCGTTCCTGGCTACATCCAAGACTTTCGACTCGAAATCCGAGTCAAAAAAATTCGACTTCTTCCTGAGGAAATAGAAGACGGTTTGCAGAAAATCCACGGGATCCGACTTGTGCTGTCTATAAAGGTTGTCCAGAACAGTGTCTGCACCGGAAGGCTTCAGCGGCTCATCCTCCTCTATCTCGCCAATGACCACCATGGCGTAAGATGAAATTAAATAGTCGATACCCAAATGATAAGGCTTTCCGAGCAAGGTGCTTCAACGCACAAATTAGTTTACTTGAGGCAGCGATTAGGTGTGCAGGCTGGCAGAAACGCGCGTTCCTCTGTTCACTGCGAAATGCAGCTCGTCCCAGCTTCCAGAACGTCGCGTAAAGCGCGGGAGACTCTCTTTGCTGCATTCTCAACCTTGCACCAGGATCTGGCCAACACCGCAGCCCCAGCCACGCTTGCTTATTGATTCTACAAGTACCGAGTATAGCCACTACACACAAGTACCTGCCTATCCGGTATCTCCCTACGTCTTTGTTGCGGACGTCAGTAGACATTTAGGATGCACGGTGCGCTGGCTCGCAGTCTGTACTGTAGTTGGCCTTGTTTTCTGCACTCGTTGTAGACTTATCACAGGCGTCTGCCTTCGTTGTTGTTGTTGTTGTTGTTGTGTCCCACGCCGCAGTCAACAGCAGAGAATTCTCTGCCTTCGTATGCATGCAATGTAAATTGGAGCCGATTGGAGCTGCTTGTATAATGTATTGGGCAGCTCACCTCCGGCCCTGCATTACATGTAGCAGTCAAGTATTGATTTTTCACTCCATGGTCGTAAGTTGTGCGATACGCCGGGTTTTGGCGCACGTGGAAAACAAAGCGTGTATAAATTCCAACGCCTGCTCTGTTTTACTGGCGCTGTTCTGCTTCCTCTGACCGTGCGGCGTATAGAACACGCTTGTACATCCGTGGAAGGCAAACGTGCGAAATCCGCTGGCTCTGCTGTTGATAAGCGGCTCTTTGGCGAGTACCAGCTCACTAGCCCGGTCGTTGGCTGCTCAAGTTAGGAACCCGTATTTCATATCCCAACAACATGGCTCCAGTTGCGGCGAGATACTGTGCTGTTATGTGCTACGTAACCTAGGCAGCTTACCTTAAAGCGAGCTGAGCAAGCACTCTGCATTGGCCAACGTGGAGCGAACTGGGCGCCTCGTGTTCTCTTGTATCCTGACGTCATGCTACGCCCAAGGCAGCTGACCCCAAACGAGGGTTGGGGTCACCCTCGTGGAACGTAGTGCCGTACGCGGTGCCTATTATAGCTGGTGTCTATACATAGCGGCTTGACACTCCTGAGTCCTACAAGTCACTCTGTGCACCAGAATCCTTTGTAGCCAACCATGCGATGGCTAGAACGGCATCCTCTTTTACAATTGAGGCCGAGCTACCTAGTCTGTGCAGGCTTAGCCTCGCTAGCAATATACGGTTGCACACGCGGAGATGCCCGGCTGACGGTTGTGAAAAGACAAGCTGTCGCGCAGGCGTCCTCCCGGGCGCATAGATAGCTGACCAGCAGACCCCTTCTTTTGGGATTATACCCCCAACTGCTTGGCTCCATCCTTGACCTTACCGCCGCAACAAGCTGGCCATCCTGGTCATTGTTACACAAATTCTTTGTATGCACTAAAAATGGGGCCTGCCACAGCAGTGAATGCACAGCAATCAACCCGGTCTCCCATCCCACAGGTGTGTACGTGGTCACCAAACATTTTAGCTGCTATGACTTTTACCGTGCTCCGCCCGTGCCTTCTCAACAAGGCCATGCATTAATATAGCTAGATTGCAGTTTGCCTGACTGATCACATAGATAGAAAGGGGCTGAGCCGGGCCCATGCGTGCTGTCTGCACGGCCCTGCACGGCCAGCTAGTGCCAGCTGGTCAGCTGGTCCATGACGATGCGCTTGATCGCTCCTCAAATGCTGGCGGGAGTCGCGTAGTTGCAGGGTGTAAGCCTATACCCTGCAAGGAATTAAATTTGATGTGGTTTGAGTAATAATATACCCAGGATTGCGTGCATGTGCGTATGTGCAGTCTACAGCTCACCAATGCATTGAATGCAAGCTACATTACATAGAGAAATCCCCGCGTGCACAGAAGGCACACGTTCATGCATAATTAACGGACTGCAATAAATTTATATGCATATCTACAACTTGTACCGAGCGATTGCGTGCATAGGAACCGAGCGCTTGCGTGCATAGGAAAACGATACGGAGTCATGGGCATGATGAATGCAAACCTCACACATTCGACGTGAACCTAGCATACATGTATATAGCTGTGAAGTATGATTTTGTAATATGGATTATTATTATCATTACTATTATTATAATTATTATTACAATTATTATTACTTACATATATCTCCATTGGGAGGACATGTAGCACGTATCCCTGAGACGGGGCATATGGCTTTTAATATACATTCTGGGCTACTTCCTGCAAGGGTAGGGTGTAAACTACACCTGCTCTTGCTGCACAAAGTGCACCTGCACCGCTATATGTATTCCAGCACCTAAGGCGCGGACATGCGTGTGTGTTTTTTCCCTATCAACCTTTCTTGCATGTTAATTGTTAGTTTGTTACCCTCTGTCTCCCTACATGCAGGTCTTCCTAGAGATAGCCATGCGGCTCCCGCGACCTTAATTCGCGTCTTTCCTCTCAGACGACTACCCTAGTCCTTCCACGGCGCTGGATCGCCATGCGTCCAGGCATAGTTGTCTCACTTCACATAGGGTGGAAGGTCATCATGGCTAAACAATATGGCTAGGGCATGGCTTCTCAGCAGACTGCATGCCTGGCTATCGAGGCCCGTGCAGTGGGGCTTGAGGTCAGCAAGAAGACAGAGGCTCTGGCGATTGGGCTCACCCACCCACCGCCACCCCTCTTTCTCTTTGACGGCTCTCGAGTCCTGTATCGGGACCGTGTCAGGCAGCCTGCTCCCCAGCTGCGAGGCTGATGTGGACCACCGCATCTCCCTTGCTCTTCTTACGGGACCACGCCCCGATGCCCTTTACAGAAGGGTGTGTGGCAGGGCCGCTGCGTGCTCTCGCCCTACCTGTTCATTATTGTGGTCGAATACGTAATGATTCAGGCGCGCAAGCGATTTGCCCGCATCGTGGGCAGGGAACCAGGAGTGCAGGTTGCTAACAAATTCTGGCATGGCGGTGCGGACACGGAGATTCGGCTGGCAGACATCATCTACGCAGACGACACCACCCTCTTCGAGGACACTGAGCATGTGCAGACATGGCTTGACTGCCTGGCTCTAGCTCGAGGCCCGTGCAGTGGGGCTTGAGGTCAGCAAGAAGACAGAGGCCCTGGCGGTTGGGCTCACCAACCCATGCACCGCCGCCCCTCTTTAATTCTCCTAGACGGCTCTCGAGTCCTGTATCGGGACCGCGTTAAGCTGCTGGGCAGCCTGCTCCCCAGCTGCGAGTTTGATGTGGACCATCCGGCATCTCCCTCGCCTGGCACGCTTTACGCCAGTACCGGGCCCTGTGGCGCAAGCCCCTGGGCAAGATCGAGAAACAGGACCTGTTCAAGGTCCTCATCCTTCCTGTTCTCACGTATGGAGCCGAGACGTGGACCCTCACCGCCGACCTGGCCCGCAAGCTGGACGGCGCGGTCACCAGCATGCTGCGCGATCCATTTACAGAGTAGGATATGCTGCTCATGTCCGCAACGAGGACCTGTACCAGGGCATGCCCTATATCACCAGCACCATTAAGCAACGACGCCTGCAGCTAGTAGGCCGGGCACCTAGCTCGCACCAACCAGGTAGACACCTCACGTGGCCCCCCCGCAGGACTGCGACCAGCCCAGCCTGGCCGGCACCTCCTGACGTGGGCTGGGCCCAGTGATGTTAGATGCCGCAAGGCCCGCACCTTCAAAGAACAGCTAGTAGAGGACATGGGGGGCCTAGGCCTCTCCGTGATTAATGGAAGAAGATGATGGACAAGGCCAAGTGGGCCCAGGTCATAGAGGACAATGAGCCCCCCCCCAGTGGGGAAGCGCCCGCGTGTGCAATCTCGTGGGAGGCACGCCAGATAGCCCCCTAGAGGGCAGCGTGCGGCTGCCTAGATAGATGTTGTAGTTAGAATGTTGTTAGATAGATGTAGTATGTAGCCGATGTAGATAGACTAGACCGGTAGGACTGTTTGCACCCATCCATCCATCCATCCATCCATCGGGGTTAATGCTCCGTGACTCCCCAACGGTAGCACGAGTCTAATTAATTAATTAATCTCCCTTGCCTGGCACGCGTTACGCCAACTAATACCGGGCCCTATGGCGCAAGCCCCTGGGCAAGAGCGAGAAACAGGACCTGTTCAAGGTCCTCGTCCTTAATTCCTGTTCTTACGTATGGGGCCGAAACGTGGACCCTTACCGCCGACCTGGCCCGCAAGCTGGACGGCGCGGTCACCAACATGCTGCGATCCATTTTCAGGGTAGGATATGCTGCACACGTCCGCAATGAGGACCTTTACCTTGGCATGCCATATATCACCAGCACCATTAAGCAGCGATTACGCCATGCAGCTCGTAGGGCACCTAGCTCGCACCAGTTGCCAGGTAGACACCTCACGTACGTGGCCCCCCCGCGGGACTGCGACCAGCTCAGCCTGGCCGGCACCTCCTGACGTGGGCCGGGCCCCGTGATGTTAGACGCCGCTTGCAAGGCCCGCATCTTCAAAGAACAGCTAGTAGTAGAGGACATGGGGCCGGGGCCTAGCTAGGCCTCTCCGTGATTTAGAAAAAGATGATGGACAAGGCCAAGCATGGGCCCAGGTCATAGAGGACAATGAGCCCCCCCCCCGTGGGGAAGTGCCCGCGTGTGCAAACCCGCGGGAGGCACGCCAGACAGCTCCCCTAGGGTAGAGTTGATGTTGATAGCTTTAGATAATAGATGTAGGTAGATGTCCAGTATCTTTTTCCATCTTATATATATTATAATATTTATTAAACGCGTTCTCGGTTGGGCCGGGAGTCACGGAGGGATGGATGGATGGGTACACTCAATCCTACCGGTCTAAGCTATCTACAGGCTATCACTAGGAGACAACCAGCGCAGGGGCAGAAATCGGGAGAATCCGGACCATCCATGCATGGTAGCTCGAGCCTGCCGTTATCTTGTCCGCGTTTTTGAGTCGTTCAGGATGATGAAGATGAATGGTGATGGAAATGTGTAGCCTTAATTGTGCATTGAAATTATGGCTGGCGTACGTGTAGAGCGACTAGATGACCTAGACGCGTCATCCCCCGCGATGACCTACCGCGGTGGAGCTGGAAACAGCATGCTTGATCAGGGCGTGTGTTTCGAGGCTATGTACAAAACAATCCTATTCTATATCTATGGTGCTCGCGACCCTAGGGGTCGTGTCTCAGCATGCAGTGCCGCCGGCCACGTACGTGGGCGGCCCACGTGTGCAAACGCACGGCTTAATTCCCCACTGCACCTGGGGGTTATTGTCCTCTATATGACCTGGGCCCACTTGGCCTTGTCCATCATCTTTTTCCAAATCACGGATCGAGAGGCCTAGGCCCCCCATGTCCTCTACTAGCTGTCGGTTCTTTGAAGGTGCGGGCCTTGCGGCGTCTAACCTCAGGCTGGGCCCGGCCCACGTGAGGAGGTGCTGGCCCGGCTAGAGTGGGCGGCGGGGCGCGCAGCCCTGCATGCAGAGGGGCCACGTGAGGTGTCTGCCTGGTTGGTGCGAGCTAAGTGCCCTACTAGCATCAGGCGCCGCTGCTTGATGGTGCTGGTGATAAGTGGCATGCCGAGATACAAGTCCTCGGACCGCTTGCGGACGTACATGATCGAGCAGCCGGTATCCTACACGAAAAATTGACTACAGCACATAGGCGTACGTGCAGTACACAAGGCCACGGGACCTGGCTATAGGCCTTACTATTCTACTACACTACTACGTATCCAGCACTGTAAATTATTACAGCAGTTTATACTGAACAAGTCTCGAGTGGACACGTGTGTAGTACTCCTTCACACACAGATCTCGAATGATTTATCTAGTACCAAATCCGAAAGGCTTGCGTCACTCCCCGGAAAGGGAATTTTTATCGCGGATGACTGTAGGTGTCAGTTGGCGATGCCTTAGGATCGGGAGACGTCCGTCCTATAGTCAGCAAAAGTTGGTGCGAGAGGTCCCCAGTTCGATTCCGGCCTGGATTCATTTGCAGATCGTGTTTTCCGCGGACCGGCACTGAACGCAAATGGTTTTCACCTTTGCGGCGTGCCAAATCAGAATCAGAGTATATATAGTAGTTTTATTATTGATAAAATAAAATATTCCCCTAAGCTGGGGTGGCTGGAGGTGCCGGGGCAGCGGGGGTCGCTTGCCAGGGCTTGTGACCGACGTAGATGGCCGCCCCCTTCCAGTACACCGGCTAGCTTCCCGGCACGGTCTGCCGGAGCTGGAGGAGGTAGGTCAGCCATAGCTCCCGGCCCCGGTCGCCGTTGTTGCTGCGCCAGGGTCAAGTCGTTGTCTAGGGTGTCGTGAGTCTTCTCGAGCCGCTCGCGGCGTCTGAGTAACGAAGTCTTGTCCGGGCCGGGTATAATTCTCAAAGATTATTTCGAGCAGAAGAGGAGGCGCCCCCGGCCGCCTCACTCTGCGAGCAGGGAAGGCGGCCGGAGGGCCTCCAGCTTCATCTCACCAACATGAGGCCCATGCGGCCTGAAGGATTTCTCTCTCAAACACCTGTGCAAGCTTCCCGGAATTCTCACCTTCCACCAGGTCGAAGTTCTTGGCCATGCAACTTCCGTCATCGCCAGCGGCTGCGCTTGTCGAGCTCGGCCTCCTCGCGGAGGTCGAGCGTCTGCTGAGCACTTGAGCTCAGTGCTGCGACGGCGGAGGTGGTGGAGGAGGTGGTGTGCATGTTGCTTTAGCATGTTCGCCCAGGTCTGGCCGGTGGGAGGAGCATCGCCAGCTGGGCCACCGGCCGGGGGCTGGCTTGGCGGCAAAGTCCTTCACCGCAGGGGCGGCTGCGGCGTTTTGCAGGCACTCGATGGCGATGGCGTTGTCCTGGAGGCGCTTGTCGATGTCGCGAAGCTGGGCGGTGATGGAGTCGGTGGAGTCGGTGGTAGTGGGGCCGGGTGGGGGTGGAGGCGGTGGTAGTGGGGGTACGGTGGTAGTGGAGGCGAGGAGGGTGGAGGTATACGGGTGGTGCAGATGGCGGGGAGGTCGGCTGCCCAGCCATGCAGCGTGCGCGGCCCACGGCTGCCACATCTGCAGGCATGCATGCAGCGAGGGGAGTCACGTGCTGCGCGATGGCTTCTTGAAGGTGGTGCATGGAGGAAGGTGGATTCGGTCAAGGGGGAGGGGACGTACCCAGAGGTCGTCAGCAGAGCGCTTAAGGATGGAAAAAAGAGCGGCGAGCTGAAGGCGCAGTAGTATGGATGCTCGTATGTAATTTGTATATATGTAATATGTACCCTTAGTTGGGTTGAGCTCGGAGACATCATGGTGGTGCAGGTGCCCTTGGTGCACGTAGAGCAAGTGTTGTTTACATTCCAGCCTTAATTGCAGGAAGTAGCCCAGAATGTATTAAAAGCCATATGCCCCTTCTCTGCCAGGATATGACAGTGCTACATATGTACTCCCAACGGAGTTATGTTACTATTTAATTAATTAATGTAATATGTACATATATGAATAGCTATGTAGAATTTAATGTAGTATAAGTGCGTACTAGTAGCAATTTTGTATCAAGGAGACAACCAGCGCAAGCCAGAAATTAATCGGGAGAATCCGGAGCAATTTTATGTGGTGACATGATGTACTGGGCATCAATTAAAATCAATTAAATTTATGACCGATGTAGATGTACTGGGCATCAATGAGTATATTGAATTCATCGACATCAATTAAGTACGTGCAGATAATCACCTTCGAATGCATCGTAACGATATACACAGGGATCGATCTATCAAGATTTCAATCGCATGTAGAGTCAATGGCATATGCATTGACATGTGTACTTGCCCACGCTCCTTGTTATGATATGCTCACATGGGTCTTATTGCACCCACATGCAGATCTTGCCGGATCGTTTACCGTGTCCGATTGCAGCTGTGGTATATGCCTCTGGCATGAAGGAGAAAGGGGGTCTCTGCCCTTTCTTCGATCCTGTTGTGCACACACAGGGATTGAAAGCTGCACTTCGGTGCTCCGTGACTCCCCAATATTTAACGGGAGCACGAGTTGAATTAATTAATTAATCGACATGTGCATAACCCAAACCGGTCAAGCTAGGGCAAAGTGCAAACACATGGTACACAAATAAAAGGGTCATCAATTGACAGGGGTTTTAGTTTGCGAGCAATATGTACAGCCATCCGAACTGTATACGTGCGCATGCGCCGTACGTACACCATGCATTCAAGTGCATTTGAAGGGCCGGCTCGCTGGTTTGGTGGAGCTGCGTGCATGGGCACCGCCTTCTCATTCACAGGACAAAGCGGCCCCCCCATCGGCCAGTCCTGCTCACCTTCAGCTCCGTGGAGGATAAGCGGCTGTTGGAACCTCTCTCGTCGCAAGAATTAAGTTGCGCTGGCGGCCACCTCCCCTGAACGCTGGTCGCTGGATGACGACGTCTATGTACTGACAGGCCTGATCCCCGCTCAGCAGCAGCAGCTAGCGACGCGACCTGTGGCGTCGGATCGAATACATCTGCCACAAGCAAGACCCCCAGCAAGATTTCTCTGGAGGAGATCGAGGGGACTTGATGGTCCACACCAGACATGTGGAAGCCCCGGCCACCGTCGGCTAGATTAGTCATAGCCATCAATTGCGCGCTTGATGCATACCTGGACACACTCCAAGTAAGCAAGTAATTAGTACTTGCGTGTCATGCATGCGCGCATGGGCATGCCACGGAGTACGTACAGTCTATGCTAATCTCATGAGTATATAAGCCGCTCATGGTACGGGTACAGCTCCTTCCCGTGACGGCGGGCTGCGGCCTGTGTTAGCGCCAGCCAGGCGGCAACCACCCAGGCATCGCGCAGGTATACAGCGGGGCTGTCGATCCAGCAGTCGCGGGGTCGCTCAGGGAGCAGCTGACACACTCCTAGACATGCCACTATGTATGTGCAATGCCCAACTAATGCACGGTGCTGTGGCATGAACGAACGAATGAACGAACGAACGAACAAACGAATGAACGAACGAACGAACGAACGAACGAACGAACGAACGAACGAACGAACGAACGAACGAACGAACGAACGAACGAACGAACGAACGAACGAACGAACGAACGAACGAACGAACGAACGAACGAACGAACGAACGAACGAACGAACGAACGAACGAACGAACGAACGAACGAACGAACGAACGAACGAACGAACGAACGAACGAACGAACGAACGAACGAACGAACGAACGAACGAACGAACGAACGAACGAACGAACGAACGAACGAACGAACGAACGAACGAACGAACGAACGAACGAACGAACGAACGAACGAACGAACGAACGAACGAACGAACGAACGAACGAACGAACGAACGAACGAACGAACGAACGAGACCTGTAGGTAGGTAGGTAGGTAGGTGGGTGGGTGGGTGGGTGGGTGGGTGGGTGGGTGGGTGGGTGGGTGGGTGGGTGGGTGGGTGGTGGGTGGGTGGGTGGGTGGGTGGGTGGGTGGGTGGGTGGGTGGGTGGGTGGGTGGGTGGGTGGGTGGGTGGGTGGGTGGGTGGGTGGGTGGGTGGGTGGGTGGGTGGGTGGGTGGGTGGGTGGGTGGGTGGGTCGGGAGGGAGGGGGGAGGGAGGGAGGGAGGGAGGGAGGGAGGGAGGGAGGGAGGGAGGGAGGGAGGGAGGGAGGGAGGGGAGGGAGGGAGGGAGGGAGGGAGGGAGGGAGGGAGGGAGGGAGGAGGGAGGGGAGGGGGAGGGAGGGAGGGAGGGGGAGGGAGGGGAGGGAGGGAGGAGGGAGGGAGGGAGGGAGGGAGGGAGGAGGGAGGGAGGGAGGGAGGGAGGGAGGGAGGGAGGAGGGAGGAGGAGGAGGGAGGGAGGGAGGGAGGGAGGGAGGGAGGGAGGGAGGGAGGAGGGAGGGAGGAGGGAGGAGGGAGGGGAGGGAGGGAGGAGGGAGGGAGGGAGGAGGAGGGAGGGAGGAGGGAGGAGAGGAGGGAGGGAGGGAGGGAGGGAGGGAGGGAGGGAGGGAGGGAGGGAGGAGGAGGGAGGAGGAGGGAGGGAGGGGAGGAGGAGGGAGGGAGGGAGGGAGGGAGGGAGGGAGGGAGGGAGGGAGGGAGGGAGGAGGGGGAGGGAGGGAGGGAGGGAGGGAGGAGAGGAGGGAGGGAGGGAGGGAGGGAGGGAGGGAGGGAGGGAGGGAGGGAGGAGGGAGGGAGGGAGGGAGGAGGGAGGGAGGGAGGGAGGGAGGGAGGGAGGGAGGGAGGGAGGGAGGGAGGGAGGGAGGGAGGAGGAGGGAGGGAGGGAGGGAGGGAGGGAGGGAGGGAGGGAGGAGGAGGGAGGGAGGGAGGGAGGAGGGAGGGAGGAGGGAGGGAGGGAGGGAGGGAGGGAGGGAGGGAGGGAGGAGGAGGAGGGAGGGAGGGAGGGAGGGAGGGAGGGAGGGAGGGAGGGAGGGAGGGAGGGAGGGAGGGAGGGAGGAGGAGGAGGGAGGGAGGGAGGGAGGAGGGAGGGAGGGAGGGGGAGGGAGGGAGGAGGGAGGGAGGGAGGGAGGGAGGGAGGGAGGGAGGAGGGAGGGAGGAGGGAGAGGAGGGAGGAGGGAGGGAGGAGGGAGGGAGGGAGGAGGGAGGAAGGAAGGAAGGAAGGAAGGAAGGAAGGAAGGAAGGAAGGAAGGAAGGAAGGAAGGAAGGAAGGAAGGAAGGAAGGAAGGAAGGAAGGAAGGAAGGAAGGAAGGAAGGAAGGAAGGAAGGAAGGAAGGAAGGAAGGAAGGAAGGAAGGAAGGAAGGAAGGAAGGAAGGAAGGAAGGAAGGAAGGAAGGAAGGAAGGAAGGAAGGAAGGAAGGAAGGAGGAAGGAAGGAAGGAAGGAAGGCAGGCAGGCAGGCAGGAAGGAAGGAAGGAAGGACGGAAGGAAGGAAGGAAGGAAGGAAGGAAGGAAGGAAGGAAGGAAGGAAGGAAGGAAGGAAGGAAGGAAGGAAGGAAGGAAGGAAGGAAGGAAGGAAGGAAGGAAGGAAGGAAGGAAGGAAGGAAGGAAGGAAGGAAGGAAGGAAGGAAGGAAGGAAGGAAGGAAGGAAGGAAGGAAGGAAGGAAGGAAGGAAGGAAGGAAGGAAGGAAGGAAGGAAGGAAGGAAGGAAGGAAGGAAGGAAGGAAGGAAGGAAGGAAGGAAGGAAGGAAGGAAGGAAGGAAGGAAGGAAGGAAGGAAGGAAGGAAGGAAGGAAGGAAGGAAGGAAGGAAGGAAGGAAGGAAGGAAGGAAGGAAGGAAGGAAGGAAGGAAGGAAGGAAGGAAGGAAGGAAGGAAGGAAGGAAGGAAGGAAGGAAGAGTTAAGTAATGCAATACGCATTACTTAACTAAAATTGGGCCGCGTGGGGAAATCCGGCGTTCCGCACACACCGCTCGTTACCGAGGTGACTCGATTAATTACGACTCGGCTATTCCCAGCCTCGCGCCGTAATTCCTATTTCGACTTGGCCTACCCGGCCTCCGCCAAACATAGAAATCCACAAATATTTCGACTCGGCCTCCCAGGCCTACCCGCCGCAAATATTTCCGTGCCTCCGAGAGGATTCGAACCCGGTACCCCAGGAGCGAACGCCAATCTTAGTTAAGTAATGCAATACGCATTACTTTTGCATACTTAGAGGCCGAGTCGAAATATTTGTGGATTTCTATGTTTGGCGGAGGCCGGGTAGGCCAAGTCGAAATAGGAATTACGGCGCGAGGCTGGGAATAGCCGAGTCGTAATTAATCGAGTCACCTTGGTAACGAGCGGTGTGTGCGGAACGCCGGATTTCCCCACGCGGCCCAATTTTAGTTAAGTAATGCAATACGCATTACTTTTGCATACTTGCAAGTATGCAAAAGTAATGCGTATTGCATTACTTAACTGGAAGGAAGGAAGGAAGGAAGGAAGGAAGGAAGGAAGGAAGGAAGGAAGGAAGGAAGGAAGGAAGGAAGGAAGGAAGGAAGGAAGGAAGGAAGGAAGGAAGGAAGGAAGGAAGGAAGGAAGGAAGGAAGGAAGGAAGGAAGGAAGGAAGGAAGGAAGGAAGGAAGGAAGGAAGGAAGGAAGGAAGGAAGGAAGGAAGGAAGGAAGGAAGGAAGGAAGGAAGGAAGGAAGGAAGGAAGGAAGGAAGGAAGGAAGGAAGGAAGGAAGGAAGGAAGGAAGGAAGGACGGAAGGAAGGAAGGAAGGAAGGAAGGAAGGAAGGAAGGAAGGAAGGAAGGAAGGAAGGAAGGAAGGAAGGAAGGAAGGAAGGAAGGAAGGAAGGAAGGAAGGAAGGAAGGACGGAAGGAAGGAAGGAAGGAAGGAAGGAAGGAAGGAAGGAAGGAAGGAAGGAAGGAAGGAAGGAAGGAAGGAAGGAAGGAAGGAAGGAAGGAAGGAAGGAAGGAAGGAAGGAAGGAAGGAAGGAAGGAAGGAAGGAAGGAAGGAAGGAAGGAAGGAAGGAAGGAAGGAAGGAAGGAAGGAAGGAAGGAAGGAAGGAAGGAAGGAAGGAAGGAAGGAAGGAAGGAAGGAAGGAAGGAAGGAAGGAAGGAAGGAAGGAAGGAAGGAAGGAAGGAAGGAAGGAAGGAAGGAAGGAAGGAAGGAAGGAAGGAAGGAAGGAAGGAAGGAAGGAAGGAAGGAAGGAAGGAAGGAAGGAAGGAAGGAAGGAAGGAAGGAAGGAAGGAAGGAAGGAAGGAAGGAAGGAAGGAAGGAAGGAAGGAAGGAAGGAAGGAAGGAAGGAAGGAAGTCCCGAAGGAAGGAAGGAAGGAAGGAAGGAAGGAAGGAAGGAAGGAAGGAAGGAAGGAAGGAAGGAAGGAAGGAAGGAAGGAAGGAAGGAAGGAAGGAAGGAAGGAAGGAAGGAAGGAAGGAAGGAATTGCTGAGCTTCGCTCATTTTATATATGACGCGTGGACGGGCTCAAAGGGGACCGACCTGCCGTAGGTAGCGTAAGACTAGCGCTTGTCACGAGGGTACTGCACCGGCCGGCCCTTTTTGTGCCTAGGCTGAGTGTGGTTCCGGAGTGCAGGCCTAGGTAGCTTCTAACGTACGTCACTAGACCTTGTTACCTGCGCCAGCCGCCAGGCGTGGCGCAACTGTGATTGGCAGTCAGTACACCTTGTACCTGCGCCAGCCGGCAGGCCTGCGTGGCGCAATGTCTTTTCAGCTTCGCAACTTGATCCCAGCATTTGCTGGCAAGGTCGGCTGGCCGCTATGGCGGCTGCGCTGAATGTAAGACGATGCTATCGGCCTCTCCGGGCGTGGAGAGGCCTGGAATAAAATTCTTTATGTTCGCCACCCACCGTTACAGGCCACGGTAATGGTTGTTGGGTGGGGGGCTCTACGTTTTGAGTAAAATGGTGTGATTTCCGGCGCTGGGCCCACTGACGATTCCCCTCTACCCCTGGGTGCGGCAAGCGGCTTCCTGACACTGGGGAAGCTGCGATTTTAGTCGGACAACGTCAGGGAAGGAGCCATACAGGCCAGGGCCAGCGGCTACGGTGGAAAGAATCACAGGTGGAGGCGAATCTGCCTTAAACGTGGAGATGGCTAGCGCGGGGTGCCAGGGTAGCCCATAACTGCCAGGAGCCTGACAGCGGACCCGATCTTTCGGCCTGTGGCCAGACGGGAGTTTCGGGGAGGATGCGGGGCTGGAGCGAATCTTGGTGGGAGGAGCGCGCTCTTCATCATTGCCCAGTTTTTCAGCAAAGAATGTTCGCCTGGCGGGGCTGAAATTCTTGCTGTTTTATCGCCTTGTTTTTATCCTGTATGATGCATTATAGGAAAAGCGATAAAGAGTTCGGTTCAGCCAGGGGGGCATATCTATGCCATAAAAAATTTCCTACAACAACACAAGCCCTGGTCAGGGCCTTGGCTATAAGCAGTTTCCAAGCCAAGGCCTTGGTAGGGTAGAGGGCCTATCGCCACAAAGGTTTCAATGCCGGGAAATCCCAGCCTCGGGGGTGGGGCTGGTGATGGGTCCTGGGCTTGTGAGAGACGGTCCGGGGGCGTAAGGCCTAATGAGCAGCCGCTGGAAACCGCCCCCCTAACGGGGGGAACGACATGGGTGCCGCCCTGCGTCCGCCGGGAAACCGTAGCGGCCACACGGGGGCGGCAGTACAGCCGTGGCAGCGTGCAGGAGGGGGGCCATGGGCGGAAAGAAAATCGGCACCAAGGTTGGCGACAGCCTTGGTGGCCAAGAAGGAGGTGTGGGGGCAACACCTTGTGTTCGAGTATGCTGGGCCCCCAGCATGGTGCTACAATAACCAACTTGATAATGATGTGCACTGAGTTTGAAGGTGTGGTATAGGCTGTCCGTATAAAGCCTAGCACACAAAAATGTAAAATAAATGTTTCTCTTGGTGGGAAGGAACTCCAATGGACCAAAAACAAGAAATGTATTTGCTGAGCTTCGCTCATTTTATATATTCATTGAGAATGATAGATTACGGAGGTGAGATAGGCATGCAACATAAGGAAAAAACCGATGACTGGGAGAATAACCCTGAAGAAATTAATAGTAATCTGACACAGACATCCAAGGATCACGCCAGCGGCACAAGGTACAACTAACTATACATCACAAAACTACACGCAGCAACAGCGCTGCCGGCCCACCATGCAGGCCTGGAAGGAATCTAGACCGCGTGGGTCGCGACAAAGTCGGCCCGGGTGCGGCGGAATAACACATCAGCCACGGTGCGAGTGAGGGCGAGTGACAGACGCTGCCGCCAATACGAGGACCACGTGCGGGCCGACCACGGGGCGGTCTGACCCTCGAGGTCGAGGCGGTCTTCACGGCGCTGGCAGCACTCGTGGAAAAACTCCGCTGTCTTGGGGCCCATGGCCCCGAACTCCTCAAGGACAAAGGGGATGACCCGGTGGGGCCCCACATTGCCGTAGGAGGCAAACTTGTCGCGCTCAGCCACAGCGGCAGCAGCGCCGGCATCCACAGCCGCCCGGAGGATGTGGCGACCGGAAAGCGGCCGAGCCACGGAGACATCGATGAGCAGGTGGCAACCCTGCCCGTCGTAGTCAAGCACGGTAATGTCGGGGCGGTGGTTGGGTGAGTAGAGGGCGGCCCCATCCGCGTCCTCGCACTTAATGGTGGAGTGGGGAAAGACCGACCGAACCATGGCACACACCACCCGGAGGAGAGCGGTATGGAGATAGAGGAACCAGTTCTGGTTCTGCTGGCCACCCATGCACGCGATGTAGTGCGTCCCAGTAGTATCCAGAGCAAGCCCGCAGCTGCCGCAGGACGCACCCGCCGTGATGAGAGGTTGCGGGGCAAAGAGCTGGTGGCGGAGAGCGATGGCGTAAAGGGCCGGAACCAGTGTGAACAAAGGGCTCATGGGGAGGGCGCGCAGGAATGCGGACCCCACGCTCCCCTCAAGGGAAACGGAGTGAAGCCAAGCCTTCCCCTGATCGTTCAAGCTCGCATGCAGACCCATCCAGTCGGCACAGTGTAGTATACCCGCGTAGGTCTTTTGTTGTTTTTCATGAACGCAGGCAGGGAAGACACTAGGACTGACGACAGTGGACACGCCGGGCGTGCCCCGGGGCAGGCGACGGTGGACGGCCTGAGCGGGGCGGACGAGGTCGCAAGCCTGCTGGATCCCGAGGTAAGAATCCTGCACAGCCTGCACAAAGGGGAAGGGGGATGGGGTGACCAAGTCGGGAATGGCGCTGACGGCGCTGGGGACCAACCGGCGGATCTCCGCCCAGGCCTGAGCAACAGAGCCAAGGAAGGCGGCGGGGGCGAGGCGGGCGGCGCGGGTGAGCCCACACCCGCCCATGCGGCAGGGGAGGGTGGCCAAGCGCATGGAGTGAGCTGGCAGGCTAGGGCCGGGGAGGAGCACCTGCAAGGCGGCCTGAATGCGCTCGTCATGGCCTTCCGCGGCAAGCCGCACCAAGTGGGGGGGAGCGCCACGGAGCCAGTGAACCACCCGCGGGTGGGCGCAAAACCACAGGAGGAGCCCTTTGGTCTGGGGGTCCTTGAGGCGCGCCCAAGTCTCAAGGACATGGGTGCGCTGTTCCACGGTGGCCCGGAGCTCCTCTTCGACGTAGTCAGGGTCACCCACAGGGACGCCCAGGCACGAGAAACCACGCGCCCGCGCCAATGCCCCCGGGATAGCCGCGGGGAAGCCAGAGCAGTCCCCCTGGGGCGAAAAGACTGCACACTTGGGGAGGGTGAGCCGAAGGTTGATGGCCGCCATGGCCACTTCAAGGGCAGCCAGGGCGGCAACCACAGCGTCGGCCGGGCCAAGGGCATGGATATCGTCCATGTAGGCGAGGAGCACGACATCCGGGTGCGCAGCGTGGACACCTTGGAGAGCCTTGTGCAGCGGGGCAGACAGGTAAAAGGGGCCGAGGGGGTCACCTTGCTGGGTTCCCGTGCGGGAAGCGATGTCGGCGAACGTCCCATCCTCCATGAGGAAGGAGAGTTGAGTGGGTTCGCCGTAGCAGGCTGCTGTCCACGCAAGAAGGTCAGGGAACGCCTCGCCGACGGCCTCAAAGATGCTAGCCTTGGTGACAGCATTGAACGCATTGTGGCAATCCACCTTCAGCGCCACATGGGTCGGATGCGTCTCGAGGTAGGCCTGAACTGTGTGCACGATGATGTCGCTGCCCCCTTTGGTGGCGACGCCAAGCTGGGCCGCGACGGACTCCTCAGTATCACTCCGGTTGGGGCAGAAGTAGGCGCGAAACTCGGGGGCCTTTTGGCGACAAATGACCTTACTCACCAGCTTGCGTAGGACCTCGCCGCAAGCAATGGGACGAACGCGGCCAGCAGGCGGGGGACGTCGTCTTTCAGGAGGGCAATGAGGCGTGCCCCAGCCAGCCAAGGGCGCGCCGCGGGGGCCAGGGACCCCGCGGCCAAGTCGGCGGCAGCCTCAAAGAGTGCGGTCGCCCCGCCATGGCCCGCCATCACGGAGAGGTGCTCGTAGCGCCAGCCTGAGGGGCCGGTGGAGGAGGCGTTCGGCAGATCCTTCAGCACAGCCGTGAAGATGTCCAGGTCCAGGACAATAGGCGGGGGCGGGGGGGTGGCCGGGGCGGGCACCGCAAAGGCCGGTTCGTCGGGGTGAAGGTCGCGCAAAGCCTGCAGGGTCGGGGGAGTGGAGGGAGCCAACGCGGTCAGTTCAAGCTTTTGCATGGCCCGGCTCAATTCACCTACCTTCACCAACCGCATGACGTCAGCTTCCACCCGGGCAAAGGAGGCGGCCCCCGACACCCGGGTGGAGGCCGGAGGCTGCAGCGCCCACAGCCCTTCCCAATCCCCGAGGAGGAACCGCCGGCAGCGAGCGATGACCGCACCCTGTACGCCACGCACGCCCCGCTCCAACGGCGCTAAGAGGAGCCGGGGGGTGACGAGAAACAGCTTGTGACCGAGTTCGTCGAGAGGGTGACTATGCATCCGGGCCAGGGAAAGCAGGGCGCAGCGCGTAAACAAGCTCCGGGCGCGGTGAGGGACGTCCGGGAGCGTCATGCAAGGGTTGCGCGCACAGGCGGCAAAAGGGAGCGTGGCCAGGAATGCCCAGCCTGCCGAGAGGTCCCCCGGATCGCTCGTACCCTGCGATGCCGGTGGAGGGGCAGGGGCCGACCGTGGGGCCGCCCCGGACCGGGAGGCCGGTGCGGCCGCCGGGCCGCCGGGCAGGCCGTTCTGGGGGGTTTGTATATGACGCGTGGACGGGCTCAAAGGGGACCGACCTGCCGTAGGTAGCGTAAGACTAGCGCTTGTCACGAGGGTACTGCACCGGCCGGCCCTTTTTGTGCCTAGGCTGAGTGTGGTTCCGGAGTGCAGGCCTAGGTAGCTTCTAACGTACGTCACTAGACCTTGTTACCTGCGCCAGCCGCCAGGCGTGGCGCAACTGTGATTGGCAGTCAGTACACCTTGTACCTGCGCCAGCCGGCAGGCCTGCGTGGCGCAATGTGAATGATAGTCAGTACTTAGAGTGGTGTAGGGGACGTAGGGAGGCCTCTTTTCAGCTCCCACCCACCCACCCACGCTGCTACGAGGGGCAACACCTTGTGTTCGAGTATGCTGGGCCCCCAGCATGGTGCTACAATAACCAACTTGATAATGATGTGCACTGAGTTTGAAGGTGTGGTATAGGCTGTCCGTATAAAGCCTAGCACACAAAAATGTAAAATAAATGTTTCTCTTGGTGGGAAGGAACTCCAATGGACCAAAAACAAGAAATGTATGGAAGGAAGGAAGGAAGGAAGGAAGGAAGGAAGGAAGGAAGGAAGGAAGTAAGGAAGGAAGGAAGGAAGGAAGGAAGGAAGGAAGGAAGGAAGGAAGGAGGAAGGAAGGAAGGAAGGAAGGAAGGAAGGAAGGAAGGAAGGAAGGAAGGAAGGAAGGAAGGAAGGAAGGAAGGAAGGAAGGAAGTAAGGAAGGAAGGAAGGAAGGAAGGAAGGAAGGAAGGAAGGAAGGAAGGAAGGAAGGAAGGAAGGAAGGAAGGAAGGAAGGAAGGAAGGAAGGAAGGAAGGAAGGAAGGAAGGAAGGAAGGAAGGAAGGAAGGAAGGAAGGAAGGAAGGAAGGAAGGAAGGAAGGAAGGAAGGAAGGAAGGAAGGAAGGAAGGAAGGAAGGAAGGAAGGAAGGAAGGAAGGAAGGAAGGAAGGAAGGAAGGAAGGAAGGAAGGAAGGAAGGAAGGAAGGAAGGAAGGAAGGAAGGAAGGAAGGAAGGAAGGAAGGAAGGAAGGAAGGAAGGAAGGAAGGAAGGAAGCCGGAAGGAAGGAAGGAAGGAAGGAAGGAAGGAAGGAAGGAAGGAAGGAAGGAAGGAAGGAAGGAAGGAAGGAAGGAAGGAAGGAAGGAAGGAAGGAAGGAAGGAAGGAAGGAAGGAAGGAAGGAAGGAAGGAAGGAAGGAAGGAAGGAAGGAAGGAAGGAAGGAAGGAAGGAAGGAAGGAAGGAAGGAAGGAAGGAAGGAAGGAAGGAAGGAAGGAAGGAAGGAAGGAAGGAAGGAAGGAAGGAAGGAAGGAAGGAAGGAAGGAAGGAAGGAAGGAAGGAAGGAAGGAAGGAAGGAAGGAAGGAAGGAAGGAAGGAAGGAAGGAAGGAAGGAAGGAAGGAAGGAAGGAAGGAAGGAAGGAAGGAAGGAAGGAAGGAAGGAAGGAAGGAAGGAAGGAAGGAAGGAAGGAAGGAAGGAAGGAAGGAAGGAAGGAAGGAAGGAAGGAAGGAAGGAAGGAAGGAAGGAAGGAAGGAAGGAAGGAAGGAAGGAAGGAAGGAAGGAAGGAAGGAAGGAAGGAAGGAAGGAAGGAAGGAAGGAAGGAAGGAAGGAAGGAAGGAAGGAAGGAAGGAAGGAAGGAAGGAAGGAAGGAAGGAAGGAAGGAAGGAAGGAAGGAAGGAAGGAAGGAAGGAAGGAAGGAAGGAAGGAAGGAAGGAAGGAAGGAAGGAAGGAAGGAAGGAAGGAAGGAAGGAAGGAAGGAAGGAAGGAAGGAAGGAAGGAAGGAAGGAAGGAAGGAAGGAAGGAAGGAAGGAAGGAAGGAAGGAAGGAAGGAAGGAAGGAAGGAAGGAAGGAAGGAAGGAAGGAAGGAAGGAAGGAAGGAAGGAAGGAAGGAAGGAAGGAAGGAAGGAAGGAAGGAAGGAAGGAAGGAAGGAAGGAAGGAAGGAAGGAAGGAAGGAAGGAAGGAAGGAAGGAAGGAAGGAAGGAAGGAAGGAAGGAAGGAAGGAAGGAAGGAAGGAAGGAAGGAAGGAAGGAAGGAAGGAAGGAAGGAAGGAAGGAAGGAAGGAAGGAAGGAAGGAAGGAAGGAAGGAAGGAAGGAAGGAAGGAAGGAAGGAAGGAAGGAAGGAAGGAAGGAAGGAAGGAAGGAAGGAAGGAAGGAAGGAAGGAAGGAAGGAAGGAAGGAAGGAAGGAAGGAAGGAAGGAAGGAAGGACTTCAGGAAGGAAGGAAGGAAGGAAGGAAGGAAGGAAGGAAGGAAGGAAGGAAGGAAGGAAGGAAGGAAGGAAGGAAGGAAGGAAGGAAGGAAGGAAGGAAGGAAGGAAGGAAGGAAGGAAGGAAGGAAGGAAGGAAGGAAGGAAGGAAGGTAGGAAGGAAGGAAGGAAGGAAGGAAGGAAGGAAGGAAGGAAGGAAGGAAGGAAGGAAGGAAGGAAGGAAGGAAGGAAGGAAGGAAGGAAGGAAGGAAGGAAGGAAGGAAGGAAGGAAGGAAGGAAGGAAGGAAGGAAGGAAGGAAGGAAGGAAGGAAGGAAGGAAGGAAGGAAGGAAGGAAGGAAGGAAGGAAGGAAGGAAGGAAGGAAGGAAGGAAGGAAGGAAGGAAGGAAGGAAGGAAGGAAGGAAGGAAGGACTTCAGGAAGGAAGGAAGGAAGGAAGGAAGGAAGGAAGGAAGGAAGGAAGGAAGGAAGGAAGGAAGGAAGGAAGGAAGGAAGGAAGGAAGGAAGGAAGGAAGGAAGGAAGGAAGGAAGGAAGGAAGGAAGGAAGGAAGGAAGGAAGGAAGGAAGGAAGGAAGGAAGGAAGGAAGGAAGGAAGGAAGGAAGGAAGGAAGGAAGGAAGGAAGGAAGGAAGGAAGGAAGGAAGGAAGGAAGGAAGGAAGGAAGGAAGGAAGGAAGGAAGGAAGGAAGGAAGGAAGGAAGGAAGGAAGGAAGGAAGGAAGGAAGGAAGGAAGGAAGGAAGGAAGGAAGGAAGGAAGGAAGGAAGGAAGGAAGGAAGCAGTGATTGGCCATACGCGATACGCGTCGTACGCGGCCCAGGTGTATAATGTATAATACGCGGTGTATAATGTATTATACGCTGATCGTACGCTAACTGTTGAAAACCCCTTTTTTGGCAGGCTTTTGAGGGTTTTTCAACATTCTGAGCAATCAAGCATGGTCTGCTGGTGTTTTTGCCATACCTTTTGCCTATACCTGACATATATAGCATGACCTTGGCATTGCCATCACTACCTAAATACAAGCATAGTTTCTAACGGTCTAACTTGATAGTTTCTCTTCAAAATCGAGACAACATGCAACTAAGTATCAATACCAGTATCAATTCACAACTCACTGGAAAGGATAATAGATCATGAATTTGTAGAACTCAAGATATGCATGCACTATACATTGCCCCGAGGTGTCGATGACATTGAAGGGCGTCGATGGCATTGAAAGGCGCAAATGAATGCCTTGCACAGCTCCTCGTCCAGCTGCTCTTTGCTGAGCCCATAAGGTGCGGGCAAATTACCGTCGGTGGATTGGCCCTTTGATGATCCGCTTGGCCCAGCCGCCCCAGCAGCGCGCCCCGAGGTGTTGCTGGCATGAGCGGACACCCAGTTAGAGGCGTCGGTTTCTACAACGTCTGCAAGCCTGCCTTTAAGTGCCGCCCGCACATCAGCCTGCTTCTTGGCGTCACTAGTCGCCTTCCTCTTCCTGGTATTGCTTTCCTTCTCCGCCTGCTCGACCAGCAGCCTGTAACGGAGTACTCCATCATCCACGTAGTAGTTATCTGTCTGCTGCCCATTCTTGAGGATGCGCTCTTTGCTAATGTATGTCCAGACAGTTTCGGATGTGGCCTCTTCTTCATCGGGCCGCACATCATCATCGTGTTCCATTGACTCCTCATTCGTGTCAGCCATGCCTGAATGTCGATATGCTACGATAGAGGTGCCAGACGACCACGACGTTGCTGGCACACCTTATCACCTTCTGGATGATGAATCTTCAGCCTTCCCGCCTTCACATTCCCGCCTTCACAAGTCACAGCGCTTTTAGCTTTAGTGCATTATACACTAGCTAGCTCATCACGCAATTATTTGTTCCTACTACAGGTCGGCGCGCCGCAGTCTAGGCAAGCAAATTCACCCACCTCGTAAGCCAAAAATATGCCAAAAATACGCGAAAATACGCAAAAATGCGCAAAAATACGCGTTGCGTATGAAAGTACCCCATTTTCGTACGCGCCGCTTGCGTATCGCGCATAATACGCTAAATACGGCGTATAATACGGCGTATGGCCAATCACTGGAAGGAAGGAAGGAAGGAAGGAAGGAAGGAAGGAAGGAAGGAAGGAAGGAAGGAAGGAAGGAAGGAAGGAAGGAAGGAAGGAAGGAAGGAAGGAAGGAAGCCGGAAGGAAGGAAGGAAGGAAGGAAGGAAGGAAGGAAGGAAGGAAGGAAGGAAGGAAGGAAGGAAGGAAGGAAGGAAGGAAGGAAGGAAGGAAGGAAGGAAGGAAGGAAGGAAGGAAGGAAGGAAGGAAGGAAGGAAGGAAGGAAGGAAGGAAGGAAGGAAGGAAGGAAGGAAGGAAGGAAGGAAGGAAGGAAGGAAGGAAGGAAGGAAGGAAGGAAGGAAGGAAGGAAGGAAGGAAGGAAGGAAGGAAGGACTTCAGGAAGGAAGGAAGGAAGGAAGGAAGGAAGGAAGGAAGGAAGGAAGGAAGGAAGGAAGGAAGGAAGGAAGGAAGGAAGGAAGGAAGGAAGGAAGGAAGGAAGGAAGGAAGGAAGGAAGGAAGGAAGGAAGGAAGGAAGGAAGGTAGGAAGGAAGGAAGGAAGGAAGGAAGGAAGGAAGGAAGGAAGGAAGGAAGGAAGGAAGGAAGGAAGGAAGGAAGGAAGGAAGGAAGGAAGGAAGGAAGGAAGGAAGGAAGGAAGGAAGGAAGGAAGGAAGGAAGGAAGGAAGGAAGGAAGGAAGGAAGGAAGGAAGGAAGGAAGGAAGGAAGGAAGGAAGGAAGGAAGGAAGGAAGGAAGGAAGGAAGGAAGGAAGGAAGGAAGCAGTGATTGGCCATACGCGATACGCGTCGTACGCGGCCCAGGTGTATAATGTATAATACGCGGTGTATAATGTATTATACGCTGATCGTACGCTAACTGTTGAAAACCCCTTTTTTGGCAGGCTTTTGAGGGTTTTTCAACATTCTGAGCAATCAAGCATGGTCTGCTGGTGTTTTTGCCATACCTTTTGCCTATACCTGACATATATAGCATGACCTTGGCATTGCCATCACTACCTAAATACAAGCATAGTTTCTAACGGTCTAACTTGATAGTTTCTCTTCAAAATCGAGACAACATGCAACTAAGTATCAATACCAGTATCAATTCACAACTCACTGGAAAGGATAATAGATCATGAATTTGTAGAACTCAAGATATGCATGCACTATACATTGCCCCGAGGTGTCGATGACATTGAAGGGCGTCGATGGCATTGAAAGGCGCAAATGAATGCCTTGCACAGCTCCTCGTCCAGCTGCTCTTTGCTGAGCCCATAAGGTGCGGGCAAATTACCGTCGGTGGATTGGCCCTTTGATGATCCGCTTGGCCCAGCCGCCCCAGCAGCGCGCCCCGAGGTGTTGCTGGCATGAGCGGACACCCAGTTAGAGGCGTCGGTTTCTACAACGTCTGCAAGCCTGCCTTTAAGTGCCGCCCGCACATCAGCCTGCTTCTTGGCGTCACTAGTCGCCTTCCTCTTCCTGGTATTGCTTTCCTTCTCCGCCTGCTCGACCAGCAGCCTGTAACGGAGTACTCCATCATCCACGTAGTAGTTATCTGTCTGCTGCCCATTCTTGAGGATGCGCTCTTTGCTAATGTATGTCCAGACAGTTTCGGATGTGGCCTCTTCTTCATCGGGCCGCACATCATCATCGTGTTCCATTGACTCCTCATTCGTGTCAGCCATGCCTGAATGTCGATATGCTACGATAGAGGTGCCAGACGACCACGACGTTGCTGGCACACCTTATCACCTTCTGGATGATGAATCTTCAGCCTTCCCGCCTTCACATTCCCGCCTTCACAAGTCACAGCGCTTTTAGCTTTAGTGCATTATACACTAGCTAGCTCATCACGCAATTATTTGTTCCTACTACAGGTCGGCGCGCCGCAGTCTAGGCAAGCAAATTCACCCACCTCGTAAGCCAAAAATATGCCAAAAATACGCGAAAATACGCAAAAATGCGCAAAAATACGCGTTGCGTATGAAAGTACCCCATTTTCGTACGCGCCGCTTGCGTATCGCGCATAATACGCTAAATACGGCGTATAATACGGCGTATGGCCAATCACTGGAAGGAAGGAAGGAAGGAAGGAAGGAAGGAAGGAAGGAAGGAAGGAAGGAAGGAAGGAAGGAAGGAAGGAAGGAAGGAAGGAAGGAAGGAAGGAAGGAAGGAAGGAAGGAAGGAAGGAAGGAAGCCGGAAGGAAGGAAGGAAGGAAGGAAGGAAGGAAGGAAGGAAGGAAGGAAGGAAGGAAGGAAGGAAGGAAGGAAGGAAGGAAGGAAGGAAGGAAGGAAGGAAGGAAGGAAGGAAGGAAGGAAGGAAGGAAGGAAGGAAGGAAGGAAGGAAGGAAGGAAGGAAGGAAGGAAGGAAGGAAGGAAGGAAGGAAGGAAGGAAGGAAGGAAGGAAGGAAGGAAGGAAGGAAGGAAGGAAGGAAGGAAGGAAGGAAGGAAGGAAGGAAGGAAGGAAGGAAGGAAGGAAGGAAGGAAGGAAGGAAGGAAGGAAGGAAGGAAGGAAGGAAGGAAGGAAGGAAGGAAGGAAGGAAGGAAGGAAGGAAGGAAGGAAGGAAGGAAGGAAGGAAGGAAGGAAGGAAGGAAGGAAGGAAGGAAGGAAGGAAGGAAGGAAGGAAGGAAGGAAGGAAGGAAGGAAGGAAGGAAGGAAGGAAGGAAGGAAGGAAGGAAGGAAGGAAGGAAGGAAGGAAGGAAGGAAGGAAGGAAGGAAGGAAGGAAGGAAGGAAGGAAGGAAGGAAGGAAGGAAGGAAGGAAGGAAGGAAGGAAGGAAGGAAGGAAGGAAGGAAGGAAGGAAGGAAGGAAGGAAGGAAAGGAAGGAAGGAAGGAAGGAAGGAAGGAAGGAAGGAAGGAAGGAAGGAAGGAAGGAAGGAAGGAAGGAAGGAAGGAAGGAAGGAAGGAAGGAAGGAAGGAAGGAAGGAAGGAAGGAAGGAAGGAAGGAAGGAAGGAAGGAAGGAAGGAAGGAAGGAAGGAAGGAAGGAAGGAAGGAAGGAAGGAAGGAAGGAAGGAAGGAAGGAAGGAAGGAAGGAAGGAAGGAAGGAAGGAAGGAAGGAAGGAAGGAAGGAAGGAAGGAAGGAAGGAAGGAAGGAAGGAAGGAAGGAAGGAAGGAAGGACTTCAGGAAGGAAGGAAGGAAGGAAGGAAGGAAGGAAGGAAGGAAGGAAGGAAGGAAGGAAGGAAGGAAGGAAGGAAGGAAGGAAGGAAGGAAGGAAGGAAGGAAGGAAGGAAGGAAGGAAGGAAGGAAGGAAGGAAGGAAGGAAGGTAGGAAGGAAGGAAGGAAGGAAGGAAGGAAGGAAGGAAGGAAGGAAGGAAGGAAGGAAGGAAGGAAGGAAGGAAGGAAGGAAGGAAGGAAGGAAGGAAGGAAGGAAGGAAGGAAGGAAGGAAGGAAGGAAGGAAGGAAGGAAGGAAGGAAGGAAGGAAGGAAGGAAGGAAGGAAGGAAGGAAGGAAGGAAGGAAGGAAGGAAGGAAGGAAGGAAGGAAGGAAGGACTTCAGGAAGGAAGGAAGGAAGGAAGGAAGGAAGGAAGGAAGGAAGGAAGGAAGGAAGGAAGGAAGGAAGGAAGGAAGGAAGGAAGGAAGGAAGGAAGGAAGGAAGGAAGGAAGGAAGGAAGGAAGGAAGGAAGGAAGGTAGGAAGGAAGGAAGGAAGGAAGGAAGGAAGGAAGGAAGGAAGGAAGGAAGGAAGGAAGGAAGGAAGGAAGGAAGGAAGGAAGGAAGGAAGGAAGGAAGGAAGGAAGGAAGGAAGGAAGGAAGGAAGGAAGGAAGGAAGGAAGGAAGGAAGGAAGGAAGGAAGGAAGGAAGGAAGGAAGGAAGGAAGGAAGGAAGGAAGGAAGGAAGGAAGGAAGCAGTGATTGGCCATACGCGATACGCGTCGTACGCGGCCCCAGGTGTATAATGTATAATACGCGGTGTATAATGTATTATACGCTGATCGTACGCTAACTGTTGAAAACCCCTTTTTTGGCAGGCTTTTGAGGGTTTTTCAACATTCTGAGCAATCAAGCATGGTCTGCTGGTGTTTTTGCCATACCTTTTGCCTATACCTGACATATATAGCATGACCTTGGCATTGCCATCACTACCTAAATACAAGCATAGTTTCTAACGGTCTAACTTGATAGTTTCTCTTCAAAATCGAGACAACATGCAACTAAGTATCAATACCAGTATCAATTCACAACTCACTGGAAAGGATAATAGATCATGAATTTGTAGAACTCAAGATATGCATGCACTATACATTGCCCCGAGGTGTCGATGACATTGAAGGGCGTCGATGGCATTGAAAGGCGCAAATGAATGCCTTGCACAGCTCCTCGTCCAGCTGCTCTTTGCTGAGCCCATAAGGTGCGGGCAAATTACCGTCGGTGGATTGGCCCTTTGATGATCCGCTTGGCCCAGCCGCCCCAGCAGCGCGCCCCGAGGTGTTGCTGGCATGAGCGGACACCCAGTTAGAGGCGTCGGTTTCTACAACGTCTGCAAGCCTGCCTTTAAGTGCCGCCCGCACATCAGCCTGCTTCTTGGCGTCACTAGTCGCCTTCCTCTTCCTGGTATTGCTTTCCTTCTCCGCCTGCTCGACCAGCAGCCTGTAACGGAGTACTCCATCATCCACGTAGTAGTTATCTGTCTGCTGCCCATTCTTGAGGATGCGCTCTTTGCTAATGTATGTCCAGACAGTTTCGGATGTGGCCTCTTCTTCATCGGGCCGCACATCATCATCGTGTTCCATTGACTCCTCATTCGTGTCAGCCATGCCTGAATGTCGATATGCTACGATAGAGGTGCCAGACGACCACGACGTTGCTGGCACACCTTATCACCTTCTGGATGATGAATCTTCAGCCTTCCCGCCTTCACATTCCCGCCTTCACAAGTCACAGCGCTTTTAGCTTTAGTGCATTATACACTAGCTAGCTCATCACGCAATTATTTGTTCCTACTACAGGTCGGCGCGCCGCAGTCTAGGCAAGCAAATTCACCCACCTCGTAAGCCAAAAATATGCCAAAAATACGCGAAAATACGCAAAAATGCGCAAAAATACGCGTTGCGTATGAAAGTACCCCATTTTCGTACGCGCCGCTTGCGTATCGCGCATAATACGCTAAATACGGCGTATAATACGGCGTATGGCCAATCACTGGAAGGAAGGAAGGAAGGAAGGAAGGAAGGAAGGAAGGAAGGAAGGAAGGAAGGAAGGAAGGAAGGAAGGAAGGAAGGAAGGAAGGAAGAAGGAAGGAAGGAAGCCGGAAGGAAGGAAGGAAGGAAGGAAGGAAGGAAGGAAGGAAGGAAGGAAGGAAGGAAGGAAGGAAGGAAGGAAGGAAGGAAGGAAGGAAGGAAGGAAGGAAGGAAGGAAGGAAGGAAGGAAGGAAGGAAGGAAGGAAGGAAGGAAGGAAGGAAGGAAGGAAGGAAGGAAGGAAGGAAGGAAGGAAGGAAGGAAGGAAGGAAGAAGGAAGGAAGGAAGGAAGGAAGGAAGGAAGGAAGGAAGGAAGGAAGGAAGGAAGGAAGGAAGGAAGGAAGGAAGGAAGGAAGGAAGGAAGGAAGGAAGGAAGGAAGGAAGGACTTCAGGAAGGAAGGAAGGAAGGAAGGAAGGAAGGAAGGAAGGAAGGAAGGAAGGAAGGAAGGAAGGAAGGAAGGAAGGAAGGAAGGAAGGAAGGAAGGAAGGAAGGAAGGAAGGAAGGAAGGAAGGAAGGAAGGAAGGAAGGAAGGAAGGAAGGAAGGAAGGAAGGAAGGAAGGAAGGAAGGAAGGAAGGAAGGAAGGAAGGAAGGAAGGAAGGAAGGAAGGAAGGAAGGAAGGAAGGAAGGAAGGAAGGAAGGAAGGAAGGAAGGAAGGAAGGAAGGAAGGAAGGAAGGAAGGAAGGAAGGAAGGAAGGAAGGAAGGAAGGAAGGAAGGAAGGAAGGAAGGAAGGAAGGAAGGAAGCAGTGATTGGCCATACGCGATACGCGTCGTACGCGGCCCCAGGTGTATAATGTATAATACGCGGTGTATAATGTATTATACGCTGATCGTACGCTAACTGTTGAAAACCCCTTTTTTGGCAGGCTTTTGAGGGTTTTTCAACATTCTGAGCAATCAAGCATGGTCTGCTGGTGTTTTTGCCATACCTTTTGCCTATACCTGACATATATAGCATGACCTTGGCATTGCCATCACTACCTAAATACAAGCATAGTTTCTAACGGTCTAACTTGATAGTTTCTCTTCAAAATCGAGACAACATGCAACTAAGTATCAATACCAGTATCAATTCACAACTCACTGGAAAGGATAATAGATCATGAATTTGTAGAACTCAAGATATGCATGCACTATACATTGCCCCGAGGTGTCGATGACATTGAAGGGCGTCGATGGCATTGAAAGGCGCAAATGAATGCCTTGCACAGCTCCTCGTCCAGCTGCTCTTTGCTGAGCCCATAAGGTGCGGGCAAATTACCGTCGGTGGATTGGCCCTTTGATGATCCGCTTGGCCCAGCCGCCCCAGCAGCGCGCCCCGAGGTGTTGCTGGCATGAGCGGACACCCAGTTAGAGGCGTCGGTTTCTACAACGTCTGCAAGCCTGCCTTTAAGTGCCGCCCGCACATCAGCCTGCTTCTTGGCGTCACTAGTCGCCTTCCTCTTCCTGGTATTGCTTTCCTTCTCCGCCTGCTCGACCAGCAGCCTGTAACGGAGTACTCCATCATCCACGTAGTAGTTATCTGTCTGCTGCCCATTCTTGAGGATGCGCTCTTTGCTAATGTATGTCCAGACAGTTTCGGATGTGGCCTCTTCTTCATCGGGCCGCACATCATCATCGTGTTCCATTGACTCCTCATTCGTGTCAGCCATGCCTGAATGTCGATATGCTACGATAGAGGTGCCAGACGACCACGACGTTGCTGGCACACCTTATCACCTTCTGGATGATGAATCTTCAGCCTTCCCGCCTTCACATTCCCGCCTTCACAAGTCACAGCGCTTTTAGCTTTAGTGCATTATACACTAGCTAGCTCATCACGCAATTATTTGTTCCTACTACAGGTCGGCGCGCCGCAGTCTAGGCAAGCAAATTCACCCACCTCGTAAGCCAAAAATATGCCAAAAATACGCGAAAATACGCAAAAATGCGCAAAAATACGCGTTGCGTATGAAAGTACCCCATTTTCGTACGCGCCGCTTGCGTATCGCGCATAATACGCTAAATACGGCGTATAATACGGCGTATGGCCAATCACTGGAAGGAAGGAAGGAAGGAAGGAAGGAAGGAAGGAAGGAAGGAAGGAAGGAAGGAAGGAAGGAAGGAAGGAAGGAAGGAAGGAAGGAAGGAAGGAAGGAAGGAAGGAAGGAAGGAAGGAAGGAAGGAAGCCGGAAGGAAGGAAGGAAGGAAGGAAGGAAGGAAGGAAGGAAGGAAGGAAGGAAGGAAGGAAGGAAGGAAGGAAGGAAGGAAGGAAGGAAGGAAGGAAGGAAGGAAGGAAGGAAGGAAGGAAGGAAGGAAGGAAGGAAGGAAGGAAGGAAGGAAGGAAGGAAGGAAGGAAGGAAGGAAGGAAGGAAGGAAGGAAGGAAGGAAGGAAGGAAGGAAGGAAGGAAGGAAGGAAGGAAGGAAGGAAGGAAGGAAGGAAGGAAGGAAGGAAGGAAGGAAGGAAGGAAGGAAGGAAGGAAGGAAGGAAGGAAGGAAGGAAGGAAGGAAGGAAGGAAGGAAGGAAGGAAGGAAGGAAGGAAGGAAGGAAGGAAGGAAGGAAGGAAGGAAGGAAGGAAGGAAGGAAGGAAGGAAGGAAGGAAGGAAGGAAGGAAGGAAGGAAGGAAGGAAGGAAGGAAGGAAGGAAGGAAGGAAGGAAGGAAGGAAGGAAGGAAGGAAGGAAGGAAGGAAGGAAGGAAGGAAGGAAGGAAGGAAGGAAGGAAGGAAGGAAGGAAGGAAGGAAGGAAGGAAGGAAGGAAGGAAGGAAGGAAGGAAGGAAGGAAGGAAGGAAGGAAGGAAGGAAGGAAGGAAGGAAGGAAGGAAGGAAGGAAGGAAGGAAGGAAGGAAGGAAGGAAGGAAGGAAGGAAGGAAGGAAGGAAGGAAGGAAGGAAGGAAGGAAGGAATTGGTGAGCTATGCTCATTTTATCTATGACTAACCTGCTGAGCGGAGAATGCAACGCCGTATAGCACCAAAAGAAAAAATAATTTTAGAAAAAATATTTTTTGTGCTGGCACCCGTACCCCAGCCACCCAGGTAGGGGTTGGCTGGAGAGGTGGTTGCTATAAAGGGTGGGCTTCCATTCTAGGGAAGCAGGTTGTTTCTTTTGCCTGAGAACCTCACGTGACCACAACACAAAAAACAAAACGCAAGATAACACATCAAGCAGTATAACCTACCATGACCACAGTGACAGCCCCAGACCGGAATTTCCTAGCGAAACTCAAGCAAGCAGCCAAGGAGGGATGCACCCCAAAGGAGGCCGCCACTGCGGTCAGAAGATCCTAGGGGAGGGGAACTGGCTAGAGCGGATCCAGAAGCTCACTCCGGGGCGTGCCAAGAACGTCATGGACGTCCTGGAGGAAAGGGGGTTTGTCAGCGACTGGGATGGGGAGGAGGCCCTGGCCGATGTGCTAGCAGCGCAACTGGGGGAGGCTATTGCAGAGCCGGACCCACCAGTGTCAGCAGGTGCGGTGGGAACGGGGGGTGTTCCCCCTTCGGCAGGTGGAAGCGGAGGGGCGGGGCATGGTGGAGCGGGCGCTGGGGAGGACGATGGCGCTCCTGGGGCGATCGACCAGGCTGTGGCGGACCTGGACCGAAACCTAGGTCGGCTGCTGGGGACCGAGACGGGCTATGCAACGCCAGCTGGAGGGCTTCCATCCCGGCCGGGCAACGCCCGCACTGGCGGAGATATTGGCGACCTAATATCGGCCATGTCGAAGCTGCTGGACCAGGCAAAGACTCCAGCAGCTGCAAGCCCAGCCGCAGCGACGACTGCTGGCAGGCTGGCGCGCACGAAGGGGGTGGCGCTGAGTGGGCATGCAGTGCCGGTGCTGGTGAGCAACATGCTGGAGGCGGTGCTGCCGGGAATGCTGGACTACGCGGAGAGCGTGGGGGGGAAGTCCATCCGTGCATCGTTAATGCTGACGATGCACGGCAGCTCAGCCAGCGGGGAGAGGCGGATGCTGCTCCTGCAGATGGCAGGAATTCTGGACACGATGGTGACAGAATTTGGCTACTGGGCCACGCCACGCTCCGAAGTAATTCTGGAGCTGGCAGCAGCCGAGTACCTGGCAAAGCTGATCACGGCATGCCAGCTGGTGGATGTGGGGTCGACGGGTGGAAGGGGACGCCGTCGGCAATGCTGCCATTCCAGGAGGGTGGAGCAATGCTGGCGTCTCCGGCGGTGCGGGCGGCGATGAGCATGGGGAAGCTGCAGCACAAGCTGGAGCAGGGTCCCGGCAAGAAGGGGCAGGGCGGCCCGTCCAACAACAACAAGTGAGGGAGCGGTGCCTTCTTCCACTACCTCTTCCAGCACCCCTGCCACCTCGTGACTGGTGGCAGCAGGTACGCTCAGGCCGTAGGCGCGATAGGATGAGTCGGGCTTTTAATGCTCGCACACTAGCCTGTCAGACGGTTAGGGCGTTAAACTGGATGGGGGGGGGGGGCGAGACCCGCCTGCTGTAGATTCAGCCCGTGTGCCCGGGCCTCTGCAGCAGGCGGCCCTAGATGGGATCGATGATGCTTGCAGGTCCTTTGTCCGCCGGAACGGTGGTTCCGTAGCGGCAATGGCAGGATCTGTAGTGGATGGGGGTGAATATGCTGAAGGAGCCCCTTACGAACCGTTAGTGGCCGCACGCTTGGCTTTGCCTGGTCCGGGGGAAGGTGGCCAAGTGGATGTGCTGAACTTACTACCCCCCTCTTGGGGAGCAATTTTGAATGATGAGAGTAGGATGGTACGGACGCTGAGCCCAGCAGAGCGGATCTTGCAGAAGTCGATGCGGATCTCGCGGGGGTGTAGCATGGAGGAGTTCGCGCGGGTTTGCACGGTGTGTGTGGAGAGGGGGATTTTGGGTGGATTTTTTGAGGAGGAGCCGCCTATGGTGAACGGTACTTTTGGGGTCGGAAAGCCCGACGGCCGTATACGGCTGATTGTGGACAACCGGCGTGGCAACATGCCACTACCAGATCCTATGCCCGCTTTTTTACCACACCTTGGCGTGATTTGCGATTTGCCCACGCGCGCTGGGGAGGATGTTTTTGGGGGCGTATCAGATTTGGATTCGTACTACAACAGACTCCGCCTGCCAGTTTGGATGCGGCGGTACTGTGCGTGGATGCCGGTGTGGTCGGATCTGGTGGGCCTGAGTGGGGCTCGTCGGAAGGTGTGGCCGTGGATGTTGTGCTGGCCAATGGGCAACAAGCTGGCCGTCGCGTGGCCCAGTGTGTGCATCAGTCTGTGTTGTACCGCTGTGGCCCCAAGCCGCCGTTGGAGGCTAGTCGTGGGCTGAGCATCAACATGTCCGCGCTGATCCTGGTGGCGGAGGCCAACGAGGCGGGGGAGACCGTCCGGCTGAGGCTGGAGGAGGACCCTGCTGCGCCCTTGGCGCCCTCGCCGTGCTTCGAATCTCGGCAGGATCTGGAAGGTATGCATGCTGTGACGATCGATGACCTCCATTTCACCCACTGTGCGTCGGTGGATGGGGTGAATCAGCAGCTAGATCGTGTTCAGGCTGCCTACGCCGCTGTTGGGCTGGTGCAGAAGTCTGACAAGGTGGTACGGGCGACAGCAGAGCAGACTGGTGTGCAGGCGGTGGGGGTCATTCACCAAAGGATGGTGACGTGGTGCCTGTTCCTGAGCGTGTGGTGGCAGTTATCGCCGCTACTCATAGAATCTTAGATCGCGGGTTTACATACTACCGCGAACTTAGTTCTGTGCTTGGGAAGTGGGTGTGGATGCATCTGCTGTGCCGCCCCATGCTTTCGGTGTGGTCTGAGACGTACCGGCTGCTAGCAGCCATGAATGCCTCCCTGCCTGGGCGCCGCTGGCGCCTCCCTGCGGGGGCCCGCCAGGAGCTTCAGGCGGCGATCGACCTGGCCCCCTTTTTGAGGGCGGCCAGGGCCCGGCCCCTTTCTGACCGGGTCGTCGCAAGTGATGCGAGCGGCTCCGGCGGTGGGGTGGTCTACAGGGACCTGCCTGGGGCCGATTGTGCCCGGCTGGCGACCCGGCGCGAAGCGCGGGGGTGGCGGACGACAGCTTTAACGTCTGGGGAGGACTGGGACCTGGAGCGCATGGAGGAGGGGGACTACAGCCTGCTGGATAGTGGCCACTGGCGTACGGCACTGTCCTACCGGTGGCGGGGGCAGCCTAACCACATCAACGTCAAGGAGGCGATTGCTGCGACACAGGGGGTCGAGTGGTCGTGCCGGACCAAGGCGTGTCGGGTAAGCGAGTCGTCCGGCTCGTAGACTCCAGTGCTGTGGTGGGGGCGTTTGTCAGAGGGCGGTCGTCTTCCTACCGTCTCAACCAGCTGGTTCGGCGCTACTGCGCTCTGTCACTGGCTGGCGACATGCAGAGCCACTGGGTCTGGGTGGCTACCGACCACAACCCAGCTGACAAGGCCAGTCGGCGTGGCGCTTGGGTTCCTGACTTGACCCGGTGTGGTGACGTGCATCCCAACCCTGGGCCTGAGGGGGCGCGACGCCCTCGGGACTTGGCACTTTTGGAGGGCACAGTCAACCCTGTGTCTACCTTGCCAGCGTACCGGCGTGCGGCGGCTGTCTACGTGGCGTGGGCGCCACCTGGCCCTGTCGACCCAGCTGACGCGAAGCCATTTTCTGTGAGTGGATTTCTGCTGTCTACCATGCCAGAGGCGGGCGGGGGCGTACCTTATGCCAGCATGCCAAGGCCTGTCTGCACCTGTACTACCCCGACATTGTTCGGAATTGGGTACTGGCGGACCGCCTGCTAGCAGGTTGGCAGCGGCTTGTTCCGGCTGTCAGCCCTCCGCCTATGCCCTGGCGCCTTTGCTATTTCACTGCCCTGTTGCTAGTTTCACGTCGACAGGTGCATTTGAGTGCGTTGATTATTATTGCTTTCCAGCAGTATTTACGCATTAGCGAGGCGCTAGGGCTGCGGGTTCGGGATGTGGCTCATCCCGGCCACCCCCTTCTCGAGCCAGGGCCCATGGTCGGTGCCCTTGTGCTGCGCAACCCCAAAACTGCGCAGGGGGCGGCCCAGCACGTCCTCGTCCGGGATCCACTTTCTTTGTGGCTCCTGCGACGTCTGACGGCTGGCCAGCCCCCGGATGCACTCCTCTTTCGGGCTTAACGTACAGCCAGGCTAGGCAGCAGTGGGAGGCTGTGCAGGCCCGCATGGGCATCCCAGGGATGTTTTCTTTTCACAGCCTCCGGCATGGGGGGGCGACGCACGACGCCATCGCTGGCGAGTCGCCGGAGGCCATCCAGCTGCGCGGCCGGTGGGCTTCGGCCCTCTCGGTCACGCGCTACATTGGCCTCCACCGCAGCCTCCTGGGGCGCGACATCCCACCCGCCCTCTGGGCTCAGGCCCTGGGTTTTGACCCAGCGGCTTTCCGGCGCCACTTCGGTGGCGTCGAGTTTTGACGTCCTCCTGTTTTTATCTCTCGTCTTTTAGCTATCAACTGACCTCACCCTTGTGTGGGAGGTCAGGGGGGAAATGGTTTAACTAACCCGAGGGTGAACCTGGGTTGGGACAAAGTACCCCCATAGCTAGGTAGTTTAAGTTTTCTTTTTTGCATGTCCTACGTATTTTCGGCTGTTAGCCATGTAAGGAGATGTGGGTAGAGCAGGGGCACAGCTGCTGTGGGCTGGCCCTGCACATTCACATAGTGTGCTCACCCTAGCATACAGATGGCCGTGTTGCCATCTGGTAGACATGTCTGTGTTATTCCACCGTATAGAGCTAGCACACATATTGTAATAAATTTGATGTTTTGTGGTGATGCATGCAAAGCAAGGCAAGGCCAGAAATGGATTTGGTGAGCTATGCTCATTTTATCTATGACTAACCTGCTGAGCGGAGAATGCAACGCCGTATAGCACCAAAAGAAAAAATAATTTTAGAAAAAATATTTTTTGTGCTGGCACCCGTACCCCAGCCACCCAGGTAGGGGTTGGCTGGAGAGGTGGTTGCTATAAAGGGTGGGCTTCCATTCTAGGGAAGCAGGTTGTTTCTTTTGCCTCCCACCCGCCCACCCTGGCAAAAGGGGTAGAGCAGGGGCACAGCTGCTGTGGGCTGGCCCTGCACATTCACATAGTGTGCTCACCCTAGCATACAGATGGCCGTGTTGCCATCTGGTAGACATGTCTGTGTTATTCCACCGTATAGAGCTAGCACACATATTGTAATAAATTTGATGTTTTGTGGTGATGCATGCAAAGCAAGGCAAGGCCAGAAATGGATGGAAGGAAGGAAGGAAGGAAGGAAGGAAGGAAGGAAGGAAGGAAGGAAGGAAGGAAGGAAGGAAGGAAGGAAGGAAGGAAGGAAGGAAGGAAGGAAGGAAGGAAGGAAGGAAGGAAGGAAGGAAGGAAGGAAGGAAGGAAGGAAGGAAGGAAGGAAGGAAGGAAGGAAGGAAGGAAGGAAGGAAGGAAGGAGGAAGGAAGGAAGGAAGGAAGGAAGGAAGGAAGGAAGGAAGGAAGGAAGGAAGGAAGGAAGGAAGGAAGGAAGGAAGGAAGGAAGGAAGGAAGGAAGGAAGGAAGGAAGGAAGGAAGGAAGGAAGGAAGGAAGGAAGGAAGGACGGAAGGAAGGAAGGAAGGAAGGAAGGAAGGAAGGAAGGAAGGAAGGAAGGAAGGAAGGAAGGAAGGACGGAAGGAAGGAAGGAAGGAAGGAAGGAAGGAAGGAAGGAAGGAAGGAAGGAAGGAAGGAAGGAAGGAAGGAAGGAAGGAAGGAAGGAAGGAAGGAAGGAAGGAAGGAAGGAAGGAAGGAAGGAAGGAAGGAAGGAAGGAAGGAAGGAAGGAAGGAAGGAAGGAAGGAAGGAAGGAAGGAAGGAAGGAAGGAAGGAAGGAAGGAAGGAAGGAAGGAAGGAAGGAAGGAAGGAAGGAAGGAAGGAAGGAAGGAAGGAAGGAAGGAAGGAAGGAAGGAAGGAAGGAAGGAATCGCCATGCCCTGTATGGCCTAGCTTCGTAGCCCACATGAGACCAGCCAGCCTAGTCATGTTTACCGGGCCTAGCTCTGCTTGTTTGCTCACGTCTCCATATAGTGACACGCTGCGATCACACAGGTCTCATTGCATCCACAGTGGATGCCGGATCGCTTAGACCTGTCTGATGGCACAGTGTGGCATGCCCGTGGCATTAGGGAAGGGGAGGGGCTCTGCCCCCTGCCCGCTGTGCACACTCAGGGATTAAAAGCATTCTGGTGTGCCGTGACTCCCCAACGGGAGCACGTGTTTAATTCATTAGTTAATTTGGGGGGGGTGTACGGGCATGAATTTCACATGGAAAAGCCCAACAATAATCGAAGCCCCCACTCTATAGATGGCAAAAGGTTCGCGAACATTTGCAACAGTATTGCGCCGGGGCTTGCAAAATTCATGTATGGGCAAACGGAATTAATAACTGCTACTGTAGCGTGATATGTGCATACCATGGTGACCAGTGCCTTGCATGCGTCTTCTCATGACCAGAACCGTCACCAATGGGGTGGCCGTGCCAATCATCAGCCCAGTGAACGCGATCCACGTGTTCTTCATGATCTCTGTCAGCTCCTCCGAAAGCCACTTGTCCGTCATCTTGGCCTGCATGCTGGGCGCCACGCCCTGCGAATACTGGAGCTTCTCACGGAAGTTCTCCGCGACGAGTTGCCGCGCTCGGCGCTTGACGTACCAGGGGTTCCACGTCAGCGAGCTTGTCCAGCTGGCGGCCTGCCTCTCGCGTGTGAGCTTCCTCTCGGCGACCTTAAACACGGCCTCGTTGAGCTCCATGTACCTCTCCACATTCTCGTTCAGTGTGGCGCCGATCGCTTCAGTGAGGCGCTGCAGCAGCGCCACGCGTTGCTCCTCACACATCTTCTCGCGGACGAACTCTTGCAGCTGCGCCGAGGCAGGGAGGCAAAGACCAGTGATAGAGTGTTTGGCGATGGCATGGCAGGAATTAAAGAAGGGGGGGTGGATGGTCAGGGCGAAAGAGGAAAGCAGGGAAGGGATAAGGGGACAGTTGGTCGTCAACGTACCAATCTTCGCAGATGTGGGTGTTTGATGGCTGGGTGGGTGCATGAGTGAGTGGGGGGGCAGTGGATGGAGGTAAGGAAACGGACCCCGCACGCCGGCACAGGAAGGGAACTTGTTGTCATCCGGAGCATGCCTGACACTATCCCTGCGCATGCCCATCGGACCCGGCGAGTAAAAGGTGCGAGGATATGGGCAACAAAGGAATAGCCATTATTCTAGCCATAAGTACATTTAAAATGTTGTCTAGGTTCATGGGAACCATAGGTGAGAAAGCATGCCCCCAAAAGGGATTGACATACTTCACGCAAGATTAAATGGCTGTGTGATCGTCCTTTTCATTTCACATAAAAGCGCTTGGTACCAGGAGCAAGGCCAGATACGAGCTCGCACACAACATGAGGGAAACCTTGGGGCAAGCTCCCAGAAAGCGAGGGGAGAAGTGCTTTGTGATTAAATATACAACTTGTTGTGAGCGTGCAAAATCAAGCATGCCTAGCGAAAGATTAAACCAAGAACGAGGTGCACATGGGGACACGATGCATTAGGTCTGCAGGCACATAAAGACGTTGTCAGGAACAAGAAAAACGCAAGCCCCAGCAAATAAACTTGCCACTATGAACAGCAAGCTGCATGGTCATGCCAGAACAACCATGGTTCCTGGGCCACTAATGACATGAAACACAGCAGCGGTAAGATACTCTAATGATTAGTGGCCAAGTATGCATGACGCACAGTAACACCACCAAGCGACAGAAGCAACGTCTGCGGTAAGCGTATGGCCCATTGCAAAAAACGATCACCAAGTGGCTGCTGGGTCAGCCACCTCTGTGGTACCAAAGTAGATCACCCACCTCTACGGTACCTAATAGAGTCACCCACCACTGAGGTATTTAACCAGGCCGGCCACCTCTGTGGTCACTGGCTGAGATGAACACCCATCTCTGTGGTGCTCAAGTCACCTGGTTGACAATCCGGGTCACCCACCTCTTTGGTGAAATCAGCTAGCCTACTGTCCCTCATCTCCTTGGCCTTCTTCTCGATCACCTCCCCGTCATCGGGGAACGGGTGGATGCCCCGCAGCGCCGACACAAAGTCCCTGGCCAGGTGCTCCGCCTTGTCCCCGCAGCGCTTGGTGACCAGCGCCGCGTTGTGATGCTGGTACTCGTCCCACAGCGTGGCGATCTTCGAGCTCGCGACCGCGAGGCCGGCCTGCCCGATGTGCCGACCACGACGGCGGCGGAAGGCGTTAGCAAAAGCACACGGAAGACAATCATCGACGGAGTGGCAGGGTCATTTCCCCAAAACAGTTTACATCCATCATTGTGTTTTTAAACATACAGCAAAGGAGAACAATGTTGTTCATGGGACAGACCAAAAAGGGGTTTGCAGCCACTTTGCATTGCTGACATGCCATGCAGCTGCCCCAGGAGGGCTGCCTGCGCATTGTTCCACTCATTGCTCCTGTGGGCACCACCTATGAACAAATAATCCGAGCCACTCGGGCAGCCGTGGATCGCATCCTATTTATTCATGTGCTTGTACCCATCTCCTCCCCTGGGGCTTCTGGCTGCCCTAACCAAAATGCACAAGGTTACATGCGGCGAAGGGAATGCTCATCCGATGATCCAGTCCAAGCCAATGACGAACTGGTGTCTGAAGAAGGGGAATAGGGCTTAGGGAGGGCTCCTCGCGCGGCCAGGGTGTCAGTAATGCATCCACAAAGCAGAATCTACATAGTTGTGCCAGCTGTCCATCCAGTACGATCAAGGCTTTCTTGTAATTGCACACATGGGTTGCCGTGTTCCCCAATCTTCCGAGTACAATAGAGAGTGACCCTCCCGCCGCACACCCACCTTGAAATCATCCTCCTCCACCAGCCACTGCTTGTCCTCAGGGACCGTCGCCTCCGCCTCCCTCTGCGCGCCGGCCAAGGTCGCGCGGTGGTGGCCGAGCAGGGCCTCCCCTCCCTGGGGCCCTGCCGCCATCACCGCGCCCATGCGCGCCTTGTACGTGGCCACCATGGAATTGCGTGCGTGCAGAACAATGCCGTCCGACGCGTCCCGGTTGCGGACCAGCAGCCGGTCCCTCGCTGCCTCGATCCAACGCGCCAGCTCGCCGCGTGACTCCTTGGCCAGGTGGTCCCTCAGATGCGCCTCCTGCAGACACAGCCCAAGTGTTCGGCGATGGCGTGTTGGCATGGAGATGGCGTGCTGTCTGAGTCATCGTATCGGCTTGTGAAGTTATGTATGGGAAAGTTGATGTGTTGGTTCAGGAGCGCAGATTGTGTGCTTCCCAGAAGCTGGTAGGATCATGCAGGCGTTTGACCTCCATGGGTACGGGGTACACAGGAAAGGAGGCACCCCCTTCCCATGCGCGGCCAAGGGTGTGAGCCGAAGGGCTTGGCGTCTGCATGCACGAGAACTTCCATGATTCCAACGGGCCATATTCTGCCAGTCAAGACCAGACACAATGCAGCGACGCACATGCAGCCAACGCAAGCGCAGCAATCTTCGCACTCATGCCATCCCCCTCACCAGCCGGCGGTCAAAGTCGGCGAGTGCCCCTTTGGTCACATTCTCCACAAACGCCACAATGTCACGCCGCCGCTGTGGCAGCACCAGCCCAAGCTCCACGCTGGCCACTGCGGCGCCTCGGATGTCCTCCGCCGTGCTGGCGATGAGCGACCGAACACGCTCCCTGTGCAGTAGCCGGTAATTGTCGACATCCGTCACCATCTCGCGCTCCAACGCCGCCACGTGGCGTTCGTACAGCGGCTCCAGCCCGAGCAGCAGCTGGTGAAACACGGCCAGAGCCGTCCCTTTGGCTTTGGCCAGCAGCTGGTCGAAGCCGGCCGTAGATAGCACCTCTGAAGAGGAGAGGGCAACGCCGACGACGGTGCGGAAGGAGGTAAGCGCATCCTTGTGGGCATCTGCGACCACCTGCAGGGGGGTGCAAGGGAACAGGCCCCAAAGGGCGGCATGAGTTTGACAATCAAGGGCCAAAGTTGGCCACATAGGTCCGTGAGGGGTCGAGTCAGGGTCCAAGTCACACTGTCACACGGTCACGCTGTCACGGCCTTCAAGTACTGACCCCACCGCATTACGCTGCAGCGGGGAAAAAAAATCTGGAATAGGGGCACTAATTATGACAAATATTGGCCAGAATCCCATTGCCGCTCGGCTCCGAACCAATATTTACCGAAGTGTACTGTAGCTAGATATGCAGCTCAGGAAGAGTTTGATTTGCCTCCCTACCTGTTTAAACATGAGCAGGGTCTCCCAGCACCAGACCTCACCGCCATGGTAACGCAGCCAGGTAAATGATAGCCATGCAACAACAGCATTTCAGCAAAAGTTGCCTCTTACTCTCACCCACTGTAAATGTTGCATCCAAGCTTATTTTCTCTCATGTCTGAAACAGGCTGCTTGCAATACGACAAGTTCTGTTCAGACCTTCTTTTTCATGCCGCAATCACGATTTTATCCTGATGGTGTCCTCATAACATCCTCATAACATCACGATATTCTCCTGATATAATCCTGCCCAGCCCTGCCCGGCCTTACCAGCAGCCGCAAGTGCCAAATGAAACAACGCCTGCAGTTTACATCATGATAACCAGCGTAAGTACCATTCTTCTTAGTAAACATATCATTCATCTTAGGAGGGAAGAGTGTGCGGGCTGGTGGACTATTCAGATTTCTTCCTACAATACAGCTTTAAACAGTCCAAAACAATATCTTTCCTTAGCACAAAGGCAAAGCAGCACACGTCGCCCACCTGTGCTCGCCAGCTCTGCCAGTAGGAAGGCAGCGAGGGGAAATGGTCGGCCTCGTTCGCCGCCGATACCGCGAAACGGGCGAGGGCCGCGAGGGCAGGGCCATCGATTGTGGACCCTGCAGGGCTGGACTTGGCTCCCACGTTCGCCAGCACATGCGCACGGAGCTCGTTGAGGTCTGCAGGCGCCAGGATGCGTCCACGAGGGCATCAGTGAGGGGATGCAGTCGCATCATGGAATGCAGACGGTGACGGGATGCAGTCGCATCATGGAATGCAGACGGTGACGGGATGCAGTCGCATCATGGAATGCAGACGGTGACGGGATGCAGTCGCATCATGGAATGCAGACGGTGACGGGATGCAGTCGCATCATGGAATGCAGACGGTGACGGGATGCAGTCGCATCATGGAATGCAGACGGTGATGGGATGCAGTCGCATCATGGAATGCAGACGGTGACGGGATGCAGTCGCATCATGGAATGCAGACGGTGACGGGATGCAGTCGCATCATGGAATGCAGACGGTGACGGGATGCAGTCGCATCATGGAATGCAGACGGTGACGGGATGCAGTCGCATCATGGAATGCAGACGGTGACGGGATGCAGTCGCATCATGGAATGCAGATGGTGACGGGATGCAGTCGCATCATGGAATGCAGATGGTGACGGGATGCAGTCGCATCATGGAATGCAGACGGTGACGGGATGCAGTCGCATCATGGAATGCAGACGGTGACGGGATGCAGTCGCATCATGGAATGCAGACGGTGACGGGATGCAGTCGCATCATGGAATGCAGACGGTGACGGGATGCAGTCGCATCATGGAATGCAGACGGTGACGGGATGCAGTCGCATCATGGAATGCAGTAGCCGGTATCAGCCAACGCGCACAGCGACGACAAGGTAAATATCTGGTAGTAGGACAGACAGGAACAGGAACTGTGGCTGGGCTGTTGAATCATAGTTATTCCATCAATAGGACCACAGGACCTGGCCATGGGAACACCGAATAAGCTTTCCAGGGCCCAAGTGGGGACTGAGCTTTGCAAGAGACTGGGCAGCAATCAACCAATCAATCCATCCACAGAAACTTTGCGTCCTACCCCGCCTAGACCACTCCAACCGCGCACCCGACCCTACCTTTCTGGTACTCTGCGGTCCACTTTGTGGGCGGCACCGCGGACATGTCGCGCAGCGACGCCAGGTCGGTGGCGGGAAGGAACAGCGTCTTGAGAGAGATTGAGCGGAACAGGCGGCCGAGACTGATGTCATCATCTGCTCCCTTGCCATCCCCGGCACCCCGATGGGATGCCTGGTGACCTGGCCCCTTCCCTTGGTGCCTGTTCTTGTGCTCCTTCCCTTGGTGCCTGTCTTGTCCAGATGCCCCCGTGTCGCTCGCCAAACCAGCCGTATGCCCTCCACTGTGCTCCTGCTTCTTGGCTTCCTCCCCAGCAATACTTGCAGCCCCTTGCCCGCCCCCCCCCGCGTCTCCTCGCCGGCCACCTCCTGCATCACGTTGCTGGCGGCCGCAAACTGCCAGAACCACTCGGTCGCGTCCTCGCGCTCCTCCTCCCTCAGCTCGCTCACAAAGTCCTGCACCACCCAGGTCAGGTGGGGAAAGAGCAGCTTGTCCTGCAACTCCAACTCCTCGTCCCAGTCCAGGGACCCGCCAGGGTGGGGGCTGGCTGACAGCGCACTGGAGGCACGCGGGTCCATGTGAGCGCTGCCCCCGCTGTTAGCACTCTCGCCCCCACCCGCTTGCCCCATTCTCTCCCTCGCTGCACCGTTGATGTTATCCGCATGGCCTTTTCGGTCATCCCCGGCGTGGCTCTCCCCGCTGCTGCCCCGCGCCCCGGTCAGGGTGCTGTAGGATGGCGCGGCCGGCGTGAAGGGCGGGTGGTGGGCGTGGGGGGCGTCCACTTGTTGGGAGCGAAGCACGTCGCGGTTGTGCGCCCGCACGTGCGCCCGGAGGTTGAATAGTTGGGTTCTCTGGGCTAGGATCTGTGGGAAGACAACCAAGACACCCACAGCATACAGAACAAAATCACAACAGAGGGTGCAGTTGATATGTACCAGCGTGTACGCCCGCTTTCCTATCGCAGAAGGAAATGCTTTCACTGCTTACTAACTACGCGAATCTGTGGGCGGAGCCAGCACCATGCGAGCGCAGCAATAAGAGACAGCTGTTCACAGTCATTCCACACCAAGTATCATCCCTTAGGTTTGGCTGGCGAGAGGACCTTAGCGCGCGACTTTACCGTAGTTGCGTACAGCATTACTTACTATACGTAAGTCACCATCCCCCCATGCCCACCTCGAGGTAGTTGACCTGCTGCTGGTCCACCACCTTCACCGTGTTGTACAGCATGTGCGACGACAGCAGCAGCGAGAGCGCAAATATCTTGGCGTCGTACGCCTCGGCGGTGGCGTTGCCGTAGAAGCCCTCGCTGTCCAGGAGGAGCACGCGCGCGCGGTCGGGGGCCGTGAGTGACGTGGGCAGCAACCACAGACCTTTGGTCTGGGGCGCGGTGCTCCTCCCGACTTGGAATGCAGAGCTCACATTCAGCAAGCTGTTGAGGAGGAAGGACTTGCCTGGGGGCGGGTGGCAGAGATCAGTAACGATCAAGAATGGGGGAAGATGATGGAGGTAAAGAAAGATAAGAAGCATGCCTCATAGAAGAGATGCAGCCAGTGGATACATGGAGTGGAAAAGGAGGGATGGGGCAGGTGGCAGCACCAAACCCAACCAAACTAGACAGGACGTGCCAAGACAACACAGAACAAGAGTGCATTTGATGTCAATGTCGTGGCGATGGCAACAGAAACATCTCAGCTGTGTGTCAACGGTCGCCACATCCCAGGTTTTCCTGCCACTCATCAACATCCACACAAAACAGACGAGCATTCCTCGCGGGGGCGGCTCAGACTCCTAGGCTATACCACGGGTGCAAGTAGTACGGCACGCCCTTGCTAACTGCTGGGTGCAGGGGAAGAGAAACAGGGGACATCCTCCTGCCCTGCCCTATCGTCCTCATCCTATCATTGTTGCCGTGGTGAGCGCCAGCATTACCGCTGTGGTACGGGCCAACCACCCCCAACACGGCCACGGGCTCTCTCAACTCCGCCAGCAGCCTCTCTCCCTCCGCACACACGTGGAAGCCACCGCGGCCGTCAGGCTCCACCAGCTGGATGGGAGATGCTGCCATTGGCACAGGGGTGGGGGACAATGGCCAGGGTGGGACCGCCAAGGAGGGGCGGAGGGGGGGATGGGCAAGGACGGGCAAGGACGGGCGAGGGGTGGGATGGGCAAGGATGGGTGAGGATCGGCAAGGATGAGAGAGGGATTGAGGGTGGGCTAGAATGCCGGCGGGGTTTCATGATGGCACAGGTGAGGGTGACGGACAGACAAGGACTGCCGACCGAGCGAACGCGGCACCAAGGTTACACGACTTGATTTACGTGCACCATGAAAATGTCAGCCCGACTTGGTGCATTTGCACCATGAAAATGTCAGCCCGACTTGGTGCATTTGCACCATGAAAATGTCAGCCCGACTTGGTGCATTTGCACCATGAAAATGTCAGCCCGACTTGGTGCATTTGCACCATGAAAATGTCAGCCCGACTTGGTGCATTTGCACCATGAAAATATCAGCCTGACTTGGTGCATTTGCACCATGAAAATGTCCGCCCGACTTGGTGCATTTGCACCATGAAAATGTCAGCCCAACTTGGTGCCTTTATTTGCACCATGAAAATGTCAGCCCGACTTGGTGCATTTGCACCATGAAAATGTCAGCCCGACTTGGTGCATTTGCACCATGAAAATGTCCGCCTGACTTGGTGCATTTGCACCATGAAAATGTCCGCCCAACTTGGTGCATTTGCACCATAAAAATGTCAGCCCGACTTGGTGCCTTTATTTGCACCATGAAAATGTCAGCCCGACTTGGTGCATTTGCACCATGAAAATGTCAGCCCGACTTGGTGCATTTATTTGCACCATGATAATGTCAGCCCGACTTGGTGCATTTGCACCATGAAAATGGCAGCCCGACTTGGTGCCTTTATTTGCACCATGAAAATGTCAGCCCGACTTGGTGCATTTGCACCATGATAATGTCAGCCCGACTTGGTGCATTTGCACCATGAAAATGCCAGCCCGACTTGGTGCATTTGCACCATAAAAATGGCAGCCCGACTTGGTGCATTTGCACCATGAAAATGTCCGCCCGACTTGGTGCATTTGCACCATGAAAATGTCAGCCCGACTTGGTGCATTTGCACCATGAAAATGTCCGCCCGACTTGGTGCATTTGCACCATGAAAATGTCAGCCCGACTTGGTGCATTTGCACCATGAAAATGTCCGCCCAACTTGGTGCACTTGCACCATGAAAATGGCAGCCCGACTTGGTGCCTTTATTTGCACCATGAAAATGTCAGCCCGACTTGGTGCATTTGCACCATGAAAATGTCAGCCCGACTTGGTGCATTTGCACCATGAAAATGTCCGCCCGACTTGGTGCATTTGCACCATGAAAATGGCAGCACGACTTGGTGCATTTGCACCATGAAAATGTCAGCCTGACTTGGTGCCTTTATTTGCACCATGAAAATGTCAGCCCGACTTGGTGCATTTGCACCATGAAAATGTCAGCCCGACTTGGTGCATTTGCACCATGAAAATGTCAGCCCGACTTGGTGCATTTGCACCATGAAGATGTCAGCCCGACTTGGTGTACGTGCACCATGATGTAGGCCACAGAAAGATGCACACGCCCATCAAAGGAGGGGGGACATCCCCCCCTAAAATCGTACATGAGCGTACTCCAGAGTTTGGCCTACCGCGCCGCCCGGCGCCAGCCAAAGTGAAAAGTGCTGGAGTGCACTCAGTCAGTCAAAAGCTGCGCCGGACCGACTTGGGAGTGTGCTACGTGCTACGTGGCTTGTACGACACGTGGCACTTTTTTAGAATCTCTTAGTAGAATCTCTTGGTAAGCGATAGTATTAGCATATTCTCCAAGTAGAAGAATATGAATGATTTTGTACTGCAGTGCTCCGGCTTCAGGCTGGTTGTTGGTGCAACGGTGGTCAGCAACTCAAGAATGACGTCAAGCCTGCGGAAATTCGATGCCTATTGCCTGACGCCAGGTCCGGTGTCAGAATCAACAACAACAACCTGACGCCTGCCTGAAAGTTGATACGTCTTCCTAGAATCAACCAATACTTGGTAAGTTCTCAGCGTAAGTTGTAAGTACAGCAGGGCCAAAGCGGCGCGCCGAATTTTTTCCGTGCCAAAAAATTCGCGGTACCAGCCGTACCGTGAAATGTGGGTGCACGGTGCGCGCACCCCTTGCGGAAGTGGCCATGGCGACTGCGTTTAGGCGAAACTAGCAATGTAAGGCTAGAGAAATGCCAAAAAAATGCTCGAATGTTGAAGACGATGATTTAATGATGTTGGTTTGTGGCGGCAAGGAGCTGATTTACAATATCGCTGCTTTCTTTTACTGCCATCGGCATGGGGGGTAAACTGCATTTTTTCGTCGCGCGGAATAAAATAGAATTCGTGATAGCGGCTGTAAATTCGCAGTTTTCGGGGGCTTTTTGACCGCAAAGGATGAATTCGTATCGGTAGCATTGAATTCCAAACCGAACTGGTGCTTTTTGCTACATTTTCGGCCATTCTCGGTAAGTTATTCTTCAGGCCTCCGCAATGCATGTCGGAACCTTCCATGGAAGAACGGCCGTTGTTGCGCGCCTGGGCGAGGGATCTGCGAGGTCAAGGTATAGATTTGTCGCGAATGTTCTGTGCTATCAGTTCTTTCTTCTATTAGCTCATCGTTCGAAGTTTTTTCCGTTCTTTTTGGGCAGTTTCCGCCAGCTAGCTCGCCGTTGCTTGCCGTGGTGTTGTCGAATACCTGGCAGCTTTAGATTGTTTTCGTTGATGTCGTGGTCAAGGCCGCTTCAGTCGAAGCCTATTGCTTCTCGGGAAGGTTTCAGGTATTTCATGAAACGTGTTCTGGCAAGGATGTTGTGCTTATGGAAGCTTCTAGTTGTGTGAGAGTGACGCACCCTCTCTTCGCAGCGGCATCACTGCGCTCATGCGCTGGAGGCCCGCCAATGGTTTATTTCCATTTTATTGTGCAGGGGAGGAAGTGTTTTACTGACGATCATGTTGGAGATATTGCATTTGTGTGACTGCATGTAGATAGCTGCCACCATTGGTTTATTTGAGCTTTCCCTTGATATGATGATGTGAAAAGACTGCAATGTGCTGAGCCAACCATGGTTGACATGGTTGACTGCATGCAAGCTTTGTATGCCATGATCTCCTTGGTTCCTTGCCCTCCATCGTTCCAGTTTGTTGCCCATCTCAGGTAGGGCAGTTAAGGAGTCGCTGCAGTGTTGATTAGCTTGGTTGGCATAAACCTTAACACTCTAACCTGGGAGAAACATAGAAAATGCTGATTAGGCATTTTAGTGCCATCATCATTATTGCTATTCACATGCTTATAAGTCTGGCCATGCTCGAGGGACGGTGAAGGGGTATGAGGCGTGTGGCCACCCATTTGTATTTCATAACATATTCAGCATGTATTTGATGCATGTTGGATGGCATGCAAAGTGTAATTGTGTTTCCTTGGTTACTGAGTGGTCCTTAGCGCCTTGTCAGGTGGTCGTCTAGGAAACCCATCAGTGCGTGCCACAGTGACCCCCGACCTTGAGCATGTGTCGTCATCAGTGAGCAAGAGTTAGAGGTGCTTTTGGTCATAGATTTGCTGAGTTCTTGGCATGAAGTTTACAAGGTAACCTTGGGTTGAGTATAGTGTATGCTCTCTTGGCATGTATGCCTAGCGATCGTGTTGCTATGCTTGCGCTGGCAAGGTTGGCCATGCCGAGGGCAGGTGAGGGCAGATGAGGTGCCTAGGCGTTTGCTTATGTTTTGTGATCGAGTAGGGCATGCTTTCAGGCTCTTTGGATGGAAAACATCGTGCCTAAGTGGCCTTGTACAAAGAAAAACCTTCTTTAGCGGTCGTGAGAGTGGCATCTGCCAAACGCAATAACTTGAGCTAGGGTTGTCCGATTGACCTCAAACTTGGACCGTGGCTGGGACCACCCGTGCCGAAATTTATTAGTGCTTTTTGGCTTGATCTGACAAGTTTATGAATTGTTTTATATTTTAAGTGAAAAAAATCGCGTTTTTGGCGCCACGGGCTATTTTTTGAACGGCGGTGTCCATATGCCCCATGTAAGTTGCTGTTTGCGATGTGCCAGGAAGTTACTACGTGGCTTGTGCTTTTTGGGTCAACCTGTTTTGTGGATTGGCTGGGGCATAACCAGCCCTAGTTAGCGTCTTTTGCTATTTATAGCGCATTATTGGCGTATATATGGGGGTAGTACCCCCAAGAAGTGCATGGACAACTCACTAGAGATGTTATTTAGTGCCCCCAATCATAACTTAGCATTGTGCAAATGAATTTCAAGTGATATTAGCATATGTCAATTTTAAGGGTTTTGAGGTGCCACATCCCCTTAAAATCAAACGCCTGACCGAGCTAGCGGGATCACCAGAGCGCACTCCTTTCCTAAAACCAGGCGCCGGACCGGCGGGAGGAGTTAGCTCCACAAAATTTTTCTTCGCGCCGCCCAAAAAATTTCGACTGGAGTACACTCCGTCGCAAAAATTCTGCCGCCGGACACATTTTTTCCCGTTTTTGGAGTCCGCTCCACGTCCGGAGGTGCCGCGCCGGACACACGAGTGAGTGTGCTGTTTTGGCTGGATGTCCCCCCTCCTCCCATCAATGCCTATCAAAGCCCCCCTACGCGGCGGTGCTTGCGTGCGCCCATCAACGCCCCCTTTCGTGGCTGTGATAGCGTACGCCCATCAACACCCCCTATATGGCTTGCGACCGTTAGAGCCCGGATAAATTTCATTGATTATTGATTATTTGGGGTTTCTACAGCGTGGACTTGGTACACTACTAGGAATTGAAAGCAGGACCTCTTCCCTCTGATAAAATTTCGCGACAATACGGTGTATGGTGTAGGATGTAGGGTGCAGGGTGGAGGGTGGAGGGGACTCCCAATGCGAAGGCTGCCCAAAATATAGCCCGAGTGCGAGACGGTTGTGTACTGGAGAGTGTTGCCAGCAAATCTGAGATGTGCTAGTAGGTGGGCCATCTTAATGTGCTACTAGATGGGGTATCTTGCGATAGCCCAGGCAATGTAAGAACCCTAACCAAACTAACCCCATGGGGCCGGATGTGAGCAGGAGGAATACCCATGTAAGTACGACCAACGCAGTATCACCCCTACCCCAGTGTGGATAAATAAAGGCAAACTGCTATACGGCATCGGTTACTAGACCACATGCTATCAAGACACGCTGTCAGTATCAGAGACGCCCCCTCTTGCTTGGTGGGCATCACCCAGAACCCCACGATCTTGCAACTGTCGGCTTCTATGTATGATGCTAATGTACTATAACATTTTCCACATATTAATTATATACTTTGATGGTAATACTGTAATACTACTATAGTAGTATGATAACAGTACCCTTGCTGGACTAGTACGCTATTTTCCTGGTGCATGCGTGATGTGTGTGGGGGGGGAAAGCAACAAGCCACCTCAGAGGACAGGCGGATGCCAGCACAGCACCTACTCGGGGAAAACCGTGCGGGGGAGATACCGGTGACAGCAGTGCGGATGTATCAGAGGCATTACGTCGTTACTTTCAACGAGGTCAAGGCGGGAACAATCACTGACCACACAGTTTGATCATCAGGAATCGCTGCCACCGCAAATGCTGTTTTATGGGTGAGTCACAGGCTATGATTAAGTAATAGGAAAGCCTGCAGGTTTACATTTAACAGCAAAAAATGTCAAAACACAAAAGGAAAGGCAGGACAACGACTCCCCGCGTTCGCCTCTAATAAACAAACAGCCGGTCTGGCATCTGGTGATTCTGGTCCAGATTGGCGGACCGCGCGGCTGCGACGGCCAGAACATCCTGGCTTACCTCCCACGTCCCAGGCCGATGGCGCGCTGATGGCGGCAGGGGCCGCGAGTGCCGTGACGGTAGCGGATGCCAGCACGAGGGCACACCACACGATGCCCCATGTACTGGACCCGTGTGCCGATACACCGCCGGTGGGAGTCCTGGCGGCACTTGCTCTGATGAGCCAGCGATGACATGGGCATCAACACGTGTAGATGGGCGGTTATGTTGTCATGGTTATGATGCCTGTGTTAAAAAAAACCTTGCAAAAAATCAACCCTCGTTTCCACACATGTCGCTGGTATCAACGAACTAAATTGGAGATTGCTTGAGCCCAGCCAAGATAGCTGAGGAGAATGCAGGTGCCTTTACGGCTCAGTGACTATGGTGCAGGCCGTGCGTCGCGGGTTCAGACACGCGCTGGTTGTGTGAGTGGCCCTACGATGCACACCGCATGTTGTCAGAAAGAGATGCCCCACAAGTGACACCAGTAAGGCGCATGGATGCCCTAGTCACACACATGTATGGGTTGGCGGTCGCTCCTTGGCACTACTGTCATCAAACAAGGAGACAGCAGAGACAGAACGCAGACAGCTTCGACGAGGGGGGGGCGACATGAACTATAACAAAAGGGTTCATCGATGTCCTGATGCGGGCATTCAAGCCTGGTTGACTTTGCGAGCTTTCGTTATCCATTCACCAAAGTTATTGTGAACATTTGAGATATCTATGAGAGATAGAATCATTGGGAGATTGGTGTCCAAATACTAGTCCCTCCACTGGGCTGCTTATGATCCAGAACCACACGACGTCCAGATGCGTATACCAAGGGAATCTCGGGATACATAATGCGCGACCAGCAGTCTGGCGGCCGCCAGGTGCACGCCCCCGTTTCCCCATCCCTTTCCTCAGCAATAAAGAAACAAGAACCCTTATACGGGTGTCGGAATTGAAACCTAATCACCCTCGAGAAGAACAATATGACATATCTCAGAGATTCAAATCTAAACTTTGGTATCATGTATTCGAAGCCATTGCCAAAGCTGGCATTGACAGACAACTGCGTTGAAGTGCTCGACTGGATGATTTGCGGACTGAATACGAAGGTTTTTTCTCCGCAAAAGCTCCGAATGCAATTACTAATCATTGTGTGGAGGCCGCAGTAGAGAAGATGAGCGCTTCCCGGGCGGGTCTAGCGCGAAATAACGTTGGAGGGACTAGTATTTGGACACCAATCTCCCAAAGATTCAATATCCCAAATGTTCACAACAAACAATGGCACCTTCAGATTCCTGTGAATGTCCGCATACCTGAGGCGCCTGCTGTACATGAGGTTATTCGAGGAAATCTAGTCGGATTCGGTTCGCTGGGAAGCTTGACACCAGACGCACTCTCTTGTCAATCGCAGCTGCCTGCAGCTAATCATGGCGGCCTACTCACGAAAAGCGATACGAATTGCGTATATTGAGAGCAAGAAAACACATTCGAGGCTGAACTCCCGGTGCGCACACGTATGCCATCGATATAGTGATAAAATTTTCTGCGTACGATCCTATGCTGGTCTGACCCGGGCCGTGCCCTCTCTCGAGGTCACTGTCAAATTATCTGTGCGTTCTTGGTGCGTTGTTGAAATATTTTGCTCGAAGCGCGGCAGGTCGGCAGCACGCCAGCATGCTAGTAACGCTTGAGCTCCCCCCTCCGCACGTGATGGTGGAAGACCTGCATGGAAGCGAGTTTCCCGCAAAATCACTGGAACGGGTTGGCGGAAGTTGGCGGGCAAGACGGCCTACCGCCTACGTGGGTCACGTTTACGAAGCGGGAGTCATGGAGGGGATCCCTACTCGCACTTGCGAACATTAGCGCCATCACGTTTCCGCAAGTAGTGGACGGAAATCGCAAGTTTGGATACCGCCTTCCTCAGTTGCATCGGAATTCTGCACCGGTTTACCTGTTGACCGTACGCGCGTGGTCGAGGTGGCTACCCTGGGGCGAGCAATTACGCGTGAGTGACAGCAAGGCAAGTGTGGTTTGCTCTGATAAACTCGCTTCGTAGTCAAATTTTTCGCAGGCCGCGACAGCCATTAAATAATAAACACCTCGGAGGCGGTTCCAGGATAGTCGCTTCTTAATCGCAGTATAAACACGGACGGCGTTATTGACTGGGCGTCGAGCTGCTTGATTCTGCGAGCATGTCACCCATGGCCGCTACAGAGGCCAGCGCCTCCAGACTAGCTGCGTGTCAGCCGGCATCCTCGCCTTCCAACTCGACGAACTCGAGAATTGAGGTTAAGAAGAAATTCCCTGGGAGTCCAGTGCGATCAAAAAATGGTGGTGGAAAGGCATCGATGCCCGGTCGCCGATTCACTGCTGTCAGTAACGCGTATTCATCGTCGTCCTCGAGCTCGGCAAAGGATAAATCCTGGAATATGCCCAAGGACCGCAACTTCAGCAGCCTATTGAGTAAGATCCCACGCTACTGCAATAAAAAGCTGCATACATATCGATTTGTTTTTTTATGTTTTGTTTCATAGGGACAGGCTTAGATGCTGCTTAGACTTTGGTCCAGGTTTTCGAATCTTCAGCTTTGCGTGAAGAAAATGTTCATTTATCGCCCGATGATAAACCGCAAGGCCGATCCGTTCTTTCTAGGGATATATATGAAAATTGTACCATTAACTGCCACTATCCAGGTGTCATGGCAACGAGGACGATCCGCTGACTTTGTTCCTCGAAATACGGACGCGTGTTTTGCAGATATCAGTACTCTGCCAGGTCGCTCGACCGTCCATGGTCTCACTTCTGTCCGAGTTATGCTGATGTATTGAAGACTAAGAGGTTAACAAGGTACTGTCGTTTATACGTCTTTTTTTTTTTTGCTTGGATTGTTGTGGTGTGTCGCTGCACGACGGCTGCCTTTTTGCAGCCCCAGAGAAGGGCAAGGAGGCAATGCAACTTTTTGAAGAAATCGTGAGCATTGGCTTAAAGACGGGTCCTATTGGGGTTACTCGCTTTGTCAATGGCGTAGAAGCTGTCAGCACCGTGGGCCTGGAATGGCTGCAAGCGCAAATGCGAAACTACCTACCTGCCAACTCCAGCAAAGTCGTGGACCTGGGGCCCCTCACCAGTGGCAATGCCAGCACAGATGACATCTCATCGCCACCTGTCATCCTACGCAAGCTGTTTGAGCGCCTTGGGGCGACCTATGTGAAGCTGGGCCAGTTCATCGCTTCCTCCCCCTCACTTTTCCCCAAGGAGTACGTGGTGGAGTTCCAAAAGTGCCTCGACAGCACGCCAGCGGTGCCGTTCCCAGTGGTGGAGAGGATCATTCAGGAAGAGCTGGGCGGGCGGTCCCTGAGCACCGTCTTTTCCTATATCGACCCAACCCCCATCGCCAGTGCATCAATTGCACAGGTACGCATTGTTTCCAGGGCATGCTCTTTCATAATGACTGTGAGGATTGGTCGGAATAATCATGAATGCGGTCTATCAACATTTTTTTGTTGTCAGTTAGTTGGCTCTCAGCAAGGCTTGATATCGAGTCTGTTTGGGTTGTGGATAGGATTTCCTGTTGCTGTTGTTTTTTTTATGATTTAAAGTCTAGCCTAGTAATAATTATATGACGTTATTCATACCATAGAGTTGATGATAAAAGTCTAGCTTTTATAATCTATTTGTGCCTCCGCCCCCTCAACACCTTACCAGAACTTACTGGCTAGCATACCGGGATCCCAGCTTCCAGTCACTTATGTTTTGTTGTCTGGAGTGCCTTCAAGTAAGGGTGCTGACTTATCATTCCCAAACCCCGTCGACCATGGCTTCCTTGGCCCTTATCGGCATGGCATGGCGAGCATGACGTTGCTCCCGCCCTCCCCTCCCATCCCTTCCCCCCCCCCCCCCCCGCCCCCTTCCCGCCCCTTCTCTTCCCTTCTCCCCTCTTTCCCAGGTGCATGGCGCCAAGCTGCGCATGCCCGGTGGTGCCCCTGACCGCGACGTGGTGGTCAAGGTGCTCAAGCCGCGCGTGGAGGACACGCTGACGGCGGACCTAAACTTTTTGTACATCGCGGCCAAAGTGCTTGAGTTCCTCAACCCGGAGCTGGGCCGCACGTCGCTGGCCAACATCGTGTCGGACATCCGCTCGAGCATGATGGAGGAGGTCGACTTCCGCAAGGAGGCCAGCAACATCAACGCGTTCCGGGACTTTCTGCGCACAGCCAACATCACGCAGGTGCGCTCGGGGCATGGGAACGAGGCCCCAAACAAAGGCATGGGAGCAACGCCATGTGTAGTCATCGGTGCCCATTGTATGGTGCACTGTGGGGCATACAGCTTGGTTTATGGCTAGGGCTGGAGCTAGATTTGAAGCCATGTTTTGGAGGCATCGGGCATGATGGGATCGATAAGGGTAAGGTAGGAGGATGGTGTGCGGGGATCATGCTGAGAGGCACGCAATGCCCGCCTGGCCAGCAATGGCATTTGCACGTTTAGAGAATATTTGTGTCTAGGTAGGTCATTCATGTTATTGTTCGGGGCCAATTTGAGGTAAATGTCGTACTACTAGCATTTTACTCCGATGTGTATGTGTGTTAAACCGGCGTCAGCACTCAGAGCATTGGGGCAGGTGTGTATTCTCAGGGGAAATGTTATCTAAACACCAAATAAGAAAGATTTTTTTGCCGGCGGAGGACGATTGTTTTAAGAGCCTGAACTCCGATTGGTCCCATTCTGCATGCATGCCCATGCCCATGACATGACTCACGCACGTCGATGATGACCCACTACCCTTGCTGCCTGAACGCCCCCATCACTGCCCTCCTCTGCTCTGTCGCCCCCGACAACTGACGTCTCCTCCCCTTCCGGATGATTCGCATGATTGGCCTTCCCTCCACTCCTTTTCCATTTTTTTTTCTCGCTCCCGTCACCGACCTCTTTCCCCCCACACCACCCCACACCCCTGACCTCCCCTCCCTCCCCCCCACATCGCGCTCTTCTCCCCTGCGCCCCCAGGCAACTGCCCCAGAGGTGTTCCCCTCAGCCAGCTCGGTGCGCCTGCTGACAATGGAGCGTCTGTACGGCGTGCCGCTGACGGACCTGGACGCGATCCGCGAGGTGTCTGGGAACGACCCCGAGGGCACGCTCATCACCGCGCTCAACACATGGTTCGCCTCGCTAGTCGCGTGCGACACCTTCCACGCGGACGTGCATGCCGGCAACCTGCTGGTCCTGCGAGACGGTCGCATCGGTTTCATCGATTTCGGCATCGTGGGCCGTATCTCGCCGCGCGTGTGGAGCGGGGTCCAGTCCTTCCTCGCGTCGCTGTCCAGTGGCAACTACTTGACCATGGCGACGGCGCTGGCCAACATGGGCGCCACAGGGGATCATGTGAACGTGGATGCATTTGCCGAGGACCTGCGAAGCCTGTTCCAGCGCGTCGAGGCGATCGACCCGCAGCTGGTGGTGACCACCACTACCACCGTTGGGGCGGGGAGTAGCCGTGGCGGCGCACAGCAGACGGTCGCGGCAGGGGTCTCGGTGGATGAGGAAGAGATTAACAAGCTGCTGTTCGAGATGGTGAGGGGGGAACATGGATGTTTGAGGTGGTGGGTGGTAAGGTAGCTGCTGTTCGAGATGGTGAGGGGGGAACATGGATGTTTGAGGTGGTGGGTGGTAAGGTAGCTGCTGTTCGAGATGGTGAGGGGGGAACATGGATGTTTGAGGTGGTGGGTGGTAAGGTAGCTGCTGTATGAGATGGTGAGGGCGCAAAGGGACGTTTGAGATGGTGAGGGGGGAAGCATGCCATTGAAGTGGTGACGGAGGGGGCTAGCTGCTGTTTGAGATGGTGGGTGTCGAGGGTGGTTGTGTGAGATGGGTGGCGGGAGGGTAGTTGTGTGGAATGGCAAGTAGTGAGGGTAGCCGCTGTTGGAGATGTCAAGGGAGGGGAGCAGTTTGTGAGGGAGTGGCAGGGCCGTGTTTGGTCACTAAATTATACACCAATTTTTTGAAACTAGGTTGTAGGTACGGTAGTTATGGGGCTAGTACTGCGTAGTGTAAGAGCAATACAGGTACCATGCATTTGCATTCTTCTCATTCCGTCGTTGGTTGCCGGTTTTGTTCTAGATGCCAGATTCGATGATGCCGTGATGCCCCTGTAGGGTCCCTGGAGTGGCAAGCATGCTTTATGTCGCATATCGGGCAGGCCCACAGAGTCCCGCAGTTTTCTTCTTGTACTTGCGTTCAGAGGACTTTTTGGTATACTACGTAACAACAGAAAATGAGCCGCAGCTAGCATGTTGCGATCACATGACAGCCTCATGTACCCACATTCTACCATCCCGGAATCACCCCTGATATTTGCACAGCTCCACCTGCTCACCATGTTGTCACTAGCTCAGCCATGCTAAAAATGTATAACCCACCCCTTTGCTCGTTCTGTAAGATGCCTTGTCGTAGATGGTGGGGCTATTCCTTGTGCACACTGACCGATGGTTCCCACCTTTTGATGTCCCGCTTGCCCGTGGGTTCCAACCTCCTGTGTCCTTCCATCGGCGACGCCCGTTGGCGTTGCATTGCTCCTTATGCCTTGTGCTTGTGCCATCCGGTGCCACCACCGCAGGTGCGCATCGGCGAGACGCACGGCCTGCGCTTCCCGCGTGAGTTTGGCCTCCTCATCAAGCAGCTGCTCTACTTTGACCGCTACACGCGGCTGCTCGCGCCCGAGCTGTCCGTGCTGCAGGACGAGCGCGTGCGCATCGGCAGCATGCAGCGCAGCATGTGGTAAAGCCCTGTATTATCTATGGGTGGCCTTTCTTGGACATGGCCAGGTGGCGGCCGACATGGATGTCAGGCATGCGCATCCCGAGCTTGTTTGCAGACCAGCATAAGAGTGTTTATAGCCACGCGGGCAGCCAGGCCTGCACATGGTGGGTGGTGGGCGGTGACCTTGATGAATGGCATGGCCAGATGGCAGCCAGCAGTGTTGCTGGCAAAAATTGAAGCTGCACCTCGTGGAAGTCCTTCTTTGATCTTTTCTTACCCCGGAATCAGTCTCATCCTTGTTAGCTGGACAAAAGGGTATCCCGGCGCATGCAGTCGATCGTCTCCTAGTGCAGCACGCTTATTTGCTACATCCACGGGAGCGCCCACTGGCACCCGTGGTGTATGGGGTGATTAGTCCACCTCATGGCATAATGGTGGTGCATGGGTAATGCATGTGATATATTCAACGATGCTGATTAGTTACACTGCATGTCCAACATCAGTTTCTGTAGTGTATATCGCACGAGCGAAAGTGTTTATAAACTTGGGCACCAGTCTCTGTCGGTGCTGCACGTACACGGCCTGACAGTAGTGAGCTTCAGCTAGGCTGCTTGGGCATATGAATTGCGCTGGTTGTCTCCTTGATATGAATTACCACCGTTTTTGCAAATGTAGCGAGGCCAGAGTTAGCTAACACACGTGTAAGGTTTTATTTATTCTTTATATATCAATTCTGATTGTAATTTTCACATATGCATGCACCAACTGAAGTCATGATCAAGCACATCCAGGAATAGGTGTCTCATCAATAGTGTTGGACATCGCATCAATAATTAATTAATTAGTACTTCATACAACCTGCTACAAGCAGCTCCGAGGGCCGCCTACGAGCAGGCTGAGAAGGCAGACGCTCAGCAGATGGTCAAGGACCTGCGCAGCTGCCAGCAGGAGCACGACGGAAAGGGGGCCTGGTTCTGGTACAAGCGCCTCGGGCACCCGGACGGCCTCGGCGCCGGCCCCGCCGCCACGACGTCCCCGGCGCCCCAGCCAAGCGGCTTCGTACCTGGGCCACGGCCACGGCCGAGGTCGTGGGGACAGCTGCGCCGCCCCCACCCCTGCTCCCAGCCGCCGCCGCCCGCCCGGCCGCCCTGGCCGGCCCCGCTGGGCCCCCGGCCCCGCCTAGGTCAGCGGCGGACTACCTAGTCCCCCCGCTGGTCGGCCCACTTGGCGACCCGTCTGACATGCCTCCTTTCACCTCTCGCGAGGTCACGGAGGCGGTCCAGCGCCTGCGTTATGACGCAGCCACCGGCTCTGACGAGATTCCTGCCGCAGTTGTAAAACTTGCAGCCGAATTCGAGGACACCTGTAGGTGTTATGCTGCTCTTCCGGGACATCTGCAACCGCCTTCTGCTGTCGTCGCAACCACCTCCAGCGGCCTGGCAACACAGTTTTCGCACGATGCTGTACAAGAACAAGGGGTCGCCTGCCGACCCCGGCAACTACAGAGGGGTGTGCATTCAAAGTGCCCCCCTCAAGCTTCTTATGCGGCTCATCCTGAACCGCCTGCGCACGGCCCTGGACGGTCACCTCAGCGAGACTCAGCACGGCTTCCGTTCAGGTCGCAACACGTACAGTACAGGCGCTCTTCGCTACTCGCCGACTGGTGGAGGAACTGCAACGCCTTCAGCCTGGTGAGTCCCCTTTGCACCTTGTGCTGGTTGACTTCATCAAAGCCTTCGATTCGGTTTTCTGGCCTGCGCTTTGGGACATCCTCGAGTTGTTCCGGATCCCCCGCCCCCTGATTGCTGTCATCCGCAACCTGTATGAAGGGTCCACCACTTCGGTGCGCACTTCTTACGGGACCACGCCCCCATGCCCTTTACAGAAGGGTGCATGTGTGGCAGGGCTGCGTGCTGTCGCCCTACCTGTTCATTATATTGTTGTCGAATACGTAATGATTCAGGCGCGCAAGCGATTTGCTCGCATCGTGGGCAGGGAACCAGGAGTGCAGGTTGCTAACAAATTCTGGCATGGCGGTGCGGACACGGAGATTCGGCTGGCAGACATCATCTACGCAGACGACACCACCCTCTTCGAGGACACTGAGCACGTGCAGACATGGCTTGACTGCCTGGCTCTCGAGGCCGGTGCAGTGGGGCTTGAGGTCAGCAAGAAGACAGAGGCCCTGGCGGTTTAATTAATTAATTAAACACGTGCTCCCGTTGGGGAGTCACGGAGCACTGAAGTGCTTTTAATCCCTGTGTGTGCACTACAGGAGAAAGGGCAGAGACCCCCAGTCTCCTTCATGCCAAAGGCATGCCACAGGCCCACAGCTGCAATCGGGCGCGGCTAGCTAAAAGGACAGGCTAACGATCCGGCAAACTGTGGGTGCAATTAATTAATTAATTAAAATCATAGCTCCGTGGGGAGCATATGTAACACATAGCCCTGAGAAAGGGGCATCTATGGGTTTGTAATACAATCAGGGCGACAACCTGCAGGTGTAGGATGTACAACTATCACCTGCTCTGGGTGCACTAGGTGCACCTGCACCTCCATGATGGTTCATGCCTCCTAAACAAGCACAGGCACCCAGGGGGGGCTTGAGGAGAGGGCCTAGAAGGCCTGCATGACATATGGGGTGGAAGGTATGTGGCTAGGCTATAGCTAGGGTACACATGGCCTCTCAGCAGGGAGTAACTCCCTGCATGGGCAAAGCATGACTCGATCGACATTGCTACGGCTATTGCAAGGGCGGGTGTGGGCCCATCACGTAGGCATACATGGCCACGTCACTAAGCTTTCTAGTCTACACTACTGCTATATATTCCCTAGGCTGGGGTGGCTGGGGTGGCTGGGGTTGCAGGGGTCGCCTGCCAGGGCTTGTGGGCGACGTAGATGTCCGCCCCCTTCCAGTAGACCGGCTTCTGCCCCGCCGTCTGCCGAAGCTGGAGGTAGGTCGGCCATAACTCCCGTCGCCGTTGTTGCTGCGTCAAGGTCAAGTCGTCGTCCAGCGTGTAGGCGGTCCCCCAAGCCGCTTGCGACACTTGAGGAACTCCATCTTATCCGCCATGGTGTCGAAGGTGAGGAGCAAGGGGGAGGGGCCGGCCTTACCCCGCGAGCGGGGAAGGCGGGTCACCCCCCGCGGCTTGCCCTTACCAGTGATGGCCATGGGGACAAGGATTTTGTTCTCAAACGCCAGGGCAAGGGTCTCGGAGGTCTCGTCCTGCAGCGGGTCGAAGTGCTTGACTATGACGTTAAGGCTGCGCTTGGCGAGCTCGGCCTCCTCGCGGAGGTCCAGCGTCTGCTGCTGAAGCTGGGCGGCGACGGCGGAGGTGGTGGAGGTGGCGTGCTGCTTCAGCATGTCCGCCCAGGTGGTGATGGGAGGAGCATCGCCGGCAGGGCCAGCAGGGGCTGGCCGAGCGGCGATGTCCTTCACCGCCTGGGCAGTGATGCCGGCGGTGTTCTGCAAGCATTCGATGGCGATGGCATTGTCCTGCAGGCGCTTGTCGATGGCGAGGAGCTGGGCGGTGAGGGTGCAATAAGACCCATGTAAGCGGGGCATAACAAGTATAGCGTGGGCAAGTAATCTGACCATAGCACGGGCGTAGCGTGGTTGTGCTAGGACTAGGCTAAGGCTATGGCTGGTTGTGTACCGTGCGTTGGCGGCACGTGACTAGGTATGTTGGCATAGCTAGGCGAACATTCTAGGCATGGCTGCCTTAGCGGCAGTGACTCCAATGGTTACAATTGCTAGGGCTATTGCTATTCTAGCCCGCTGGGGGCGTCCACATCTTGTGGTTGATCATCAGGTCCCCGCCCCTCCAGTACACCTTGGGCTTCTGGGGGTCCTGCTTATGGCGGAGGTATTCCGGCCACAGGTCGCGTCGCTGCTGTTGCTGAGCGGGGGTCAGGTCGTCATCCAGCGTCCAGGTGAGGTCGTGCAACCTCTTGCGACGAGAGAGGAACCGCTGCTTACCCTGGAACCCTGGCGGTTGGGCTCACCAACTCACCGCCGCCCCTCTATCTCCTAGACGGCTCTCGAGTCCTGTATCGGGACCGCGTTAAGCTGCTGGGCAGCCTGCTCCCCAGCTGCGAGGCAACTGATGTGGACCATCGCATCTCCCTCGCCTGGCACGCTTTACGCCAGTACCGGGCCCTGTGGCGCAAGCCCCTGGGCAAGATCGAGAAACAGGACCTGTTCAAGGTCCTCGTCCTTCCTGTTCTCACGTATGGGGCCGAGACGTGGACCCTCACCGCCGACCTGGCCCGCAAGCTGGACGGCGCGGTCACCAACATGCTGCGTTCCATTTTCATAGTAGGATATGCTGCTCATGTCCGCAATGAGGACCTGTACCAGGGCATGCCCTATATCACCAGCACCATTAAGCAGCGACGCCTGCAGCTAGTAGGGCACCTAGCTCGCACCAACCAGGTAGACACCGGCCTCACGTGGCCCGGGCCCCGCAGGACTGCGACCAGCCCAGCCTGGCCGGCACCTCCTGACGTGGGTCGTGGGCCGGGCCCAGTGATGTTAGACGCCGCAAGGCCCGCACCTTCAAAGAACAGCTAGTAGAGGACATGGGGGGGCTAGGCCTCTCTGTGATTTGGAAGAAGATGATGGACAAGGCCAAGTGGGCCCAGGTCATAGAGGACAACGAGCCCCCCCCAGTGGGGAATTAAGCGCCCGCGTGTGCAATCCCGTGGGAGGCACGCCAGACAGCTCCCCTAGGGCAGCGTGCGGCTGTCTAGATAGATGTTGTAGCTAGAATGCTGTTAGATAGATGTAGTATGTAGCCGATGTAGATAGATTAGACCGGTAGTAGGACTGTTTGCACCCATCCATCCATCCATCGGGGTTAATTAAAATTAAATTAAATTATAACATGTCTCCGTTGGGAGATCATGTAGCACATATTCCAGGTTGGATGGGTGGTGTGGAGGAAGCCGCGTAATCGAACTAACCTAACTCTAAGCTATATCTAGTCTAGAAAAGCCTATCTACGCTACTCATCAAAACGGCTCCTCCGTTTGGGGGGAGGCGGCTTGCCCACAGGGGCTGGCGTGTGCGCCTTGACAATCTTCTTCCACCGCGTCTTGTCCTGCATGGCAGTCCAAAGACGGGAGAGAGAGTGGATGCGGTACTCAAACTGGGCTGGGACCACTAGGTCGTCCAGCAACATCTGGGTATAGGTCATGGCATGTTTCCCTACCTTTTTAGGAATGTTCTTGGGGCCAGGCCAGGTCAAAATGTGCCGCCCCGGTTGGCCGAGCCGCTGGGGACCGGCCAGACCAAGGGCGGTGTCGACCTGGCTGGTGCGAGCAAGATGTCCTACAAATGCTATCCTACGCTGTCTAATCTCGTCCGAAATACGCGGCATACCGTGATACAAAGACTCTAAGGACCTACGCTGAGAAAACCCGACATTCAGGACCTGTCGGAGCATCCGGGTTACCGTGCCGTCTAGCTTGGCTGCCAGTGTTGCCGTGAGTGTCCATGCCTCGGCGCCATACGTGAGCACCGTGAGGACGAGGACCTTGAAGAGCATGCGCTTGCGGTGCTCGTCCAGGCCCTTGGAGCGCCAGTAGGTGTTGAGCGAACGGAGCTTGGCCCAGGAAAGGCCGATGCGGGTGTCCACATCGTCGGCAGTGTCCGGAAGCCAACTCCCCAACAGCTTGAAGCGGTCGCGGAGTGGGACCTCCGTCCCGTCTAGCAGGCGCGGCAGCGGTGGGCGACTGGAGGCCCCAATCACCATCGCCTCAGTTTTGACACTAATCTCCAACCCCACCGCCCTCGCCTCCAGGCCCAGACAGTCCAGCCAGGTCTGAATGTGCTCGGGGCGCGCGATGAGGGTGGTGTCGTCCGCATAAATCAGGTCAGCCAGGCGGTAACCCGTGCTAACCCCGCCGTGCCCACGCTCGTTAAGGATGTCCAAGCCTGGCTCGAACCCCTTAAGAGCAGTAAAGCGCGCACGTGCCTGGCGCATGACGTGGTCCACGACAATAATGAACAGGTATGGAGACAGGACACAACCTTGCCACACCCCGTGGTGAAGGGGGAATGGTGGGGTGGTGCCTTCCGCAGTCCGCACTACTGCCTGTGAGCCCTCATACAGTCGGCGAATGGCAGCAATAAACGCTGGTGGCACGCGGTCCAGAGCTAGGATGGCCCAAAGAGCCTCCCAGAGGACCGTGTCAAAGGCCTTGATATAGTCAACAAAAATGAGGACCAGCGGCAAACTGTCAGGGGGAAGGCGACGCACCTCCTCCATCAACCGGCGCGCGACAAACACAGCCATGACAGTGTTACGACCACTACGGAAACCCATCTGAGACTCACCCAGGTGTGGGTCCAGCGCGGCGCGGAGCCTGTGCAGCATCATGCGCATGAAGACCTTCAGCGCGGCGCTCTGGAGGCAGACACCCCGGTAGTTACCGGGGTCAGCAGCAGAGCCCTTCTTGTACAGCATGACGCGGATGGCCGTCTGCCACTCAGCAGGCGGAGGCTCGTCAGAGAGCAGGACACGGTTGCAGAACGCCAGCAGAAGATCCCTAACCGCCAGATCAGGGGTCTTCAGCAGCTCAGCAGAAAGGTGGTCGGCACCGACCGCCGCATCGTACCGCAGGCGAGCAAGGGCGCCGTCCAATTCCTCCAAAGTGAAGGGGTGGACGACGTCGTTGGTGGCAAGGCAGCCCTCCTTCAAGGCGGGGACTTGGTAGTCCGCGGCCGAGGAGGGGGGCGCTGGCGGCGGCGGGGGTCCGGCGACCCCGAGGCGGGCGGCCGTCTCGGGGTGAAGCGGCGGGGGGGGGCGCGAGCCCCACCGGTCAAGGAAACATTGTGGGCCAACCAGCGGTCAAGGCTTACCGGCGCCGTGCCGTCCCCCGTGTGCTCCACCGGGGTGCGCTGCCGCCGGCCGCCGAGCCGGTCGAGGTGGTACCACATGTCCTTGCCCTGGTTGCGAGCCTGGCAGGCCTTGGCATCCGCGATGCACTGGGCCGCCTCCGCGTCCTGAGCGTGCTCGTAGGCCTCCACAAGGGCGGCCTTGAGCAATGGTTTCTGCAGCGGGTCCCGGTTACGCTTGAGGCGGTGCCGGGCGGCCAAGACCTTGGGGTCCTGGCGGTAGAGCGGGCCGGGGCGGCGGCGGGGCATGACCGGCAGGTGCCGGGCCGCCAGCAACGGGGCACGGGCCGCAAAGCCCGCAAAAATGGCTGCGTTGGGGGCACCATTGTCCAGCTCGTCGACGTCCGCCCGGGCGTCCAGTGCCGACAGGTACTTCCGTCGGCACCAGTTCCGCTCGTGCTCGGCGTCCGTCCAGTCCTCAGGATCTCCCTTGACCGGACGTAGAGCAGACCAGTCAGGGCGGACCACTGGGGCGCGGCGCGCGGGGACGTGGAACCGGAGCCGAAGGGTCGCGCGCACCGGAGCCGAATCGGGGTTAATGCTCCGTGACTCCCCAACGGGAGCACGAGTCTAATTAATTAATTAATTAATACAACCTGGGCCCGCGCCAGCTTGCCAATTCTTAATTAATTAGGAACATAACTCTGTTGGGAGTATATTCTGATTTGGCACGCCGCAAAGGTGAAAACCATTTGCGTTCAGTGCCGGTCCGCGGAAAACGCGGAAAACGCGATCTGCAAATGAATCCGACCGGAATCGAACTGGGGACCTCTCGCACCAACTTTCGCTGACTATAGGACGGACGTCTCCGGATCCTAGGAGTATTATATTAAATTAAATTAAATTATAACATGCCTCCGTGGGGAGATCATATAGCACATATTCCATGATGGATGGGCCGGGTGGAGGAAGCCGCGTGATCGAACTATCCTAACTCTAAGCTATCTAGAAAATCCTAACTACACTATACTCATCACAACGCCTCCTCCGCTTGGGGGGAGGGGGCTTGCCCACAGGGTCGGGCGTATGCGCCTTGACAATCTTCTTCCACCGCGTCTTGTCCTGCATGGCAGTCCAAAGACGGGAGAGAGAGTGGATGCGGTGCTCAAACTGGGCTGCCCAGACCCTAGGAGTATATGTTGCACATATCCCAGAGAAGGGGCATATGGCTTTTCAGTGTTTCTACTAAGGGTTTTTGTCATTCGTCAAATGGTTGACTAATTGCCTCGGCAATTCGTCAAATAGTTGACATTTTGCCTCGGCTGTCCGCCTCCCCCGCGCGCGGGGGAAGGCTGGCCCGGCACCCGTGCTCCTCACCTTTAAGTACATGGCGGACAAGCTGGCGTTCCTTAAATGCCGCAAGAAGCTCTCGGAGACTCGCTTCACGCTGGACGACGACTTGACCCTGGCCCAGCAACAGCGGCGACGCGAGCTATGGCCGACCTACCTTCAGCTCCGGCAGAGCGCAAGGGGGAAGCCGGTATACTGGAGGGGGGCGGTCATCCACGTTGACCACAAGCCCTGGCAGGCCCCTCCTGCCACCTCAGACTAGGGAATATATACCAGTAGTGTAGATTAGTCAGGCTTAGCCTAGCATGTGGCCCACGCGCATGTGCGCCCATAATGGCCCCCATGGATGATGCCTTCAGAATTTAGCCACGCCATGCCTATAATGGGACCCCCATGGATGTTGCATTAAGAATTCAGCCATGCTATGCCTATGCAGAGAGATGCTCTCTGTCGAGAAGCCATGTCCTAGCTCTTGTATAGCCATGATGATCTTCCCCCACATGACATGCTCCCCCTTAGCTGGGCATAGCGTGATAGATCATGAGGGTGCAGGTGCCCTGGTGCACCTAGAGCAAGGGTAGCTTACATTCCCACCCTTGCAGGAAGTAGCCTAGAATGTATTGTAGGCCATATGCCCCTTCTCAGGGATATGTGCTACAGATACTCCCAACGGAGTTATGTTTCTAATTAATTAATTGCCTCGGCAATTCGTCAAACTGGTTGACTAATTGCCTTGGCAATTCGTCAACCATTTGGGGGGAAGGGGGGGAGCTTTATTTCTTTAACCGAATCATCTGCTTAAGGTCCCTCACACACGCATCACACATGTAATGCATGTGGATAAAACACGATATAAACAAGGTGGTTGACTGGTTGTTGACGACAACATAAAATAACAATTAGTATCGTTCTGCGTTCAGAGCTAGGCCAGTCGCCCAGTCCGCCAGTGCGGGGCAGCGTGCATAGCACGAGGCCATTAAACAACCATAACATCCTCCTCGCTGCTATACTGCTTGGCATACTCCCGTCTCTGCCTTTTCGTCTTGGGAGCTGGCTTTCTCTTGCCCTTCTTCTTCCTTGGCTCAGAGCTGCCGCCAGCATCGCCATCATCGGCCTTGCTCCTTGCTGTCTTGCCCCCCTCCTCGCCAGATTCCTCCTCACCAGATTCCTCCTCGCCAGAAATTGAGTCGCTGTCAGATGGACCACTCTCGCTAGATGATGTTTCCTGGCCGCTATCTTCCTCTTCCTGCGCATTAGACCCATTCCCTTCGTCAAGCTCTACTCTCTTGCGTTTGTCGCGGCCCTGCCTGCCCTCCTTTCCATCCAAACTGCGACCTAGGTCCACGACATTTTCCGTTGCTTCCGGAACAGCTTTTCCAGCCTGCTATTTAAACAGACCATCATCAGAGAGATGAAGGTACTAGTCTGATGAAGGTACTAGTCTTGAACCCTGCCAAACCGTTTTTCTTTGACATTCTCTACCTCAACACTACCTATACATCGCAGGCCGCCATTAAAGATACAATTTCGCATGCAACATTATATTAGTCGCCAGACGGCATTCAGTTAATTTTTCACCTGCCTGCCTGCCTGGCCGCATTTAATTTTTCACCTGGCTGGTCGTGCCTTCCTCGTCTCGCTTTCCAGGTAAATAGGTGTACGTTTATTCCAAATATAGCCAGTAGTTAATCCCTGCTAAAGTGCCTTCCTCGTCTCACTTTAACTGGCCGCTGCACAGCCTGCACTCGACAAGGTTTTTCCGGTGAAATGGGTGTTAGGTTATTTCGACAAGGTTTTTGTATCTCACAGGTTTTTAGTTCAGTACCTCGTCAGTAAGCTTACTAGGAAAGTTCGTTTCACGCATGAGCAGCAGCATGTGCGGCGTGGGACACCAATAACAACAACAGTTAGGAGAGGATAGGTAGTACAGTCATTCACGCCTTAAGTTGGGTTCGAGGTTGTCGAGGGGTCAATCCAACTCAAGGCGTGAACGGTAAATTTCTCTACTAAATATATTCCAGGTAAATAGGTGTACGTTTATTCCAAATATAGCCAATAGTTAATCCCTGCTAAGCCTCGGGTCTCTACTAAATATATTAATGAAATATATTATTACGAGCTAGTTAGTAATTTCAACTTAGAAGTTAGAATGCCGAAATCTTATGCGACCCAACTTAGGGCGTGAACACAACTTGAAGCAAACCCAACTATTTTAAGGCGTTAATGACTGTACCAGGTACTGTACAGTGTACACTGTACAGTAGTGCAGGGCTGAGCAGCCAATTGAGGCATGGACACTATACGCTCGTTGCGCCGTCAGCCGCGGTCACTGTCCGCTCGGTCCCGCATACCCGACTTGCAGCTTCGGTTAGATAAATCCCTTCGTCTGACGTAGCTCGGTGGCAGCCATTGAATTGTCGGTGGGGCTGCGGGGCTTAATTGGAGTTCCTCGCTCAGATCAAGCTTCAAATAACAATGAGTGCTCATCATTAATCCTTCCACAATTGCAATAGAGGTAACTATGGCGGCATGCGTGTCGCTCGACGTGATATCACGCGCATCAGCGCAGGCGGCGGCGTTGTGTACGCATTCGTGCGTGGCCGGGCCGTACGCGCCAGCGCAGCCGTGCGACGATAGATTACCGACAGGAGATAGTTTTCTGTCTGGCCGCCGCGTTTTCCTTGGATCCGAATCGAGGCGGGGGTCGAGGAAGGTTGGGGTGGCAAGGTCGACAGGTGGAGCTCCTTTCGCGCTCCAGGCTCGTGCCAGGCAGACCGAGGCACTCGACGGCTTGTCCGTGGTGGATGGTAAAAGCACGCGTGAAAAAAAGAGAGAGGACAATGTGGATCTTCTAAGAAGAAGCCGGATCGACCTGTACGAGGTAATCATAAAAAAATTCTCCTGCTGCTGGCAATGATGACGGTGTGTCCGTGAACTAAGTTGTAAATGCGACGTGTTGGGCTCAATCATTTCGTCCTTTTGCTTTTTTTTTTTTGTTTTTTCGCGATTGCAGCTCAGCAGCGACGACGAGTTTGACTTTGGCGGTCCCAGCCGTGAGAAAACTCCTCGCGGCCGTCTTGCGCCCACTCCTGTTTTGCCACTTAGCTACAAAGGTCTGCAAAGCCGACGCTCGGCTCCGTCTAGATTGCCCGATAGTGACGCGGTAACGTGGGACGTCGTGGAAGAAGACGACGATGTTGATGACCCGTTTAATTTTGACGACATCGAAGTCGTCGACGATCGCAAGCCCCCCACCTCACGGGGCAGTGGTTCGACCCAGTCAAAAGCCGCAAAGTCGAAAGCAAAGCAGAACGGCCGTGTGAAGAGCAAGACGACCTCCAGCAAGCCATCGCCATCCAAGGCTTCTCCTGAGAAGCCAGCTGGCACCAAGCCGCCCTCTGACAAGTCCGCCAGCACCAAGGCAGCGGTCAAAGCTGCTGTATCCCTGCCCGCGTCGCCCTCGGTGGCTCATCGGGCGGAGCCTCACCACGCGCTGGATGGCCACCACAAGGGGGAGCACAAGGGCGAACTCAAGGGGGGGGAACACCACCACCCGGACCACCACCAGCACCATGCCGACCACCACCACCACCACCATCACCACCACCACCACGGGGCGGAGGCGCACCACGCCAAGGGGGAGGCGCACGCCAAGGGGGAGCACCACCACGCGGTGCACCACACGACAATCACCGACCCCAACAAGAAGTGGAGCGTGAGTTGCCCCGCACACACACATGCCTCCTGTGGTCCCCGCACACACACATGGCCTAGCAACAACGCCTGTCACCGTGTCCCTTTGTTGTTCCATCACCTATATCCTGCTGGCTTCTGAAGGGGTCAGATCCCATGCGTCCAGTCGTGTGCTGTCGCTGATGTCGGCGCCCGGTAGGTATGTTCAGTCGCTCATGTCCGTGCATACTGGCATCCCATGGATGCAGCGTATACTGCCCCACTGTGACAATACGGGCAGCCAAGGCGATGAAGTGAAGGGGGGCGGGGGGGGGAAAGAGGATTTTTTGTGTCGGTGGTAGCGGTGGGGCCTCCTTGTTTGGGTGAATCGGCGTTCCGCACGAGGCTAGTACTCCCGCCATCTTGTTCCTTCCATTCCCCCCCCCCCCTCGGGCTCTGGTTCATACAACACTTGTGGGCCATGCAATCTACGGGATCCTCTTTGTGGGCGGCCTTCACCGTACCGAGGGGTCAAGAGGACCCAGGAGCCTGCTGGCTGCAAGGTGGAAGCATAGTGTGAAAGTTCTGGTATGATACTGGATTGATGTAGCATTACGCGCTCTGTTTATTTATGTTGAAATTTCGCCTGCTGCGGTAGCTGCGTGATGTGGCCCGTACCCCGCGTGACCTTTACCCTCATCAAGGTCACATCGAACGCTTTCAAGCGCCCCTGTGTGGACAAGCTGCCTCGTGAGCGTTTGCAGGCACGTATGCGCTGCCTCGTGAGCGTTTGCAGGCACGTATGCGCTGCCTCGTGAGCGTTTGCAGGCACGTATGCGCTGCCTCGTGAGCGTTTGCAGGCACGTATGCGCTGCCTCGTGAGCGTTTGCAGGCACGTATGCGCTGCCTCGTGAGCGTTTGCAGGCACGTATGCGCTGCCTCGTGAGCGTTTGCAGGCACGTATGCGCTGCCTCGTGAGCGTTTGCAGGCACGTAGACGCTGCCTCGTGGTTTCGGATCCCGCGTCCTATTTTGTGGCCGCCGCCTCCTATTTTGTGGACCATCAGTTGCCAGCTGGCGTGTGCCCCCACAGTTGTCCGCACACATCACATAATGATAGTAACTATTAGAAGAATAGGTCCAACCCCTCCTGCACTGCGTCACCTCCTCATCCCCCTTGCTGACGCGTCCTCCTGCTCTCCCCTCACTTTTGCGCCCTGCACACACACTCGCACACACACACGCACACACACACGCACACACACATGCACACACACACACACACACGCACACGCACGCACACACGCACACACACACGCACACACACGCACACACACACGCACAAACACACCCACACATACATACACACACCCACACACACACGCACACACACATACACACACACACACCATCCAACAGCTCACGCGCGACTGGAAGCTGATGGGCCATGAGCACGAGGCCATCCCCGACGCACTCTTCGAGTCCCTCGTCGCAAAGTGTGGCCTCGAGCGGCGCTGGCGCCCCATGGTCTCCTACCTGGCCTCCCTGGGCCTCTCCGAGGCTGAGTTTGAGCGGCTGGCTGAGCGCCGCTACGAGGCGTTTGCCGTCTCGGTCGGTCGTGCGCGATCGCGGCTCGACTTTTTGGAGAAGGAGGTGGGGGTCAAGCCGGGGGAGCTCAAGAAGATGGTTGTGAGGCACCCGCAGGTGAGCGCAGGGGTGGCAGCTATGGGTGGAAGCGGAGAGGGCGGGGGGGGGGGGGGGGGGAAGTGCAGCAGGGGGACGCTTCTCTCAGGTGGCTCTGCTGTGCCATCCTGATAGTCAAGGCCTTTGAACCGCGCTGGTGAACTCATGCTGCCTATGCTCTTGTATCAGTTTGAGCCCCAGAAGTGTGCAGGTAGGAACACGGTGCCCCCCCCCTCCCCTCTCCCCCCTCCCCTGGCGTACGTGACTGAGCATGTGGTGTGGCTATCAGCGTTTTATCGTTACCCACCCCGTTTCCACCCGCCCCACATCATTGTCTTTGAACACCCCTACCCTTCATGCACCTCTTGCCTCCCACTAGGGTTCGGGGCGGGACCCATAACTACCGGAACTACCCGGTACCAGTACTAACGATCGGTACTAAAGATACTGGTGCCGGGATACTTGTCTCCTTGATACTGGTGCCGGGTCGGGCATCGAAAGCTGGGTACCGGTACCGGGTGGGCCATCATGGATATCCGGTCACACTCGGGACCCGGTATTGGTACCCACCCCGGCGGCCCTGCAGGCGAGATTGACCGTCTCGAGAGTGACTGAGTGACGAGTGACGAGTCGCCAGAGTCGGCACTTTACTATGCTTAACTGGTGCTCAAGTAATTTTTCTTGGCTTGGTAGTCAAGTCGCCACGAAGCAAAAGCTGCGGCACTGCCGGCTGCCATGACTCACTTTATTCTGGCATTTGTTTCCGTGACCGCTCTCCGCCAGGTGACTTGGGTTGTTCTCTGCGCTTTGGCTTTCCAGCGGGTACCAGTACCGGGTTACCAAATTTGGGTACCGTCCCAAGCCCTACCTCCCACCAATCCGCCCCCATTCCTCAAGTAATCCCCTCCACACAACGCCCATGTGCCCCTCCTTTTTGCCCCTCTCACACAAACCCCATGTGCCCGTCCTTTTTTCCCTTCCCTGCCTCTGCCCTTTGCTAAATTGGACGGCACCCTCCCCAGATCCTGGAATACCGCATCGAGCGCACGATGGCGCCCCGCCTGCGCTACCTGGAGAGCGTGGGCGTGACAGACCTGGGCAAGGTGGTCGCCACCTGTCCCATGCTGCTGGAGCTCTCGATCGCCGACTCCCTGCAGCCGCGCGTGCAGTACCTGGTGGACACGCTGGGCGTGCCGGCAGACAGCATCGGCAAGGTGATCGAGCGTTCCCCTTTTGTGCTCACGCACTCCATCCCTGACGGCATGCAGCCACGGCTGGAGTACTTCCAATCCATTGGCCTCTCGCCGGCCTCCATCGCGCGCATGGTTACCAAGCACCCGCAGGTACGTTGACGGATTCTTGCACACGATGCCCTCAGTTTGGGCACGTGCACAACTGTCACCAAGCACCGAGACGGCCACTACACACACGTCGTACCATGGTGCAAAGTAACCTTTGGTGTGTGGGTATGTGTTTTGGTAGGATATATGGTAGGTACCTAAGGTGTACCTATGGTGGCTGGATTCCATACTAGAGTAGTTACAGAGGGTCACGCACATAAGCAGAAAGTTTGCATTGCCTGTGTATCCCCCCTTCCGGCCATGGCGTCGCCATGGCCAACAAGGAGTGGCCCACCGATTGATACAAAACATACGTGTGTGTCGGCTGGCCCTGCCCACCCACCATCCCACCCCACCCCGCCCCACGCCCACCCACCCAACCACCAACCAGGTGCTCCACTACTCCATCGACGAGGGCCTCCGCCCTCGCATCGAGTTCCTCCAGTCCATCGGCATGGAGCCCGACGACATTGCCGCCGCAGTGTGCCGCCTCACGCAGCTCTTCTCGCTGTCCGTCGAGGGCCAGCTGATGCCCAAGTACGAGTACCTGCGGGACCACCTGGGCGGCAACCCGCGCACGGTGGCCAAGTTCCCTGCCTACTTCAGCCTGAGCCTGCTCAAGCGCATCGTGCCGCGCCACCGGTTCCTGGAGAAGCAGCAGCGCATGTTGCTGCCCTTCCCCATGAAGTACCTCTGCGTCAACGACGCCACGTTTGCCGAGAAGGTGAGCCGTGGCGCGGTGCTGTTTGGTGCGTTGGTGTTGTCCGGCGGGTCGTTCTGGGGTCTTGTTTTGCTGGTTGCCCGGCAGGATAGCAATTAGGGGGCAATGTTAGGCTGTTGAGTACGGGACGGCTCGTTTATCATGTCACGTTGCTCGAGGTTGTACGTCGTCGCGTGGGAGGGCATCTGGGCTGGTGGTCTTTGTTTGGTTGCTGTTGACCACCAACGGCTGCGGAGATGGCCATCAGTGCACTTGCTGGGGGTGATCAGCCTCGCCCCCCTCCATATTACTGGGAGTGGCACATTTTTTTCTAACAGTTTTTATGTCCGATTTGTGCCTTGTTTATCCACCTGGGCTGCAGATTGCTGGCTCAACATTGGCCGAATTCCAGGCATTTCGAGCAAAGTTGAAGCTGCACTAGCTGTCTACCCTGGGGTTGTGGGAGTTTGCCCACCTGTTTTCTTGGAAGGTGGGCAGCCGTGGAAAGCACTTTATTTTAACTAATAAAATAACAATACTTATTATTATTTTTTTCTCAAAATGCAATTTTGTGCTGTGTTTGGGCGTTGCCTGGTGTGTGATGTCTCGCTGCGTGGGTTCAGGCTTGGTTTGTTGTTGGCGCATCGAATAATCCCTCTAGTTCTGGCATTGGTCCATCGAATTATATTTAAGTTACAACAGTGAAATACTTTGCACCGTGTGCAGTTCTTGGACGTTTGGAATCATGGCATGGCTAACGTGATGACTGACTAGCTAGACCTTTTCAGTGGTTTTCCATTTGCGGGTATTTCCTCGTAAATGGTGGGAGAGCGATCGCAGCAATGGTGCTCACCACTAGACACTCCCGGCCAGTTAGGCTCGAAACACACGCCCTGATCAAGCATGCTGTTTTCGGCCCCACCGTCTAGGTCATCTAGTCGCTCTACACGTAAGCCAGCCATAATTTCAATGCACAAGGCTACACATTTCCATCACCATTCATTTTCATCATCCTGAACGACTCGAACACGCGGACAAGATAACGGCAGGCTCGAGCTACCATGGTCCGGATTCTCCCGATTTCTGGCCTGCGCTGGTTGTCTCCTTGATAACAGTGAAATACCCCCGTCTAGGTCATCTAGTCGCCCTACACGTAAGCCAGCCATAATTTCAATATTGGAATCATGGCATGGCTAACATGATGACTGACTAGCTAGACCTTTTCAGTGGTTTTCCATTTGCGGGTATTTCCTCGTAAATGGTGGGAGAGCGATCGCAGCAATGGTGCTCACCACTAGACACTCCCGGCCAGTTAGGCTAGAAACACACGCCCTGATCAAGCATGCTGTTTCCGGCCCCACCGTCTAGGTCATCTAGTCGCTCCACACGTAAGCCAGCCATCATTTCAATGCACAAGGATACACATTTCCATCACCATTCATCTTCATCATCCTGAACGACTGGGAAGGCCCACACTAAATCACTAATCGAAAATTACTTGGGAAATGTTGTCTCGGGCTGATGGACATGTGTGCCCCTCAATTGCGGAGTTAAATTGGATGTATAATTGAATGAAATACATTATTACATTCCATGCATCGATGCTCGAGTCATCGCGATATCTGAATATCTTACATAATTACAGACCCATCAATTGGAAGATCAGAAAGCTCCAGTGCATCTGCTCTACGACCGGACGTCTCAATCGTACGTAGTGCTTTCGAGTTATAATTACCCTCAATGTATGTCTGGAAAATCCACGTGCAGGCAGTGTCAAATGCATGGTATATGAACTAGTTATGTACATGTCAAGATGATGACAGTCAAGCGAGGCCATACATGTTGACGGACAAGTGAGCCTGTAGACCTACGTCGATCCCCAGTTCCTCGATGTCGTGCGCAGCCCCGATATCATCAGATTTCCAATCCCCAACGGCCGTCGGCTCCGCAAAATCCACGTTCGCGATTAAACAGTGCAACCGCGAGGGCCGTTCTAACTTGTAATCCACCTATATAATGGGCTCCGTCTCGTCACCGTGCGTTCGCATCAACAGGACAGCCACGGGTGTCGCGACGTCTCGGACGCTGTGCACTACACGCATCATCTCGGTCATCGCAGCCGTCGAGCACGTCACAAGCATCAATTATTCTCTGGACGAATTCTCGTGACCGTGTTGATATTAATGTCTGCCAACTTCACGACTGTGAACAGCAGCCTCACGCACGTCCGGTCCATCCGACTCCGTCAGGCGGTGTTGCGAATGGCGTCCTGCGTGCAAAAACCAGTACATGAAGGACAATAATGTTAGCCCGTTAGACAGATTTGTCTGTGGTTCCGCTTACAGCAGTACTAATCACCCGTTACGCGGATTTCGGGCAAGTGGGTATCCTCCTACATTACATGTATCCAATTATGGACGGGAGATTTAAAATGGGAAACAAGTATCAGCGAACCCAGAATCAAGGTATCCACGCAACGGTTTTGAATAAACGGCTATGTACATATAGACACAATGAACTGAACAAAACTTTAGTAGCTCACTCGTCGTTCACTTGTTAGTCGTAACGGAGGCAGTCATTCAGTCAGTTTGCAAGTTCAGTTGGCAAGTACGGAAACACACGCAAGTGCGTAACGGAGGCAGTCAGTCAGTCAGTTTGCAAGTGCAGTTGGCAAGTACGGACCACCAACCGCGTGTGTACGTCCATGATATCGCAATAATATAATCAAGAATAACAGGGGACGGTTAATGTATCCTTTACGCAGCTTTTTCGTTCAGGGCATGTTGAAATAACGAAAGTGGGGTCAGGTGTTCGAACCTTCCAAGTGCCGAATTTTTTACGAACCAGCGCATTCACGAACCTTGCACTGGGGACGCGGTGGACGTGTACCATTACCCCGGCCTAATTCTAGCATTGTACACAAGGGGCGGTGGCTAGCAGTAAAGAAGGGCATCCTAGTCATAACGCTGGGCAAGTTTGAAAGCACCAACGGCCGTTGAGTAGGAAAAAAAAAGAGCAGGAGAAGAGCACGTCGACGTTTCAACAGCAAGACAAAAATATTGAACCCCGAGTACCAATGAAAATGCTTTCATGCATGTCCACCCCGACGAGGCACAAATTCATGCATGCCCACCCCGACGAGGCACAAATTAATGAACGACAGATTTCTCACCCCCCCCCCGGCACATGGAACAAGTGCCATCGCACGCACACACATTGTAGACAGGGTTATGAGAGTTTCGAGAGTCCAACGGCCGTTGGCTCGGAGAAATTGACAGTACACCCGTAAAGACATTAAAATTATCACTTTGTTGTCTTATGTGTGCCTTGTCATTTCCCAAGGTCAAAAGCCGTCAACTTCTGCACCTCTTGTCCCTCCCACCCGTACGCACTAAGCATGCCCACCTTACACTACCACATGTGGCTCTTGAGAAAACTCCCCCCGACGATGCACATGTGCCATTCACGCACACACCTTCAGACAAGGCTATCAGTTTTTCGGAGTCCAACGGCCGTTGGCTCCGAGAAATGCTGTTACAACTCAAAATTACAATGGTGACATCCACGAGCTAGTGGTACGCCGAACAAGTGCTTGTATGACATATGGCGACTGCCCGTGAGGAAAAGTCCACCACCACACACGGTCAGTTTTTTGAGTCCAACGGCCGTTGGCTCCGAGAAATGCTGTTACAACGCAAAATTACAATGGTGACATACATGAGCTAGTGGTACGCCGAACAAGTGCTTGTATGACATATGGCAACTGCCCGTGAGGAAAAGTCCACCACCACACACGGACAGTTTTTTGACTCCAACGCAAGAACAGACGTAATGCACACCAAGTGACCAAGGGTGGTTTTACCGGATTAGGATACATTTGCACGGCTTCAAATGTATCCTAAATGCACCATTGGCAAACATGGTTTCTGGACATGGTCGATATCATTAATATGTTTGGCAAGCATGATATGATCATGCTTGCCAAAGATGTTGTCTCTTTTCATATTTCACACATATATTATCGGCCTCGGCGTGCCATGCTTCCACGTTTGTTGTCTCTTTTCATATATTGTAAGTATGATCAATAAAATTCCAAACATGACCATGTTGGAGACTTCAAGTGGAGCATCATGATTACTGTTTTCACTATTACGTAACCCATGGTTCATGTTAACATGGCATAATGAGCAATCCTATTGACCCCATGACTAATGGTGAAGTTAATAAAGTTACATCGTGGCACGTCACTATAGCATCAAGTTGCATCATTGTGCATAAAGTAGTTTAGCACTGAGTTGGCATGCCAACACCAGGTACACTAAATAAATTAAAACCAGAATTGATAAACAACCCAGTATCCAAATACAGTATCCATATATATATTAAAAATATAATTACTTACAGCAGAGTGAAATCACTCAAACCAAAGCAAACGCCCAGCTATAAACCTATATACAGAGCCATGTCAAAGCATATCCATATATATGATCCATATATATGCAGGTCGTACTACAGGTGCAGCCACGGCTGCCACGCGGCTTCTGCAGCGATCACGCTCTTTCTCCTAGACAATTGCTCTACTGGTCCCTACAGGTCGGTCGACTTGGACCATGATGCGTCAAGAACAGTTAATTGACCGACTTAAACAAGATGTTTGTCTACATGCAGCTGTCTGCACCTAACTAACGCGAAACCGCGTGCTACCAAATATAGGGGGAAATGCATGAGTAACACATGTCAACGCACAACCGGTGGAAATCACGCGATACCAACCGCGGCAACAGTGGTGTGAACATAGCGGGCACTGACATGCAAAAAAGCACCAGCAGCGGCATCAGTAGCAAATTGTAGTAGCGGAACAATCGGGGTTCTTTGAACGGAGTTTCTTCTATACGTGAATGCGGGAACAAGAGGCCGCTGGATGAGCGGCTTATAGGTCGCAGTGTTTACTCGTAGCTGTTTGGCTAGAGCTTTTGTGATTAGTAGATGCAATATAGTGCATGGTTGAAAAATGAATTAAATAAAATGTGCGTTCCGCGCTTGGGTTGATTATACCCGGGCGGAACGGGGCGTGAGGTGCAGTGCCCCTGAAAAGAACAACCTACGCATTATTTAATACTAGCCGTGCAGATTCGGGATATTCTACCCCCGGTCTGTACGGTTAGCGTCTTACTAGCATCCACTAAACATAAGGGTTTAATGACGTCAGTTAGCTAGGGATAAGGGAGGTTTTGCGACTAAAAGCCGCTCTGGCTGGTTTTGTCGGCCTCTTTCTTTGCTCGTTGTCGTTGCGGCGGCAGCCGCAGCTATGGGTGCTGCGGAGCAAAATCCCAAAAGCACTGGTTGCACTGGCCACTTGGCCAGTGGTGAGACTTCCAGTTGTTAACCGGCCAGGCGTAGTTCCTCGCCCGGTTAACTAAAAGAAAAGAAAAAGATTACCTCCGGTCCGCACCTTTTCCCCAGCTTGGGGTCTTTGGTGGGCCGGATGCCGTGACAGGTGCTCAACTGTCGCTTGGTCGGCCCAGTGCGCGAGCTGGTGCTCCGTACCTGGGGATGCTTGCACCCCGGGTTGGAGCCGGATGGCTGGCACTGGCGACCCGTGTCTCGGTCCGCGGCCTGCGGCTTTTTCTTCGGAAATTGCTGCTGGCCAGCAAACTTTGCAATTGCCTTCCGCCGAGGGGGGGTGGTTGGGGCTGGGGACGGCGATGGGAAAAGCGTCTAAGCTAGAAATTTTTTCCCCACGCATAGAAACCTCGGGGGGGAATGCGGTCTTGGCTGAACGGACTCTCGTTCAGCCAGGTGCCTGGGGCTGTGGCCTCGGGCATCCGGGCTGGCGGGGCCTGGGCTAGGTCCACGTTTTTTCTCGAAGCACCCCGGGTCTATGGGGAGACGGCCATAGCGGTACCGACTCGGGGCCCCGAGAGGGGTCATGATAGGCTGGCCGTGCGCAATCGCAGTGCAAATGCGCTGGGCCTTTTTGGGCCTGGCCATGCATCCACAGCCGCCGGGCACACGCCTCCCGATGTGGGGGGCTCCCGTTTTGCGGCAGGGCGGTCACTTGTGACAACGAGCAAGGTGGAGTGCGGCTTCAAGGGAAAGCCAGGGCGGGGGTGATTGGGCAACGTACTTCATGAAGGGCCTTGAACGGCGTGCCTCCGGGCATGTCAATTAGTGTCACATGTATGCTTCCACTTATTGTTTTAATGAAGATGCTGGTTTTTGTGGGAGCTACGTGGGACATGAATCGGGGTTCTTTGAACGGAGTTTCTTCTATACGTGAATGCGGGAACAAGAGGCCGCTGGATGAGCGGCTTATAGGTCGCAGTGTTTACTCGTAGCTGTTTGGCTAGAGCTTTTGTGATTAGTAGATGCAATATAGTGCATGGTTGAAAAATGAATTAAATAAAATGTGCGTTCCGCGCTTGGGTTGATTATACCCGGGCGGAACGGGGCGTGAGGTGCAGTGCCCCTGAAAAGAACAACCTACGCATTATTTAATACTAGCCGTGCAGATTCGGGATATTCTACCCCCGGTCTGTACGGTTAGCGTCTTACTAGCATCCACTAAACATAAGGGTTTAATGACGTCAGTTAGCTAGGGATAAGGGAGGTTTTGCGACTAAAAGCCGCTCTGGCTGGTTTTGTCGGCCTCTTTCTTTGCTCCCCACCCACCCACCCTTGTCTTGGTTGCCTCTAGGGCAACGTACTTCATGAAGGGCCTTGAACGGCGTGCCTCCGGGCATGTCAATTAGTGTCACATGTATGCTTCCACTTATTGTTTTAATGAAGATGCTGGTTTTTGTGGGAGCTACGTGGGACATGAATAGCCACTACATCAATGCAACAACACATCAGCCCAGCAACACAGCAGCAGCATGACCGTAGCACAGCAGCAGCACAACTGTAGCACATCAACACGGCCGCATAGCAGGAGCACAAGTCAGCGCAGCAGCAACTTAGTATGCCGATTCCTGAATTTCCTATCAGTGGACTATAGTCCATTGATAGGAAATTCACTAATAGGCAGTACTAGCTCAGCAGCACGGCAGCAATGCAGCAGTGCATCAACACAGCAGCACGACAGCAATACATCAGCGGCACGGCAGCAATGCAGCAACACATCAGCACAATAGCACAGCAGCAGCACGGCAGCAATGCAGCAGCAGTAGCATGGCAGCACAGCAGCAGCAGCAGCACATGAGCAGCTCAATGACAACAACGCTGCTTGCGCTTCAGCAGTCGTCGTCGTCGTCATCGTCATCGGCAAGGATGAGCGCTCGCTTCCGACGCCGGGAGGCGCCTGCGTTGTTGTTCTCCGCCACAACGTCGCTGGGTGGAACCATCTCGCGCAATCGAGCCTCGGCCAGGGTGATATCCGGCGCTTGCAACGCAGGGACGACCACACCGGGGCACCCGCAGATCTGTGCCTCCAGCTCGTGGAGAGGCACGCAAGAAACCGCGTCCTCCTCCCAACGGGCACCCCAGTACATGGCTACCATGTCGTTTTGCGTGTCGACAACAGCGACACGACCATGGTACCTGCCGTCCCGGCTTTCGGTGCGACCGTCCGCGGATGTCACACGCTCCGACGCCCAATGACACACGACTTGCCCTACGAGGTTGCGGCTGCCACTCTTGACCTGCAGCGTTACGCCTTCCCAGCATGCCTTCGCCATGCCGACGATGCCCTTTGAGCATTCAGCATCTTGCCACTTCACGACCGGGTGTTCCGCGTCATAGGGCACCTCCTTCAGCGCCTTTAGGCACTCCTTGGTGAGCTTTTTGTTCGCACCCAAGGAGACTCCATGGGGCGGCTGACCTCGCTTGCCCACCACTTGTGTCAAGACGAGGTCTGAGGCGGTGATGATCACCGTGTGCGCCGCAGTGGTTGGCGGATGGGGCCATTGCGCAATGTCTGTATTCCACGGGTGCCACGTGTCATGCAAATGCTTAGCGCGGTATACAAAGAGCTCAATAGAAGGTTGGCCGCCATCCTCCTTCGCAACCACCTCCTTGATGATGCCAACGAGGACTGGAGTCCACGTGAGCTTCGAGTTGCAGAGAATACCAGCTGAAGGGTGCCAGTATAGAACAGCGGAGCCTTTCTCAACGCCTTGCATGCGCTTCAAGTAAGCGACCTTGGCTGCCATGGCCCTGTCTTCTGCCGCCCATTCCTGCTGTGTGTGGCCATCATGACGAACTCGGTCTACCAGCGGGGTGACGCGCACCGCCTCTGCGTCGACCAACGCCATGAAGTGCTCTTCTTGCGTCGGTGGTGGTTCAGGCGCTGCATCGTGCTCACGCAGGGCGGAGATGTCCGCGCGAGATGGCCACGGCAAAGGGCGCCACTCCTCAGGCACCTCCTCAGGGGCATGTGGGACTTGACTTGCGAAAAAAGGCCTTGTTTGGCTTGATGGTGTCGGGCGGAAAGTACCACTGCCAGATGCCATGGGGCAACTTCTCGACCCTTGTTTTGATCGACTCCAGCTCCTTCCCCAGAAACTCCATGTTCAATGGTGCGAAGGCTGGGGTGTCCTGCAACATCGGAATGCGGTCTGGATCCACAAGTCGGACGCCAAACAGCGGCCGCCCCTCCGCATCAAACCTGTATGGCTGTGTCATCGCCTTCCCGCACCGTGGCGCGCCTTCCTGTCGAGTCCCCGCGGGCTGCCACGGCGTCTTTTGGGACTCCGTGGTCCGGTAGGACAACCAGGTCTCTGTGTTGCCCTGTACCTGGAAGAAGACGGCGTGGTGCACCTTCATTGAGCGACCGCGTTTTTCAGGCACCGGCTGTGCCGCTCCGCCGCTCCGCTGCCCGCCGGCTGCGCCGCCGGCCCGCCGCGCGCCGGCTGCCCCGCCCCGTAGCCCGTCGACAGGCTGCCCCGCCCCGCCGCATGCCAGCTGCGCCGGCCCGCCGCCCACGCGCGCCGGCAGCGCCGTTGGCCCCCCGCGTGCCGACGGCCCTGCCCCGCCGCCCGTTGACAGCCCCGCCCCGCCGCATGCCAGCTGCGCCGGCCCGCCGCCCATGCGCGCCGGCAGCGCCGCTGGCCCCCGCGCGCCGACGGCCCTGCCCCGCCGCCCGTCGACTGCCCCGCCCCGCCGCCCGTCGACAGCCCTGCCCCGCCGCATGCAGGCTGCGCCGCCGCTGCCACCTCGCTGCGCGCTGGCTGCGCCACCTCGCCGCCCGCCGACGGCGCCGCCCCGCCGCGCACCGGCTGCCCCGCCCCGCCGCCCGTCGACTGCCCCGCCCCGCCGCATGCCAGCTGCGCCGGCCCGCCGCCCACGCGCGCCGGCAGCGCCGCTGGCCCCCCGCGCGCTGACGGCCCTGCCCCGCCGCCCGTCGACTGCCCCGCCCCGCCGCCCGTCGACAGCCCCGACCCACCGCATGCCAGGTGCGCCGGCCCGCCGCCCGCGCGCGCCGGCAGCGCCGCTGGCCCCCCGCGCGCCGACGGCCCTGCCCCGCCGCCCGTCGACAGCCCTGCCCCGCCGCCCGTCGACAGCCCCGCCCCGCCGCATGCCAGCTGCGCCGGCCCGCCGCCCACGCGCGCCGGCAGCGCCGCTGGCCCTGCCCCGCCGCCCGTCGACTGCCCCGCCCCGCCGCCCGTCGACAGCCCTGCCCCGCCGCATGCCAGGTGCGCCGGCCCGCCGCCCGCGCGCACCGGCAGCGCCGCTGGCCCCCCGTGCGCCGACGGCCCTGCCCCGCCGCCCGTCGACAGCCCCGCCCCGCCGCATGCCAGCTGCGCCGGCCGGCCGCCCATGCGCGCCATGCGCTTCGCAGGTCCATTGGGATCATGAGGCCTGCGCAAAATCTCACCTCGGAGGCCCGTGCTACTTCTAGTAAGATGCTTGCATTTTCAATGCGTCACCTATATGCAGGCATAGAGGGTGGTACATGGCGCTAGACTCATCAGGGGATAGGAGCCATGCCCTCAGCAATTACTCACCTCCTGGCCCTTGCTGTTGCGGTCTCGGATGAAGATGATGGTCTACACGCCGCCGCATGCAAACAAGGAATGAGAGACAAAGCCGTGCGAGGCCAATATGGGCACAGTGAGAGAAACAAGTCGACGCGAACCTACATCACGAGTGTCAGCGAAGGGGACCCATGGGAGAAGTCTCCCTCCCATGGTATCATTCACGGACACACGCAGCGGCCATGGGAACAGCCAAAACAGCAGGTTCACACACGCAAGGGCAACGACCTGCAGTGCCTGACCAGCATGTCGGTCAGTTGTGATTGGCAAGGCAGAGCCACACACACCAGGTACACGCTGCATGGGCAGGGAAGACGCTCTTACATGAGAAAAAGCGAGGAAACGTGCGCGAGAAGGATATTAAGAGCGATCCGCGCTAGAAGGATGCTACAATAGCATCATATATTCAAGAATTAGCAAAGAAAGATGTAGAAAAGAGACAAAAGAAAGAAATACGAGAGAAAGCAAAGACAGGGAGCTGCCAAACCGGGCAGACAAAAGGTTACGAGCGGCAAGAGTTGTGAACGCTGCACTTGATTGCTTTCTCTGACTTGTCAACTGCGAAGAGTGACTGACTTACCTCTCTGGAAATGGTATGCTCAGCATCCCATGGTAATGAAATGGTGAGCTATGCTGTCAGACATGCCTATATAACATAGCTACCCTAGGGTCCTAATACAAAACTAGAAATCAAACCATACCGTGAGTTTCCCGGCTCGCACGGCCTCCTCCCTTTGTGCCAACGCCTGCAAACACAACGGGCCGTGGAGGAGGGTGGAAAGGTGGGCAAGTGTGGAGGAGTTTGGGGGGGACCGGGTTGAGCAGCGGTGGGGGAAAGATGTGCCGGTCATGATGTTGTCAACTACAGCTGTTGTATCGTGATTCACCTTCAATAAGTCTACTGTTCTACATCCGGTGGTGGATGGACACAAGCAATAAAGGCCCCGCCCACAACTCAGATTTCTTTAGAAAATCTACTGATCTACATTCCATGGCGCCTTCACAGAAGCAGGAAACTCCGCCCACCGGTCAAATGTGACGCCCAACAAAGCCCCAACTTATTTCTTCAAGAAGTATACTGTTTTACATCCGGTAGTGCTTGGACAGAAGCAATATGTAAAGCCCGCCCACGAGTCGGATTTCTTTACGAAAAACATGTTTTACATTCGATGGGGTCTTGACAGATTCAAGCAGCAATACTCGTTTCTACCTGCGTGCGACTGCAGCGGCCGAGTGCTGCAACTTGCCTTCACGTCCCAGTCTTCACGTGACAGTCCTGGTCTTCACGTCTTCACGTCTTCACGTCTTCACGTCTTCACGTCTTCACGTCTTCACGTCTTCACGACTTCACCTGAACTTGCGGCGTATCGTATCTTTGATACCTTGCATGCACGTCTTCACGTCTTCACGTCTTCACCGCGTCTTCACCTGTCTTCACCACGTCTTCACGGCTTCACGTCTTCACGTCTTCACGGCTTCACCTGAACACCTGAACTTCACCTGAACTTGCCGTATCGTGTCTTCACGTCTTCACGTCTTCACGTCTTCACGTCTTCACGTCTTCACCGCGTCTTCACCTGTCTTCACCACGTCTTCACGGCTTCACGGCTTCACGGCTTCACGGCTTCACCTGAACACCTGAACTTCACCTGAACTTGCCGTATCGTGTCTTCACGTCTTCACGTCTTCACGTCTTCACGTCTTCACGTCTTCACCGCGTCTTCACCTGTCTTCACCACGTCTTCACGGCTTCACGTCTTCACGGCTTCACGGCTTCACCTGAACACCTGAACTTCACCTGAACTTGCCGTATCGTGTCTTCACGTCTTCACGTCTTCACGTCTTCACGTCTTCACGTCTTCACCGCGTCTTCACCTGTCTTCACCACGTCTTCACGTCTTCGCGTCTTCACGTCTTCACGGCTTCACCTGAACACCTGAACTTCACCTGAACTTGCCGTATCGTGTCTTCACGTCTTCACGTCTTCACGTCTTCACGTCTTCACGTCTTCACCGCGTCTTCACCTGTCTTCACCACGTCTTCACGGCTTCACGTCTTCACGTCTTCACGGCTTCACCTGAACACCTGAACTTCACCTGAACTTGCCGTATCGTGTCTTCACGTCTTCACGTCTTCACGTCTTCACGTCTTCACGTCTTCACCGCGTCTTCACCTGTCTTCACCACGTCTTCACGGCTTCACCTGAACACCTGAACTTTGCGTATCGTATCTTTCATACATTGCATCATTTGCATGCCTTGGAGCTGCACGTCTTCAAGGAGTGTCACCCAGTTCCCGCTTGATTCAAATGCACTTCGCGCTTGAATTCGTGACTTCGCCCCGCTCAAGGTGGAAAGAATGATGGGCACTAGCCACGGGAACTATGCCCGATGCTGATAGCCGAAGCGATGACATGGACGAATTGATTGATTTGTGTTATGCCGGGGACGATTGTAGGAAATGGGTGCTAGGAAAGAAATCTGGTGCCATGAAAGTAGATTTTTTGGCCGGTGCAAACCACCAATGCGCCGGCCGATGTGGCAAGGTCCTGCACGGCAGCCAGAGCGCACCCAGCCAGAGCGTACCCAGCCGCTGCCGCCGCCGACCCCCGTACTGGTGGGCGTGGAACAGACGATGAGAGAGATGCAACGAGCTATGGAGAACCAAAGCAAGAAGGTTGAAGAGCTTGGTTTGCAGCTGCGTCAAGAGGTGCAGAAACAAGTGGTCCAGCTGGAGCAGCAGCAGCAGCAGCAGCAGCAGCAGCAGCAGCAGCAGCAACTGCAGCAGCAACTGCAGCAGCAACTGCAGCAACAACTGCAGCAGCAGCAGCAGCAGCAGCAGCAGCAGCAGCAGCAGCAGCAGCAGCAGCAGCAGCAGCAGCAGCAGCAGCAGCAGCAGCAGCGCTTCAGTTCCCGCAGGCAGCGTCGGCAATGTCGCAGTTTCCACAGGCATTGTCGGCACTGCAGCAGTTTTCGCAGGGACCGTCGGCAGCAGAGCAGTTCCCGCAGGGATCATCGGTGGTGCAGCAGTTCTTTGTGAGTCATTCGTGTAGTGTTGAGTGGGTGGGGTGGGGGTGTGTGTGGGGGGGGGGTGTAGGGGGGATTTGACTGTGTGACTGCGTGGCTGCTTGGCTGGAAAGGAGGGTGCGTGGCTGTGTGGCTGCGTGGCTGCGCTGCTGCGTGGCTGCGTGGCTGCTTGGCTGGAAAGGAGGGTGCGTGGCTGTGTGGCTGCGTGGCTGCGCTGCTGCGTGGCTGCGTGGCTGCGTGGCTGCGTGGCTGCGTGGCTGCGTGGCTGCGTGGCTGCGTGGCTGCGTGGCTGCGTGGCTGCGTGGCTGCTTGGCTGGAAAGGAGGGTGCGTGGCTGTGTGGCTGCGTGGCTGCGCTGCTGCGTGGCTGCGTGGCTGCGTGGCTGCTTGGCTGGAAAGGAGGGTGCGTGGCTGTGTGGCTGCGTGGCTGCGCTGCTGCGTGGCTGCGTGGCTGCGTGGCTGCGTGGCTGCGTGGCTGGAAAGGAGGGTGCGTGGCTGTGTGGCTGCGTGGCTGCGCTGCTGCGTGGCTGCGTGGCTGCATGGCTGCGTGGCTGCGTGGCTGCGTGGCTGCGTGGCTGCGTGGCTGCGTGGCTGCGTGGCTGCGTGGCTGCGTGGCTGTGTGGCTGCGTGGCTGCGCTGCTGCGTGGCTGCGTGGCTGCGTGGCTGCGTGGCTGCGTGGCTGCTTGGCTGGAAAGGAGGGTGCGTGGCTGTGTGGCTGCGTGGCTGCGCTGCTGCGTGGCTGCGTGGCTGCGTGGCTGCGTGGCTGCGTGGCTGCGTGGCTGCGTGGCTGCGTGGCTGGAAAGGAGGGTGCGTGGCTGTGTGGCTGCGTGGCTGCGCTGCTGCGTGGCTGCGCTGCTGCGTGGCTGCGTGGCTGCGTGGCTGCGTGGCTGCGCTGCTGCGTGGCTGTGTGGCTGCGTGGCTGCGCTGCTGCGTGGCTGCGTGGCTGCGTGGCTGTGTGGCTGCGTGGCTGCGTGGCTGCTTGGCTGGAAAGGAGGGTGCGTGGCTGTGTGGCTGCGTGGCTGCGCTGCTGCGTGGCTGCGTGGCTGCGTGGCTGGAAAGGAGGGTGCGTGGCTGTGTGGCTGCGTGGCTGCGCTGCTGCGTGGCTGCGTGGCTGCGTGGCTGCTTGGCTGGAAAGGAGGGTGCGTGGCTGTGTGGCTGCGTAGCTGCGCTGCTGCGTGGCTGCGTGGCTGCGTGGCTGCGTGGCTGCGTGGCTGCGTGGCTGCGTGGCTGCGTGGCTGCGTGGCTGCGTGGCTGCGTGGCTGCGTGGCTGCGTGGCTGCGTGGCTGCGTGGCTGCGTGGCTGCGTGGCTGCGTGGCTGCGTGGCTGGAAAGGAGGGTGCGTGGCTGTGTGGCTGCGTGGCTGCGCTGCTGCGTGGCTGCGTGGCTGCGTGGCTGCGTGGCTGGCTGGGGGGGGGTGGGGTGCCGGGTGCGTGGATGCGTGGATGTGTGGCTGGGTGGGTGCGTCACTGCGTGGCTGGCTGGCTCTGTGGCTGCGTGGGCGGCTGGATGGCCGGGTCAGCGTGGCTGCGTGTTCAATGGGATGCTAATATGTTGTTGCCTTTGGATGCCACAGTTCATGGATTCTTTTGTTCACATGCAGGTGCTGCCGTCTTCCCCATCGACGTCGTCAAGACCGATGTCGCCAAGAAGGATGATGCAATCACTCTCGGCCATGTTTAACTCATGTGGGCCTTCATGGCCATACGGGAAATATTATTGAATCAGTTCTTTGACACTGAGTTGGCACTACGCAACACCTTTGATGCACATGAGTGCAGGGCGCATGTGTTGAAACCATGCAACCGTGGCGATCCCTCAAAAAGTTTGGTTATGTAATAAGTGACACAATTATTCCGGACGTATGATGGCCCAGCGTCCTGTAAGGTTGAGTTGTCTTGGAGGAGGAGCGTGATGACCGCGGAAGCCGCGTGGGTGTCTGTAGTGCTATATCTTGAAGATGTACGGTCTTGGAAGAGTTATGGTCTTGGAATCATATAATAATGAGCTTGGAATAAAGTTGCGGGCAGCCTTCAATTGGCATATGTTGTCTCATTGATGTTGTCTCATTGCGTTAATGGGTCAATTGTCTTAGTTTATATAATGTATATCTTGGGAAACTCATTGCTTCAATAAAATGCATGCTAGGCGCAATCAACCCCCACAAACACATCTGAAAACTGCACACTGCATCAAATGTATCCTAGACAAAAAAATGTATCCTAATCCGGTAAAACCACCCCAAGTGGCAAGATAAAAACACCCTTGCCAATCTCTACCCACAAAAACTTAGCCCCGAAATCCGTAGCCCCGAAATCCGTAATTGATTTGTACATTGTAGATGACAATGCAGCGATCACATGTATTCTGAAACCAACACGTTTTTACCTAGTTATCATGGTAACCAATTTATGGTTACCTAGTTATCCATGGCTAGAAAGTTGTTGTAAATACACGATGTGGCCACACACGCCATAGATGAAAATCATAACCAGCTCACGCACATGATCATGGAAGGGGACTCTATTGATCTCAAAAAAGAAAGCTCAAGACACCCTACACCCTACACCCTACACCCTACACCATACATCCTACAACCTACACCCTTAACTCTCCACCCTTAGCTTACGTGACCTTTTTTTCGGAGAAATGTCCGAGTGGAATGCTATGTATGGGGTAACTTTCCCAAGGGTTCGAATCCCTCTTTCTCCATTAGAGTTTTGTTTAGCTTCTATTCTCGTCTACACATAATTCACACGAAGTACGCTTGCAAATACATTATTACTATTTTGTTTGATATACTACACTAATATTATAATTGTTGTGTGTGTGTGTTGTTCACGTGTGCGTGTGTGTGTTGTGTGTGTTGTGTGTGTTGTGCGTGTGCGTGTGCGTGTGCGTGTGCGTGTGCGTGTGCGTGTGCGTGTGTGTGTGTATATAATTTTTTGTTGTGTGTGTGTGTTGTGTGTTGTACGTGCAAGGTGTATGTACATGTGTGTGCAGCCGGCCCTTGCGTGCGCGGTGTGTGTACGTTTCTGTGCAGCCGCCCCTTGCGTGCGCGGTGTATGTACGTGTGTGTGCATGCCGGCCCTTGCGTGCATGGTGTGTGTACGTGTGTGTGCAGCCGCCCCTTGCGTGCGCGGTGTATGTACATGTGTTTGCACTCGCCCCTTGCGTGCGCGGTGTATGTACGTGTGTGTGCAGCCGCCCCTTGCGTCCGCGGTGGATGTACGTGTGTGCGCACTGGCCCCTTGCGTGCGCGGTGTATGTACGTGTGTGTGCAGCCGCCCCTTGCGTGCGCGGTGTATGTACATGTGTGTGCATCCTTGTCCTTGCGTGCATGGTGTATGTACATGTGAGTGCCGTCGCCCCAACCGTGCATTGTGTATGTACGTGTGTGTGCATCCTTGTCCTTGCGTGCATGGTGTATGTACATGTGTTTGCACTCTCCCCTTGCGTGCGCGGTGTATGTACGTGTGTGTGCAGCCGCCCCTTGCGTGCGCGGTGGATGTACGTGTGTGCGCACTCGCCCCTTGCGTGCGCGGTGTATGTACGTGTGTGTGCAGCCGCCCCTTGCGTGCATGGTGTATGTACATGTGTGTGCATCCTTGTCCTTGCGTGCATGGTGTATGTACATGTGAGTGCCGTCGCCCCAACCGTGCGCGGTGTATGTACGTGTGTGTGCAGCCGCCCCTTGCGTGCATGGTGTGTGTACATGTGTGTGCATCCTTGTCCTTGCGTGCATGGTGTATGTACATGTGTTTGCACTCTCCCCTTGCGTGCGCGGTGTATGTACGTGTGTGTGCAGCCGCCCCTTGCGTGCATGGTGTGTGTACATGTGTGTGCATCCTTGTCCTTGCGTGCATGGTGTGTGTACATGTGTGTGCAGCCGCCCCTTGCGTGCGCGGTGGATGTACATGTGAGGGCAGTTGCCCCTTGCGTGCGCGGTGTATGTACATGTGTTTGCACTCGCCCCTTGCGTGCACGGTGTATGTACATGTGTGTGCAGCCGCCCCTTGCGTGCATGGTGTGTGTACATGTGTGTGCATCCTTGTCCTTGCGTGCATGGTGTATGTACATGTGTTTGCACTCTCCCCTTGCGTGCGCGGTGTATGTACGTGTGTGTGCAGCCGCCCCTTGCGTGCATGGTGTGTGTACATGTGTGTGCATCCTTGTCCTTGCGTGCATGGTGTGTGTACATGTGTGTGCAGCCGCCCCTTGCGTGCGCGGTGGATGTACATGTGCGGGCAGTTGCCCCGTGGTTGCGCGGTGTATGTACATGTGTTTGCACTCGCCCCTTGCGTGCGCGGTGTATGTACATGTGTGTGCAGCCGCCCCTTGCGTGCATGGTGTATGTACATGTGTGTGCAGTCCCCCCGTGCGTGCGCAGTGTATTTTGTGAGCTCACGCTCGTATTATCTATGACTTGCGGCATACTCAAAGGGGGAGGGGCGGCCGCAGTAGTCAGTCCGACTAGAAGTGAGGGGGGGGTAGTGTGGACCGGGGGTGGCGCGGCGCCACTGGCCTTTTGGTCAGTGGGCTGGCGCGCGCCACGGCACCACTGGCCTTTTTGGTCAGTGGGCTGGCGCGCGTCACGGTGCCACTGGCCTTTTGGTCAGTGGGCTGGCACGCGCCACCCCAGGGCGGTCCGACTACTTAGGGTTGTGGTACTGCCACAATTAGGCCTCTTTGCAGCTGTCGCGACCATCGAAATTCGGTGGCGGCTGGCGGCCATGGCGGCACAAGCCCAAATTAGTCGATGGCTACCAGCCTTCCCGTTTATTCGGGAGGGCCCAGAGTGATTTAAATTTTTGGCCGCCGAGGGGGGAAGGTGGCGGGGCCCCTGTTTTTCGAAGTACAGGACTCGATTTCCACTGCATTATTTGGGCGCCGACCGACACTATGGAACATCAGTTAGTCTCCATGCTTTGCTGTAGACTAAGTCTCAAAGGCATTGTGAATACAACGTATGAATAAGCCTTGTAAACCTACGTTGGTATGTGAATATAAATACCACGTGGGCTATGCAGATAGGAATGCTAGTCGAGTCGCATACGTTTCCCTAGATAGGTACTTTGGGTACTGGGGTACGTGACAGATGTCAGTACCCAGTATACGTAGTGTCCTGTCATTGGACGGTACTAGAGTATCCTAGATAGGGACCGTACTGCAGCGTGCATTGATCTGTGATCACACGATGCAGTGACTAGACTGCTACCTGTCATCGTGCGGCCTCGGGCCAACGGTCTGCACCCAACGGTCACTGGCGGCGCAGCCAGTGAGAGGAACGTTGATAAAGGGTAAACCTATTTTCTAATGAACCAAGCAATTCATTGCTCACAGCATACAGTGTTCTCAAGCAATATATCACGTCGTTCATTTCTCATTCCTAACTTGAATTTTATAAACGCTCTTCAGCAACATCAAACTCAACAACGGTTCAAACCGGCACTGGAAAAAAAAAAAAACAAGAAAAGAAAAGAGAAAAAGAAACTATATCTTGGGGACGACGATGATGATCAGCGTCGTCCGCCAGACAACAGGGCACCGGCTGATGTCGGTGCGCCTGCATGCAATAACAACAAAACAAAAAGAAGACAAAGAAAAAGAAAACAAAAGAACAACCATGACAATACCAGCCAGGTGGAGGGTCCGGCTGCCGCGAGGCAGTCCGAACAACCCCCCTCCCCTGTGCGCCAGCCGGTGGCGGAGCCGGTTCCCCTACGGGGCACCGACCAACCCTCTTCCCCGGCGGCTGCGACAGCAGCACCCACTGCTGGAGCAGCCATGGCGGCGGCAATGCGGCAGGAAAACAACCCCCCAGGAGGCACCGGCCCCGCGCCGGCCCCTGGGGCTTCCAGCGTAAGCAAGTCCGTTGCTTTCTTTCCTCATGCATGCTCTGATATAATGCTCAAGAGCGGTGGCTATCTTTTCAACATATCATAACCAAACAGAAAGCTATCGCTGCAGCATGAGGAGCATAGAAACGCTCCAGCTGTTATGTGATAAAAGCACTCCTGGCCTATCCCCATCGCCGGCGGTGGGCGGCCTGGGCTGGACGGCATATGCAAACGAGACAAGTATCTCCGTCCACCCCAACGTGACTTATCTGAATGAATGTCATGTCTTTTGAACGCAGATCTCCCCATTTTATTTGGGATGAGTGTAAGGGTATTGTTGCTTTCTTGGCAGCACAGCCTCTACCCTCTAGGGAGACTGTTGATCCTCTCTATGTCAGGGCTGAGGGCCCTTAATCAAACCCACTGCTGTCAACTCCCTAAACATGGAGCTTGCCCAGCCGCCGCACATAATCAATAACGCATGCAGTAGTGGCAGAAGCCATTACCAAACGCATGTACTTGCGGGTAAAGACATGGCTGGTGCTAACGCTCAAGCAGCACCGGGAGGCAATAACAAGAAACACTAACAGAAAACAAACAAACAAACAAAACTGTTACCAAACCATGGTTGGTGTTGAGGCAGCACAGATGCTGTCCTCTCATTACAAGCAAACAAACGAAACTGTTACCAAACCATGGTTGGTGTTGAGGCAGCACAGATGCTGTCCTCTCACTGCAAGCAAACAAACGAAACTGTTACCAAACCATGGTTGGTGTTGAGGCAGCACAGATGCTGTCCTCTCACTGCAAACAAACAAACGAAACTGTTACCAAACCATGGTTGGTGTTGAGGCAGCACAGATGCTGTCCTCTCATTACAAGCAAACAAACGAAAATGCTACCAAACCATGGTGGGTTTTGAGGCAGCAAAGATACTGTCCTCTCAATCAATACAATGAACAAACAAGAAAAGCTGCGATTAATTAATTAACAATAACAATACCAACAACAGGCCCTCACAGGGCAATAACAACAACAACAACCGGCCCGACAGGGCAACAACAACAACAACAACAACAACAACAACAACAACAACAACAACAACAACAACAACAACAACAACAACAACAACAACAACAACAACAACAACAACAACAACAACAACAACAACAACAACAACAACAACAACAACAACAACAACAACAACAACAACAACAACAACAACAATAGGCAACCTGGCAACCCTGGAAGGGTCAGGTGCCTGAGGTGCTTCCAGACGGGGCACAGCCGCAACCAGTGCAACCACAACCCTACACTGGTCAACAATGTGGATCTCTGCCCAGGCTGCCACTACACGAGGCACAACCTGGCCAGCTCCAGGCAGCCGTTGCAACAGGCCTCGCTACCCAAATCAATGTGAGTTCTCTCACCTTGCTTACTCTGAGGATGATGATCTCATTACCATTGGGGATGGCAGCCAGGGCATAATTGATTTTGAGGCAGCAACCTTACTGTCCTCCCAACACCCTGTACTGGAACCTTACATAAAAGCACTAACCCCCACTGTTGACAACTCCATTGATATCAAGGAGCTTGCTCACCATGCAGCTGCTGCCTAGCCATGGGTCATGAAACAGTGGCTGAGGAACTAGCCAGACGGCTGGGGGGTAGTAGCATGGGAAAACCACTCAGGAATGCAGTAAAACTGGCTAGACAACACTGTCAAGAATGTCAGTTTAACAGCCCCAAACCTAAAAAATGGCATACTGCAACTCCTTCCACCACTAGAGGCATGATAGTGGGGGATGTGATGCACATCAACAAAGATGTCCAACCCTACCTGATCCTAAAAGATTCATGGTCCAGGTTCACAGTAATGGAACCCTTACCTGGCATGTCTGCAGGGCAGCTACGTGTTGCACTCATGATTGCTTTACCCAGATTCTACCCAGTTGACAGAATTTTGCTTGATCAACAATTTTCTTGTCTGACTGACCTGGAAGGGTGTGAAGCAATAGAGATTGCTGGGCTGGAAGATCATGAGGGTCAGGGGGTCATTGAAAGAACCATCAGATCTGTCAAAACCCTACTAGCCAAAAATCCTTCCAAGGATGCTACTTCAGGGGTCTATTGTGACAGGGCACTCTGGTGTCATGAAATGTGCACAACCCTAAACATGAGACCTGTCTTGCATGCCAAGTGGGGTGAAGTAATCCCAGCAGGCCTGCAGGCAGGTGTATATCCCCCAGAGGTGATAGCACTGTACAACACTGCACGTGCACAAACCTCAGCAAAACTGGCAGAAAAAGATAAAACCCATCCCAGGCCAGTATTCCAAAAAGGTGATCAAGTTCTCTATTACAAGGAAAACAGCTTTGGTAAGGTTGGAACTTGGCTAGGTCCAGTTACCATCCGTGGATTTACCAAAAACAGCAAGACCGTGGAGGTCAAGCACAATATCAATGGGAAGCGTCACAGGGTGAGCTGTCATAGAATTAAGAAGTATTATTCTCCCATGGCAGACGTGCCTGGGGAAGAGTCTTTAAGCATGGACTCACTACTTCTATCTGGCAACTCCAGCATGCCCAGCAGTAGCCCTGAGCCACCAATTACTGCTGTTGACAGCACCACAGCACCCTCTGTGAACCCTTCCACCCTCAGTGAAGCCAGGCCCACTTCACAACCTGGGGATTGCTTAACCAGGCACGAGGTAGCTGGGTTGGAAGCATTAGCTCAGCCCCAAGGCACCAAATTGTCTGCCAACCCTCCCGCTCTGAGGTCAAGATTGGCAGTCGCCTTGCAAGCATTACACAGGTCACATAAGCAACAAGCTGCTGTGGCCGAAGGGTTGGCAAAAGTCTCAGCTGTGTGCACTAGTCAGGACCCCTGGACCCTGGCAATAGACACTCAGGCACAGGTCAGTGTGATCAGTGCACAAGCCATCCCTGGTCTTGAGATTGCACCTTCATTTTGGGCACGGGTGCAGGATTTCTCAGGCCAAAGCTCACTGGATGTAGTGGGACAGGTGATGCTCCCTATACTTGGTATTCAGACACCCTTCCAGGTGGTGGAGGGGTACTCTGGTAACACCTTGTTGGGGGAACCTTTTGTATCCTATCCTGGGGTGCTTATCTCAGCTAATGAGCTCAGTGTCACAGGGGTGGGTGCAGTTCCTCTGGACCACTTTAAAATCCCTCTCTCCAGTATTGTCCCTGGTATGGATGCTGTCATCAAGGCAGTCAACACTCAGTATGCACCAGGGGAGATCCCTGATCTGGACAAGTTAGTGCACAGCCAGTTCCTCCATCCCTCAGCCTTTGGGCTGGGTAAGTGGGACATAGCCATGCACTCACCCCACCAAATCTCCCACGTCATACAAGAATGCAAAACACAAAAAGGGTTTACCAAGTGGCTGATGGCCATTGTCCACCAAGCCAGGCAGGAATGGGTCCTGCCCAACCCCAAAAACCCTCAATACAAACCTCCTGTCACCCCTTCATGGGACGTGCCAGAGGGAGCCAAAAAGCTCAGATTAAAATTTGTTCTCAAACAAAAACCACAAAAAGTGGGCTCCCCAATCTTCCATGCCAGACCATGTGTCACAGAATTAAAGGGGACATCCACACTGCCAAAAGGGGAAACCTACACACCTGGGCTGCAACAAACCTCACTCAGGATCATGCTCTCCCTATTCCTCCACAACCTCAATGCAGGCCAAGACTATGTCTGCAAAGCCACTGATATTAAAAGGGCCTTCCTCAGGGGGGACCCAGAAAAGGCTGAATCTGTGTGGAAAGGGAAGGTGTACGTGGTAGACACCCCAGCTGTGTGGAAACCTTACATTGATGAGCCCCACCTTATCATCAACATTGGGGTGGAAGGGCTTGTCAGTGCCCCAAAAATTTTCAGAGACTCAGCAGAGGAAGTATTCAAAAAGCTCAAGGCCACGTATGATGACCTGGACCCATGCTTTTTTGTTGTACCCACCCCCTCTGGACTGCTGCTCTTTGTGTGGCATGGAGATGACCAACTCATTTGTGGGCCTAGAGCTGAGGTGGAAACATTTATTCAGCAGGTCCAGGAATCATATGAGATTGGCAAACAGGTGGAATTGAGCACAACCCCCATCCAGTTCTGTGGCATCATGTTGCAGCTGCACAGGCAGCCAGATCAGTGGGTCTGCTCTCTCTCTCCTCCTGCAGAATATATCCAAGATTGTCTAGATCTGCTGCAAGACAACTACCTCCCCTTACACATGTGTGCCACTGTTCAGGGCAAACTGGGGTGGTGGTCAGCCATCTGTGGGGCTCCCTTAGCTGTCATCAGCAGGGTCACCCATGATGTTCTAGTCAAGATAAAATGCAGTCACATCAGGAAGTTGGTCAATGACTGCCCCCCCTCATCCTCCATGGCCTGAATCTGATGGAAGACATCCACATCCAATGTGTCATGGACAGCTCCATGGAGAGCAGAACAATCAATCAGATGGGGGCACGGGAATCAGGGCTGTTTTTTCTCACCAACAGGTCAGATTACATGTCCCTCACTTCCTGGTACAGCAGGCTACACCGCAGAAAACCTGGCAGCAGCAACTCAGCTGAATGTCGTGCTGTGGTGTCTGCTGCATTGCATGCTCGTTCCCTGCAGCACATGCTCACCTGGCTACAAACCCAGGCAGGCAGCACATGCAATGTCATCTCACATCTCTACACTGACAGCTTTCTGTGATCAGTTTTCTAACCAAGAAATCTGTTTCTGCTGCTGTCCACACTGACCTGGATTGGGTGATCCTCAAACAGGAGGCAACCTACTTTTCCAGCTGGACTCATGTGGATGATGAGGACAACCCAGCAGACGCTCTAACGAAGCTGCGGGATGCTGCTGGCCAACAGTACCAGCTCCTCTTTCAGAACATGAACCCCTATGATATCAGAGTCAGTGTTTGAATAAATGACTGGCCATAGCACAGTACACAACCACCACACCCCCTTACCACAGCGATAGCTGCTGGGCGCCATAAAATTCAACACATTCGTTGTGGGGTGTGAGTGCTGGCTAGGTCAGATTTGTATCCATTTGCAGCTTGAGGACACAAGCTTTGTATCCACTTACTTAATGTGTGCTCCAATAACTGGCCAAACCAGCCAGCTGTGTACACCTTATTTAATGTGCAATATAACACCTGGCCAGAACAGCCAGCTGTAACCAACCTGGCTCAACCAGCCATGTCTCTTTTGTACCCCTAATCAACTTAAAAACAATAACAATAATGTTGGGGGTGCAGACCTGCATTAAGAAATAAATAATAAAACAATACTGGAGTTAGTCTCCATGCTTTGCTGTAGACTAAGTCTCAAAGGCATTGTGAATACAACGTATGAATAAGCCTTGTAAACCTACGTTGGTATGTGAATATAAATACCACGTGGGCTATGCAGATAGGAATGCTAGTCGAGTCGCATACGTTTCCCTAGATAGGTACTTTGGGTACTGGGGTACGTGACAGATGTCAGTACCCAGTATACGTAGTGTCCTGTCATTGGACGGTACTAGAGTATCCTAGATAGGGACCGTACTGCAGCGTGCATTGATCTGTGATCACACGATGCAGTGACTAGACTGCTACCTGTCATCGTGCGGCCTCGGGCCAACGGTCTGCACCCAACGGTCACTGGCGGCGCAGCCAGTGAGAGGAACGTTGATAAAGGGTAAACCTATTTTCTAATGAACCAAGCAATTCATTGCTCACAGCATACAGTGTTCTCAAGCAATATATCACGTCGTTCATTTCTCATTCCTAACTACATCATCTCCTGCCACGAGATGATTTGGGCAGGCCAGGCCACAGTCTCGACGGGAGCTGTGGAATAGTGCAGGCGGGTGGTAAAAATCGTGAGATGGTGCAGGAATCACTGTAAAACAGTATTGCGTGGGCCAAGCTGCCGAAACCTGAAATTCAGTTCGCCTGGCGTATTCCCTCCGGCCGGCGTGGGCCAGAAGGGGAGGTGCGGGGTATGGCGAGGTGACGAATTGTTGGGGGAAGTGTCCATGCAGTATATAAGGGCAGAATTTTACCCAACGCATGGAGGAGGAGGAGCCTCGTGCTGCAGACGAGAGGGTAGGGTCCGGTGCCTTAACGGGCACCCGGCTACTGCTATGTTACATCGTTGGTCTGCTTCCATGGTGCAAAAACATAAAAACGGGATGACGGGGCATGGCGTACAGGCGGAGGGGGAATCCAAGGACGCAGCTTGGGTGCGGGGGAGGGTGCGTGGAAAACCCCTCACGGGTTGGCAGGTTTCCAAAAAAATTTTCCCCTCGCGGGGGGCGGGGAAGGCTCCGCTTCGCCCGCGGTAAGGCTGCGGGCTCCGCTCTGCCTTTGCGTTTTCCCCGCCCCCCACGAGGGGGGGGACGTGTAAGGACCCACCTGTGTGGCGGGCCCGTGGGGTTGTGTTTTATCCGGCGTGTCTTTACCCTCGACGAGCTGCACCTTTTGGGGTGAGGGGATGTGTGCTGGGCCTGGGGATGAATCATCCTGCTCAGGAAGACTATTAGCTCCCCCCGTTGTATTGCCGCCTGGCTAGGCTGATGGAGCCGCTGGTAGCGGCAGGGGACACGGGGGGCAACGGGAGGCGGGGTCACGCGACAGCCTGCGGCCGAGGGCCAGGTTGGGGGTGTGGGGTATTACAAGTCCAGGTCCTCATGACTGGCCCAGGTGAGTTGGCCCTGGTAATGTGATGTCCTAGCCACCTGTCGGGTGGCCTAGTTAGTCTAGAGTCTCAGATTGGCTACGGCCTTGACGTGGGCTTATCACTTATATGTAATAAATCTGGTTCTTCTGGCAGCCCCTCACTCCAATGGGATAAAGCAATGATTGGATTTTGTGAGCTCACGCTCGTATTATCTATGACTTGCGGCATACTCAAAGGGGGAGGGGCGGCCGCAGTAGTCAGTCCGACTAGAAGTGAGGGGGGGGGTAGTGTGGACCGGGGGTGGCGCGGCGCCACTGGCCTTTTGGTCAGTGGGCTGGCGCGCGCCACGGCACCACTGGCCTTTTTGGTCAGTGGGCTGGCGCGCGTCACGGTGCCACTGGCCTTTTGGTCAGTGGGCTGGCACGCGCCACCCCAGGGCGGTCCGACTACTTAGGATTGTGGTACTGCCACAATTAGGCCTCTTTGCAGCTCCCACCCGCCCTCCCTCGCTGCTTGAGGGTATTACAAGTCCAGGTCCTCATGACTGGCCCAGGTGCGCGGTGTATGTACATGCGTGTGCAGCCGCCCCTTGCGTGCATGGTGTATGTACATGTGTGTGCAGTCCCCCCGTGCGTGCGCAGTGTATGTACGTGTGTGTGCATGCCGGCCCTTGCGTGCATGGTGTGTGTACGTGTGTGTGCAGGCGCCCCTTGCATGCGCGGTGTATGTACATGTGAGTGCAGCCGGCCCTTCCGTGCGCGGTGGATGTACATGTGTGGGCAGTTGCCCCTTGCGTGCGCGGTGTATGTACATGTGTTTGCACTCGCCCCTTGCGTGCGCGGTGGATGTACATGTGTGTGCAGCCGCCCCGTGGTTGCGCGGTGGATGTACATGTGAGTGCAGCCGTCCCTTCCGTGCATGGTGTGTGTACGTGTGTGTGCAGCCGCCCCTTGCGTGCATGGTGGGTGTACATGTGAGTGCAGCCGCCCCTTGCGTGCGCGGTGTGTGTACGTGTGTGTGCAGCCGCCCCTTGCGTGCGCGGTGTATGTACGTGTGTGTGCAGCCTTCCCAAGCGTGCATGGTGTGTGTACGTGTGTGCAGCCGCCCCTTGCGTGCGCGCTGTATGCCAGTGTGTGTGCATGCCGGCCCTTGCGTGCATGGTGTGTGTAAGTGTGTGTGCAGCAGCCCCTTGCGTGCGCGGTGTAGGTACGTATGTGTGCAGCCGCCCCTGGCGTGCATGGTGTATGTATGTGTGTGTGCAGCCGCCCCTTGCGTGCGCGGTGGATGTACGTGTGTGTGCAGCCACCCCTTGCGTGCGCGGTGTATGTACATGTGAGTGCCGTCGCCCCAAGCGTGCATTGTGTGTGTAAGTGTGTGTGCAGCAGCCCCTTGCGTGCGCGGTGTATGTACGTGTGTGTGCAGCCGCCCCGTGGTTGCACGGTGGATGTACATGTGAGTGGAGCCGGTCCTTGCGTGCGCGGTGTTTTGTGAGCTCACGCTCGTTCTATCTATGACCTGCGGAAGTCTCAAAGGGGGAGGGGAGGCCGCAGTAGACAGGTCTGACTTGGTAGCCAGTACTGTTGGAAAGGTAGAGGAAACTAATGGGTTTTACACAATGCCTTGTGCTTGGCCTTGTTACCCTTGCACCTTGCAGGTGATGAAAGACTGAGCTTGAAGACAATGGAAGAGAGACCAGAAAAAGAGTTTTATTTCTTAGGCTGAGAGGTTAGGAAAAGAGGTACCTGGCCTTAGGAGCCAGTTTCTTTTTATACCTTTCTAGCTAGGAAGGATGACATCAGATGCTGATGTCATCATAGAAGCTTGTAGAAACATCTAAGCATATTCCCAGCATATTCTCAGTATATTCCAGGAATATTCCTGGTATATTCCTAGAACATTCCAAGGTCATTCTAGAAAGGTTCTAATGAGCTGGCATGACAGTTGATTGCCAAATGTCCTCTGAACAATGTGCCACATCTAATGCTTAATAAAGTGACACATGGTTTCTACTTGGAATGACAAGTGTAATCCAATGAGTCTATCCACTTGTCAGTCAATGGAATGCAACACTTGTCACTATGAGCTTCCAACACATGTCAGCTCATGGAATGGACACTTGTCTACCAAAGAAGTACACCACTTGTCAAGCATGGAAGTGATGCTACTAGACCAACTCAGGTACAAGAGATCTATGGCCAAATATAGGACTATGGCACATGAACATTGATCAGCTCATTGAGAGCAATTCATCTAACTTATCAATCTATCAAATTCTCAGCCCTTGTGAAGTAAAACAAAGAAGAAGAAGAAAGTCAGGCTGGAATATAGTGTGGGCAGGTGGGTATATGATCCCCAACACCCCCCTTAGCCAGCTGAACACAAAGGACTAAGTTGACATGAGTTTGCCACGCAGGGCAGTGAACCTGGCACGTGAAAGTGCCTTCGTCAGAAGATCAGCAAGCATGTCCTCCCCAGGACAATGCTTCATGGCGATGAGTCCCCCCTCCACCTTCTCCCGGATGAAATGGAAACGCACGTCAATGTGCTTCGTGCGCTTGGGATGAACAGGGTCACGAGCGAGTGCCACGGCGCCTGTGTTGTCGCAGAAGACAGGCGTGGGCCCCTGAACTGGATGCCCCAGCTCCCCCAACATGTGCCTCAGTGGAAGCACTAGCTGGGTTACGCTGCTAGCAGCAATGTACTCCGCCTCGCAGGAAGACAGGGCGGTAACGTGCTGCTTGCGGCTGCACCACTCGACTGCGGCCCCCCTGAACATCACTACATTGCCAGAGACAGATCTGCGTGTCTCAGGGCAGTTCCCCCAATCGGCATCCGTCCACCCCTCCAGCCCCCCTTGGCCACCATAGCGCAGTCCCAAGTCCTTGGTGTGGACAAGGTAGCGCACCAATCGCTTGGCCAGCTCCAAGTCGCCCTCCGTGGGTGCCTGCATGCATTGGGCCAGCTGGTTGACAGCAAAAGCAATGTCTGGGCGCGTCCATGTCGCGGCGTACATGAGAGCACCAACAATCTGCTGAAAGAGTTGATGGTTTGGGGCATCACACATTCCCCCCTCGCGACGGGGACTACCAGGCACTATAGGGGTGTGCACAGGGTGAGGGGTAGAAAGCCCAAAACGGGCAGCAATAGCTTCAATGTAGGGCCGTTGGTGCATGGTAAGGGAACGAGACGCAGGGTCGATAGTAAGGGAAACACCGAGGAAAAGAGAGGGATTGTCCGACTCAGTGATTTGAAAAGTATTAGCCAAACGGCGAGACCAGGATGCCAGCCAGGAAGGGGAAGGATGAGCAGCAAGAATGTCATCGACGTGCACGAACACGAAACCACGAGACGAAGGGTAGTAATACAGGCACGCATCAATTTGGCTTTGGATGGCGCCGTCAGAAAGAAGGTGTGCACGGAACGTTTTATGCCAATTGCGTGGCGCTTGCTTGATGCCATACAAGCTGCGGTGCAGCTTCCACACAAGCACATCGCCATTGGCATCCCGCTCTTCAAAGCCAGTAGGGGGACGCACAAAGACATCCTCCTGTAGGGGAGCATAGAGAAAAGCGGTTCGGACATCGAGCTGCTTGACAGTAAAGCCAGACGTGACAGCTAAAGCAAGAGCAAGTCGCACGGTGGACGCACGAACAGTGGGGGAAAAGACTTCATTAAAGTCGATACCTTCACGTTGGGCAAAACCTTTCACGACAAACCTGGCCTTGTGACGGCCGTCGGACTTGACAGCAAATACCCACCGGGAAGGGAGGACCTTGGCACCGGCGGGCAAAGTACGCGGGCTCACAAGCGAGTATACTGCATGATCACGAATGCTATTAATTTCGCTCAACATCGCAGCCCGCCACTCTGGACTGTTGTTAGCCTCAGTAAAGGAGACGGGAAGGGAAACGTCACTGCCAGTAAAATGCACTGTGTCAAAAAGATCACGAACTGACTGGTAATGCGGAAAAAAACGAGCCCATTTAGGCGACACCGTGACAGGGGGAGCATAGGTAGTAATCTCCATCGCGAGGGGTTCACGGGTGCTACCGCAAAACATCAGCTCATCAGCAGTTGCCATGGCGACATTACCAGCTGGGTTACGTCGCAGCGCAGAGATTGTACTTTGCAGTCGAGCAGCACTTGAAGTGGCAGTGACCGGTGGACCAGCAGACAGCTCCCGTGCGTCACTTGGGGAGACGTCGTCAGTAGTTAGGACGGGCTGTGAAAAGTTTGGAGCACCGTCGAGCGCCTCCGGAACTGGTCTAGGACTTGGGACGTTGACTGCATCAGGACTTGGTGCGTCCGCTCCCTCGTGGCGAAGCTCCTCAGGAATATCCCTTCTGGTGGCGTCCAGAAACCTCGCCTGAGACCGGGTGACCGGTCCGCTAGGTTCGGCCAGAGAATTTGGCTGAACTTCTGCTACAGCCGGAAGATCAGTTGGTGAAGTTTCCTCCAGTGCGGCAGAACTTTCCAGAAGCGGCGCAGGAGTTGGCATGGCCCCATTGCGCCAGGCCTCATTGAAGGTGACATGCAGGCGGCGAATGACATCCTTGGATTCTGGACGGTAAATGAGGTACGCCGGCGATTCCAGATCATAGCCGACGAAGATTCCAGGCAGAGCCTTGGCCTCCAGCTTGCCACGTGGGCCCTCCACCCGATAGAAGGCAGGGCAGCCGAAAATTCGAAGATTCGAGAGATCCGCATTGCGACCGGTGAGCAGGAAGTGTGGCGTGGCACCTCCAGGATTCGAGCTAGACGGCAGGCGGTTAAGTATATAAACCGCGCAATTGAAGGCTAGTGCCCAGAATCCTTTGGGCAAACCGGCATGCGTGAGCATTGCCAGTGTCATGCCCATGGCCAGACCCCACAGCCGCTCCGCCACTCCGTTCTGCTCAGGAGTGTAGGGGCTGGAGAACTCCTGGTGCACTCGGTGTTCAGCGCAGACGGCCCGCCACGCCTGCCCAGTGAAGACTGCGTCGTTGTCGGTCCGGAGAAGAATCGAACCGTTGTAGAAGGGGCGAATTTCGCGCGCGAGCAGCTGCTGTAGGGCGTCAACAGCCTCGTCCTTGTGTCGAAGCGGAAAGCACCATCGCCAGCGGGTAGCATCGTCGGTGAAGCCGAGCATGTAGCGGGCGCCTCCAATTGCTGGCTGCATCGGCCCGAGAATGTCGCTGTGAAGCTTGGCTCGGGGAACAGTCGATCGGAGCTGTCCAGGCGAAAATGAGCGCCTCTTGATGAAGCCAGCAGGGCAGGATGGGCAGCCAGGCGATGACAGGCGCCTCGAAAAAAGGTTAGACTCCGGAATGGCGGCCAGCCTCTTGATCCGATCTTCGCCAGCATGCCCAAGACGCCAGTGCCAGAGCAGGCTCGCCGGCCGCTCGATGGCCGTGGCAGCCATTGCCGCCTCGTCGCGCTCCGCAGGTAACACGTAGATGTTGTTCTGCAGCGCAATCTTGTGCGTCTCGTTGTCCAGCACCACTGTCTGCTCGGTGAGGTCGACTTTGTGGCCGTCCTTGGCGAGCTGCCCAGCTGATAGCAGTCGGGCGCTCAAGCCGGGCACGAAGAGCGCACCATTCAGGTGCACATGCTGGTTGGGCAGTTTGAGCCGAATCGTGCCCACTCCCGTCGCGCGAAGACGTCCTCCTGATCCGACGATGTTCCTAGTGGTGGGGGTGAGGGACACAAAGTCAGTGCGGCATGGGGACATGTGGCTGCTTGCAGCGGAGTCCAGAACCCAGGCAGGGGGCTTGGGGCTATACTGCGTGAGTGCAGCAGCCTCCTGCGACGGCGCCGACTCGGCGATGGTGGTGAAGACGAAGCCCTCCGGCAGCTCCGCGGCCTCCTGGGTGTTGTTGGCCACGCTTCCGCCAGGTGAGGTCTCCTTCTTGGTCGCTTGGTTGCCCCTCCTGCGCTGGTTGCCCCGCCGTCCTTGGTTCTTGCTTCGTGGCTTGAGCTGGGAGTTCTTTTGCCAGCACTGGGTCTCCGCATGCCCACTCCTGTTGCAGTAGGCGCAGTGCTTCCTCTCACCACCCTTGTTGGCAGTGTGGAAAGCTTGACCTTGGGCTGGCTCCTCCTTGGTAGCTTGAGAAGGCCGTCCTCCCAGCAGCATGTCCTCCGCCTCCAGCAGCGCAGCCTTGACCTCCTCCAAGCTGTCCTCCTCTTTGAAGTGCGCTGAAATCAGGGCAGGGCGATATCGGTCAGGCAGGCCGCTCTTGAGGATAGCCGCAAAATCTTGGTCGCTCATGACGCCTCCCACCGCACGGTAGTCCGCCAGCAGCAGCAATCCACGTAGGATATACTGCCCCATGGTCTCCCCAGGCTTCATTTGCAGCCGGTGAAGCTGAATCCTGAGGTCCATGCGGTGACTCTTGGTGAGCTTTTGTTGCTCGTAGACCTCCCTCAGCGTCTTGTAGAGCTTGCTGCCAGATTGGTCTGGCACGAGCGATAGGATGCGCCTCGCTTCTCCCACAAGTGCAGCTGAGATGACAAGGCCAACAGCTTGGTCAGCCTTGCGGTCCTGCCTGGTGCCCAGCAGGACGTCCTTAACCTCATAGAAGGAACAGAAACCCTCAAGAGATGTCTTGGTCTCCTCCCAGCCACGTAGGCTTGTGCCATCGAATTTCAGCACCATCTTGGAGCACACATTCAGCATAGGAGTGTAGTCGACGTCGCTTGCCATGGAGCTTGTAGCTGGGCTGGGTTTCTTGGTGGTCTTCTTGGAGCTCATGAAGATTCCTCCGATACCATGTTGGAAAGGTAGAGGAAACTAATGGGTTTTACACAATGCCTTGTGCTTGGCCTTGTTACCCTTGCACCTTGCAGGTGATGAAAGACTGAGCTTGAAGACAATGGAAGAGAGACCAGAAAAAGAGTTTTATTTCTTAGGCTGAGAGGTTAGGAAAAGAGGTACCTGGCCTTAGGAGCCAGTTTCTTTTTATACCTTTCTAGCTAGGAAGGATGACATCAGATGCTGATGTCATCATAGAAGCTTGTAGAAACATCTAAGCATATTCCCAGCATATTCTCAGTATATTCCAGGAATATTCCTGGTATATTCCTAGAACATTCCAAGGTCATTCTAGAAAGGTTCTAATGAGCTGGCATGACAGTTGATTGCCAAATGTCCTCTGAACAATGTGCCACATCTAATGCTTAATAAAGTGACACATGGTTTCTACTTGGAATGACAAGTGTAATCCAATGAGTCTATCCACTTGTCAGTCAATGGAATGCAACACTTGTCACTATGAGCTTCCAACACATGTCAGCTCATGGAATGGACACTTGTCTACCAAAGAAGTACACCACTTGTCAAGCATGGAAGTGATGCTACTAGACCAACTCAGGTACAAGAGATCTATGGCCAAATATAGGACTATGGCACATGAACATTGATCAGCTCATTGAGAGCAATTCATCTAACTTATCAGATCTATCAAATTCTCAGCCCTTGTGAAGTAAAACAAAGAAGAAGAAGAAAGTCAGGCTGGAATATAGTGTGGGCAGGTGGGTATATGATCCCCAACAAGTACTAGGGGGGGGGGGTACGGTGTTGTGGGGGGGGGGTACCGGGGACGGTACTGTGGACCGGGTCCAGTTTTGTGGACCGGGGGCAGTCCTGTGGACCGGGGACGGCGCGGCGCCACTGGCCTGTTGGTCAGTGGGCTGGCGTCCGTCACCCCACCTACGACTAGGTAGACGGTGGATACTTAGGGTTGTGGCGGGGCAACAACCACTCCTCTTTGCAGCTGTGTCGACGGCCCACTGACGGCGTGTGTGCACTGCTATGGCGGTGCCGAATGTAAATCACAGCGACCGGCCTCCGAATTATCATTCGGGGGCCTGGATAATTTAAGGTTATGACGGCTGCGCGACGGGGGTCGGCAGCACCCCAAGAAACTGCCATTCGAAGTGCGGGCGGTAGCTGCCAGTGCCAGATTGTTTTATTTTTGCCCGCCCGTTGTACTCGCCACCCCGAGCTCGCGGGAGGGGTCTGGATAGACGCGGGAGTGACTCTTGATCGGACAGCTAAGGCGGGGCAATAGTGGTGCTCGGGTGGTAACAGCTACAGGCGGAGGGGAATTACGTCCCAGGCAAGTTTCGTTGTGGATCACGTGCGCTGGGCCTGGCTAATGAATATCGTCAAGAATAGTGCATGAGCGCGCTATACGAGCATGGGAAGAAGGGGGAATCGAGCCCCCAGGCCAGCGCAGGAGCGGGAGGGCTGCAGCCCCAGCGCCAGGGGGGGCAGCATCCTAAACAGCCTAACATTTCTTCGTATTAAGTGAGGCGACAGCGGCCGGCGGCCAGGGCGGAATGGCGGGGTCGTTGCCGCGTAATTTAAGCGGGGACGAGTTGTTGGGACTGGCGGTGCACAGCGGGGAAGGGGAAGGATGTTAGGGCGGGGCGATAGCGGATCCCAGACGCAGCTGCGTCATTGGGGTGCCGGGGGTGCTATGCCTGTGAAGAAAGGTGTACAAAGAATCGCCGAACCCGCAGGGGCGGCTGCCGAGGGCAGTGCCCACATGGGTGAGAACCCCCCCATAGTGGGGGGTCCCTACGGGGATACGATTGGCTTCCCTCTTGTATTGCCGCCTGGTTTAATGGAAGCACTGGTAGCGGCAGGGGACAAGGGGGGCGACGAGAAGTCTGGGCCATACGACAGCTTGCGGCCAAGTGGCCAGGTAGTGGGTGCGGGATGTTACAAAGCCCAGGTCCTCTTGACTGGCCCAGGTCCTTATGACTGGTATGATGTTTCGGCCCCTGTTGTGTGGCCTAGTTAGCTTAGAAACTGCAGATTCTTAGGTTAGCTAATGGCTTGGACGTGTGCCTAACACGCATTTGTAATAAACATGTTTCTCTGGCAGCCCCTCACTCCAATGGAACTAAAGCAGCAATTGGATTTTGTGAGCTCACGCTCGTTCTATCTATGACCTGCGGAAGTCTCAAAGGGGGAGGGGAGGCCGCAGTAGACAGGTCTGACTTGGTAGCCAGTACTAGGGGGGGGGGTACGGTGTTGTGGGGGGGGGGGGTACCGGGGACGGTACTGTGGACCGGGTCCAGTTTTGTGGACCGGGGGCAGTCCTGTGGACCGGGGACGGCGCGGCGCCACTGGCCTGTTGGTCAGTGGGCTGGCGTCCGTCACCCCACCTACGACTAGGTAGACGGTGGATACTTAGGGTTGTGGCGGGGCAACAACCACTCCTCTTTGCAGCTCCCACCCACCCACCCTTGCTGCCATGAGGATGTTACAAAGCCCAGGTCCTCTTGACTGGCCCAGGTCCTTATGACTGGTATGATGTTTCGGCCCCTGTTGTGTGGCCTAGTTAGCTTAGAAACTGCAGATTCTTAGGTTAGCTAATGGCTTGGACGTGTGCCTAACACGCATTTGTAATAAACATGTTTCTCTGGCAGCCCCTCACTCCAATGGAACTAAAGCAGCAATTGGATATGTACGTGTGTGTGCAGCCGCCCCTTGCGTGCGTGGTGTGTGTACATGTGAGTGCAGCCGCCCCTTGCGTGCGCGGTGTATGTACGTGTGTGTGCAGCCGCCCCTTGCTTGCTTTGTGTGTGTACATGTGTGTGAATCCTTGTCCTTGCGTGCATGGTGTATGTACATGTGTGTGCAGCCGCCCCTTGCGTGCGCGGTGGATGTACATGTGCGGGCAGTTGCCCCTTGCGTGCGCGGTGTATGTACATGTGAGTGCAGCCGCCCCTTGCGTGCGCGGTGTATGTACGTGTGTGTGCAGCCGCCCCGTGGTTGCGCGGTGGATGTACATGTGAGTGCAGCCGTCCCTTCCGTGCATGGTGTGTGTACGTGTGTGTGCAGTTGCCCCTTGCGTGCGCAGTGTATGTACGTGTGTGTGCATGCCGGCCCTTGCGTGCATGGTGTATGTACGTGTGTGTGCAGCCGGCCCTTGCGTGCATGGTGTGTGTACATGTGAGTGCAGCCGGCCCTTGCGTGCGCGGTGTACAGTACGTGTTAATGCAGCCGCCCCTTGCGTGCGCAGTGTATGTCCATGTGTGGGCAGTTGCCCCTTGCGTGCGCGGTGTATGTACATGTGAGTGCAGCCGGCCCTTGCGTGCGCGGTGTATGTACGTGTGTGTGCAGCCGGCCCTTGCGTGCATGGTGTGTGTACGTGTGTGCAGCCGCCCCTTGTGTGCGCGGTGTATGCCAGTGTGTGTGCATGCCGGCCCTTGCGTGCATGGTGTGTGTAAGTGTGTGTGCAGCCGCCCCTTGCGTGCGCGGTGTAGGTACGTGTGTGTGCAGCCGCCCCTGGCGTGCATGGTGTATGTACATGTGAGTGCAGCCGCCCCTTGCGTGCGCAGTGTATGTCCATGTGTGGGCAGTTGCCCCTTGCGTGCGCGGTGTATGTACGTGTGTGTGCAGCCGCCCCTTGCGTGCATGGTGGGTGTACATGTGAGTGCAGCCGCCCCTTGCGTGCGCGGTGTGTGTACGTGTGTGTGCAGCCGCCCCTTGCGTGCGCGGTGTATGTACGTGTGTGTGCAGCCGCCCCAAGCGTGCATGGTGTGTGTACGTGTGTGCAGCCGCCCCTTGCGTGCGCGGTGTACATATGCCAGTGTGTGTGCATGCCGGCCCTTGCGTGCATGGTGTGTGTAAGTGTGTGTGCAGCAGCCCCTTGCGTGCGCGGTGTAGGTACGTATGTGTGCAGCCGCCCCTGGCGTGCATGGTGGATGTACATGTGAGTGCAGCCGTCCCTTCCGTGCATGGTGTGTGTACGTGTGTGTGCAGTTGCCCCTTGCGTGCGCAGTGTATGTACGTGTGTGTGCATGCCGGCCCTTGCGTGCATGGTGTATGTACGTGTGTGTGCAGCCGGCCCTTGCGTGCATGGTGTGTGTAGATGTGTGTTCATCCTTGTCCTTGCGTGCATGTTTGTGAGCTCACGCTCGTTCTATCTATGACCTGCGGAAGTCTCAAAGGGGGAGGGGAGGCCGCAGTAGACAGGTCTGACTTGGTAGCCAGTACTAGGGGGGGGGGGTACGGTGATGTGGGGGGGGTTTACCGGGGACGGTACTGTGGACCGGGTCCAATTTGTTTTTGGACCGGGGGCAGTCCTGTGGACCGGGGGCGGCGCGGCGCCACTGGCCTGTTGGTCAGTGGGCTGGCGTCCGCCACCCCACCTACGACTAGGTAGACGGTGGATACTTAGGGTTGTGGCGGGGCAACAACCACTCCTCTTTGCAGCTGTGTCGACGGCCCACTGACGGCGTGTGTGCACTGCTATGGCGGTGCCGAATGTAAATCACAGCTACCGGCCTCCGAATTATTATTCGGGGGCCTGGTTTATTTAAGGTTATGACGGCTGCGCGACGGGGGTCGGCAGCACCCCAAGAACTTGCCGTTCGAAGTGCAGGCGGTAGCTGCCAGTGCCAGATTGTTTTATTTTTGCTCGCCCGTTGTACTCGCCACCCCGAGCTCGCGGGAGGGGTCTGGATAGACGCGGGAGTGACTCTTGATCGGACAACTAAAGCGGGGCAGTCGTGGTGCTTGGGTGGCAACAGCTACAGGCGGAGGGGGAATACGCCGCAGGCAAGTTCGTTGTGTATCGAATGCGCTGGGCCTGGCTAATGAATATCGTCAAGAATAGTGCATGAGCGCGCTATACGAGCATGGGAAGAAGGGGGAATCGAGCCCCCAGGCCAGCACAGGAGCGGGGTGTCTGCAGCCCCAGCGCCAGGGGGGGCAGCATCCTAAACAGCCTAACATTTCCTCGTGCCAAGTGAGGCGACAGCGGCCGGCGGCCAGGGCGGAATGGCGGGGTCGTTGCCGCGTAAGGGTGGTTTTACCGGATTAGGATACATTTGCACGGCTTCAAATGTATCCTAAATGCACCATTGGCAAACATGGTTTCTGGACATGGTCGATATCATTAATATGTTTGGCAAGCATAATATGATCATGCTTGCCAAAGATGTTGTCTCTTTTCATATTTCACACATATATTATCGGCCTCGGCGTGCCATGCTTCCACGTTTGTTGTCTCTTTTCATATATTGTGAATATGATCAATAAAATTCCAAACATGACCATGTTGGAGACTTCAAGTGGAGCATCATGATTACTGTTTTCACTATTACGTAACCCATGGTTCATGTTAACATGGCATAATGAGCAATCCTATTGACCCCATGACTAATGGTGAAGTTAATAAAGTTACATCGTGGCACGTCACTATAGCATCAAGTTGCATCATTGTGCATAAAGTAGTTTAGCACTGAGTTGGCATGCCAACACCAGGTACACTAAATAAATTAAAACCAGAATTGATAAACAACCCAGTATCCAAATACAGTATCCATATATATGCAGGTCGTACTACAGGTACAGCCACGGCTGCCACGCGGCTTCTGCAGCGATCACGCTCTTTCTCCTAGACAATTGCTCTACTGGTCCCTACAGGTCGGTCGACTTGGACCATGATGCGTCAAGAACAGTTAATTGACCGACTTAAACAAGATGTTTGTCTACATGCAGCTGTCTGCACCTAACTAACGCGAAACCGCGTGCTACCAAATATAGGGGCAAATGCATGAGTAACACATGTCAACGCACAACCGGTGGAAATCACGCGATACCAACCGCGGCAACAGTGGTGTGAACATAGCGGGCACTGACATGCAAAAAAGCACCAGCAGCGGCATCAGTAGCAAATTGTAGTAGCGGAACAATAGCCACTACATCAATGCAACAACACATCAGCCCAGCAACACAGCAGCAGCATGACCGTAGCACAGCAGCAGCACAACTGTAGCACATCAACACGGCCGCATAGCAGGAGCACAAGTCAGCGCAGCAGCAACTTAGTATGCCGATTCCTGAATTTCCTATCAGTGGACTATAGTCCATTGATAGGAAATTCACTAATAGGCAGTACTAGCTCAGCAGCACGGCAGCAATGCAGCAGTGCATCAACACAGCAGCACGACAGCAATACATCAGCGGCACGGCAGCAATGCAGCAACACATCAGCACAATAGCACAGCAGCAGCACGGCAGCAATGCAGCAGCAATAGCATGGCAGCACAGCAGCAGCAGCAGCACATGAGCAGCTCAATGACAACAACGCTGCTTGCGCTTCAGCAGTCGTCGTCGTCGTCATCGTCATCGGCAAGGATGAGCGCTCGCTTCCGACGCCGGGAGGCGCCTGCGTTGTTGTTCTCCGCCACAACGTCGCTGGGTGGAACCATCTCGCGCAATCGAGCCTCGGCCAGGGTGATATCCGGCGCTTGCAACGCAGGGACGACCACACCGGGGCACCCGCAGATCTGTGCCTCCAGCTCGTGGAGAGGCACGCAAGAAACCGCGTCCTCCTCCCAACGGGCACCCCAGTACATGGCTACCATGTCGTTTTGCGTGTCGACAACAGCGACACGACCATGGTACCTGCCGTCCCGGCTTTCGGTGCGACCGTCCGCGGATGTCACACGCTCCGACGCCCAATGACACACGACTTGCCCTACGAGGTTGCGGCTGCCACTCTTGACCTGCAGCGTTACGCCTTCCCAGCATGCCTTCGCCATGCCGACGATGCCCTTCGAGCATTCAGCATCTTGCCACTTCACGACCGGGTGTTCCGCGTCATAGGGCACCTCCTTCAGCGCCTTTAGGCACTCCTTGGTGAGCTTTTCGTTCGCACCCAAGGAGACTCCATGGGGCGGCTGACCTCGCTTGCCCACCACTTGTGTCAAGACGAGGTCTGAGGCGGTGATGATCACCGTGTGCGCCGCAGTGGTTGGCGGATGGGGCCATTGCGCAATGTCTGTATTCCACGGGTGCCACGTGTCATGCAAATGCTTAGCGCGGTATACAAAGAGCTCAATAGAAGGTTGGCCGCCATCCTCCTTCGCAACCACCTCCTTGATGATGCCAACGAGGACTGGAGTCCACGTGAGCTTCGAGTTGCAGAGAATACCAGCTGAAGGGTGCCAGTATAGAACAGCGGAGCCTTTCTCAACGCCTTGCATGCGCTTCAAGTAAGCGACCTTGGCTGCCATGGCCCTGTCTTCTGCCGCCCATTCCTGCTGTGTGTGGCCATCATGACGAACTCGGTCTACCAGCGGGGTGACGCGCACCGCCTCTGCGTCGACCAACGCCATGAAGTGCTCTTCTTGCGTCGGTGGTGGTTCAGGCGCTGCATCGTGCTCACGCAGGGCGGAGATGTCCGCGCGAGATGGCCACGGCAAAGGGCGCCACTCCTCAGGCACCTCCTCAGGGGCATGTGGGACTTGACTTGCGAAAAAAGGCCTTGTTTGGCTTGATGGTGTCGGGCGGAAAGTACCACTGCCAGATGCCATGGGGCAACTTCTCGACCCTTGTTTTGATCGACTCCAGCTCCTTCCCCAGAAACTCCATGTTCAATGGTGCGAAGGCTGGGGTGTCCTGCAACATCGGAATGCGGTCTGGATCCACAAGTCGGACGCCAAACAGCGGCCGCCCCTCCGCATCAAACCTGTATGGCTGTGTCATCGCCTTCCCGCACCGTGGCGCGCCTTCCTGTCGAGTCCCCGCGGGCTGCCACGGCGTCTTTTGGGACTCCGTGGTCCGGTAGGACAACCAGGTCTCTGTGTTGCCCTGTACCTGGAAGAAGACGGCGTGGTGCACCTTCATTGAGCGACCGCGTTTTTCAGGCACCGGCTGTGCCGCTCCGCCGCTCCGCCGCTCCGCCGCCCGCCGGCTGCGCCGCCGGCCCGCCGCGCGCCGGCTGCCCCGCCCCGTAGCCCGTCGACAGGCTGCCCCGCCCCGCCGCATGCCAGCTGCGCCGGCCCGCCGCCCACGCGCGCCGGCAGCGCCGTTGGCCCCCCGCGCGCCGACGGCCCTGCCCCGCCGCCCGTTGACAGCCCCGCCCCGCCGCATGCCAGCTGCGCCGGCCCGCCGCCCATGCGCGCCGGCAGCGCCGCTGGCCCCCCGCGCGCCGACGGCCCTGCCCCGCCGCCCGTCGACTGCCCCGCCCCGCCGCCCGTCGACAGCCCTGCCCCGCCGCATGCAGGCTGCGCCGCCGCTGCCACCTCGCTGCGCGCTGGCTGCGCCACCTCGCCGCCCGCCGACGGCGCCGCCCCGCCGCGCACCGGCTGCCCCGCCCCGCCGCCCGTCGACTGCCCCGCCCCGCCGCATGCCAGCTGCGCCGGCCCGCCGCCCACGCGCGCCGGCAGCGCCGCTGGCCCCCCGCGCGCTGACGGCCCTGCCCCGCCGCCCGTCGACTGCCCCGCCCCGCCGCCCGTCGACAGCCCCGACCCACCGCATGCCAGGTGCGCCGGCCCGCCGCCCGCGCGCGCCGGCAGCGCCGCTGGCCCCCCGCGCGCCGACGGCCCTGCCCCGCCGCCCGTCGACAGCCCTGCCCCGCCGCCCGTCGACAGCCCCGCCCCGCCGCATGCCAGCTGCGCCGGCCCGCTGCCCACGCGCGCCGGCAGCGCCGCTGGCCCTGCCCCGCCGCCCGTCGACTGCCCCGCCCCGCCGCCCGTCGACAGCCCTGCCCCGCCGCATGCCAGGTGCGCCGGCCCGCCGCCCGCGCGCACCGGCAGCGCCGCTGGCCCCCCGCGCGCCGACGGCCCTGCCCCGCCGCCCGTCGACAGCCCCGCCCCGCCGCATGCCAGCTGCGCCGGCCGGCCGCCCATGCGCGCCATGCGCTTCGCAGGTCCATTGGGATCATGAGGCCTGCGCAAAATCTCACCTCGGAGGCCCGTGCTACTTCTAGTAAGATGCTTGCATTTTCAATGCGTCACCTATATGCAGGCATAGAGGGTGGTACATGGCGCTAGACTCATCAAGGGATAGGAGCCATGCCCTCAGCAATTACTCACCTCCTGGCCCTTGCTGTTGCGGTCTCGGATGAAGATGATGGTCTACACGCCGCCGCATGCAAACAAGGAATGAGAGACAAAGCCGTGCGAGGCCAATATGGGCACAGTGAGAGAAACAAGTCGACGCGAACCTACATCACGAGTGTCAGCGAAGGGGACCCATGGGAGAAGTCTCCCTCCCATGGTATCATTCACGGACACACGCAGCGGCCATGGGAACAGCCAAAACAGCAGGTTCACACACGCAAGGGCAACGACCTGCAGTGCCTGACCAGCATGTCGGTCAGTTGTGATTGGCAAGGCAGAGCCACACACACCAGGTACACGCTGCATGGGCAGGGAAGACGCTCTTACATGAGAAAAAGCGAGGAAACGTGCGCGAGAAGGATATTAAGAGCGATCCGCGCTAGAAGGATGCTACAATAGCATCATATATTCAAGAATTAGCAAAGAAAGATGTAGAAAAGAGACAAAAGAAAGAAATACGAGAGAAAGCAAAGACAGGGAGCTGCCAAACCGGGCAGACAAAAGGTTACGAGCGGCAAGAGTTGTGAACGCTGCACTTGATTGCTTTCTCTGACTTGTCAACTGCGAAGAGTGACTGACTTACCTCTCTGGAAATGGTATGCTCAGCATCCCATGGTAATGAAATGGTGAGCTATGCTGTCAGACATGCCTATATAACATAGCTACCCTAGGGTCCTAATACAAAACTAGAAATCAAACCATACCGTGAGTTTCCCGGCTCGCACGGCCTCCTCCCTTTGTGCCAACGCCTGCAAACACAACGGGCCGTGGAGGAGGGTGGAAAGGTGGGCAAGTGTGGAGGAGTTTGGGGGGGACCGGGTTGAGCAGCGGTGGGGGAAAGATGTGCCGGTCATGATGTTGTCAACTACAGCTGTTGTATCGTGATTCACCTTCAATAAGTCTACTGTTCTACATCCGGTGGTGGATGGACACAAGCAATAAAGGCCCCGCCCACAACTCAGATTTCTTTAGAAAATCTACTGATCTACATTCGATGGCGCCTTCACAGAAGCAGGAAACTCCGCCCACCGGTCAAATGTGACGCCCAACAAAGCCCCAACTTATTTCTTCAAGAAGTATACTGTTTTACATCCGGTAGTGCTTGGACAGAAGCAATATGTAAAGCCCGCCCACAAATCGGATTTCTTTACGAAAAACCTGTTTTACATTCGATGGGGTCTTGACAGATTCAAGCAGCAATACTCGTTTCTACCTGCGTGCGACTGCAGCGGCCGAGTGCTGCAACTTGCCTTCACGTCCCAGTCTTCACGTGACAGTCCTGGTCTTCACGTCTTCACGTCTTCACGTCTTCACGTCTTCACGTCTTCACGTCTTCACGTCTTCACGACTTCACCTGAACTTGCGGCGTATCGTATCTTTGATACCTTGCATGCACGTCTTCACGTCTTCACGTCTTCACCGCGTCTTCACCTGTCTTCACCACGTCTTCACGGCTTCACGTCTTCACGGCTTCACGGCTTCACCTGAACACCTGAACTTCACCTGAACTTGCCGTATCGTGTCTTCACGTCTTCACGTCTTCACGTCTTCACGTCTTCACGTCTTCACCGCGTCTTCACCTGTCTTCACCACGTCTTCAGGCTTCACGGCTTCACGGCTTCACGGCTTCACCTGAACACCTGAACTTCACCTGAACTTGCCGTATCGTGTCTTCACGTCTTCACGTCTTCACGTCTTCGCGTCTTCACGTCTTCACGGCTTCACCTGAACACCTGAACTTCACCTGAACTTGCCGTATCGTGTCTTCACGTCTTCACGTCTTCACGTCTTCACGTCTTCACCGCGTCTTCACCTGTCTTCACCACGTCTTCACGGCTTCACGTCTTCACGGCTTCACGGCTTCACCTGAACACCTGAACTTCACCTGAACTTGCCGTATCGTGTCTTCACGTCTTCACGTCTTCACGTCTTCACGTCTTCACGTCTTCACCGCGTCTTCACCTGTCTTCACCACGTCTTCACGTCTTCGCGTCTTCACGGCTTCACGGCTTCACCTGAACACCTGAACTTCACCTGAACTTGCCGTATCGTGTCTTCACGTCTTCACGTCTTCACGTCTTCACGTCTTCACGTCTTCACGTCTTCACGTCTTCACCGCGTCTTCACCTGTCTTCACCACGTCTTCAGGCTTCACGGCTTCACGTCTTCACGGCTTTACCTGAACACCTGAACTTCACCTGAACTTGCCGTATCGTGTCTTCACGTCTTCACGTCTTCACGTCTTCACGTCTTCACGTCTTCACCGCGTCTTCACCTGTCTTCACCACGTCTTCACGGCTTCACGGCTTCACGTCTTCACGGCTTCACCTGAACACCTGAACTTCACCTGAACTTGCCGTATCGTGTCTTCACGTCTTCACGTCTTCACGTCTTCACGTCTTCACGTCTTCACGTCTTCACCGCGTCTTCACCTGTCTTCACCACGTCTTCACGGCTTCACCTGAACACCTGAACTTTGCGTATCGTATCTTTCATACATTGCATCATTTGCATGCCTTGGAGCTGCACGTCTTCAAGCAGTGTCACCCAGTTCCCGCTTGATTCAAATGCACTTCGCGCTTGAATTCGTGACTTCGCCCCGCTCAAGGTGGAAAGAATGATGGGCACTAGCCACGGGAACTATGCCCGATGCTGATAGCCGAAGCGATGACATGGACGAATTGATTGATTTGTGTTATGCCGGGGACGATTGTAGAAAATGGGTGCTAGGAAAGAAATCTGGTGCCATGAAAGTAGATTTTTTGGCCGGTGCAAACCACCAATGCGCCGGCCGATGTGGCAAGGTCCTGCACGGCAGCCAGAGCGCACCCAGCCAGAGCGTACCCAGCCGCTTCCGCCGCCGACCCCCGTACTGGTGGGCGTGGAACAGACGATGAGAGAGATGCAACGAGCTATGGAGAACCAAAGCAAGAAGGTTGAAGAGCTTGGTTTGCAGCTGCGTCAAGAGGTGCAGAAACAAGTGGTCCAGCTGGAGCAGCAGCAGCAGCAGCAGCAGCAGCAGCAGCAACTGCAGCAGCAACTGCAGCAGCAACTGCAGCAACAACTGCAGCAGCAGCAGCAGCAGCAGCAGCAGCAGCAGCAGCAGCAGCAGCAGCAGCAGCAGCGCTTCAGTTCCCGCAGGCAGCGTCGGCAATGTCGCAGTTTCCACAGGCATTGTCGGCACTGCAGCAGTTTTCGCAGGGACCGTCGGCAGCAGAGCAGTTCCCGCAGGGATCATCGGTGGTGCAGCAGTTCTTTGTGAGTCATTCGTGTAGTGTTGAGTGGGTGGGGTGGGTGTGTGTGTGGGGGGGGGGTGTAGGGGGGTTTGACTGTGTGACTGTGTGACTGCGTGGCTGCTTGGCTGGAAAGGAGGGTGCGTGGCTGTGTGGCTGCGTGGCTGCGCTGCTGCGTGGCTGCGTGGCTGCGTGGCTGCGTGGCTGCGCTGCTGCGTGGCTGCGTGGCTGCGTGGCTGTGTGGCTGCGTGGCTGCGCTGCTGCGTGGCTGCGTGGCTGCGTGGCTGCGTGGCTGCTTGGCTGGAAAGGAGGGTGCGTGGCTGTGTGGCTGCGTGGCTGCGCTGCTGCGTGGCTGCGTGGCTGCTTGGCTGGAAAGGAGGGTGCGTGGCTGTGTGGCTGCGTGGCTGCGCTGCTGCGTGGCTGCGTGGCTGCGTGGCTGCGTGGCTGCGTGGCTGCGTGGCTGCGTGGCTGCGTGGCTGGAAAGGAGGGTGCGTGGCTGTGTGGCTGCGTGGCTGCGCTGCTGCGTGGCTGCGTGGCTGCGCTGCTGCGTGGCTGCGTGGCTGCGTGGCTGTGTGGCTGCGTGGCTGCGCTGCTGCGTGGCTGCGTGGCTGCGTGGCTGCGTGGCTGCGTGGCTGCTTGGCTGGAAAGGAGGGTGCGTGGCTGTGTGGCTGCGTGGCTGCGCTGCTGCGTGGCTGCGTGGCTGCGTGGCTGGAAAGGAGGGTGCGTGGCTGTGTGGCTGCGTGGCTGCGCTGCTGCGTGGCTGCGTGGCTGCGTGGCTGCGTGGCTGCTTGGCTGGAAAGGAGGGTGCGTGGCTGTGTGGCTGCGTAGCTGCGCTGCTGCGTGGCTGCGTGGCTGCGTGGCTGCGTGGCTGCGTGGCTGCGTGGCTGGAAAGGAGGGTGCGTGGCTGTGTGGCTGCGTGGCTGCGCTGCTGCGTGGCTGCGTGGCTGCGTGGCTGCGTGGTTGGCTGGGGGGGGGGGGGTGGCGGGGTGCGTGGATGCGTGGATGTGTGGCTGGGTGGGTGCGTCACTGCGTGGCTGGCTGGCTCTGTGGCTGCGTGGGCGGCTGGATGGCCGGGTCAGCGTGGCTTCGTGTTCAATGGGATGCTAATATGTTGTTGCCTTTGGATGCCACAGTTCATGGATTCTTTTGTTCACATGCAGGTGCTGCCGTCTTCCCCATCGACGTCGTCAAGACCGATGTCGCCAAGAAGGATGATGCAATCACTCTCGGCCATGTTTAACTCATGTGGGCCTTCATGGCCATACGGGAAATATTATTGAATCAGTTCTTTGACACTGAGTTGGCACTACGCAACACCTTTGATGCACATGAGTGCAGGGCGCATGTGTTGAAACCATGCAACCATGGCGATCCCTCAAAAAGTTTGGTTATGTAATAAGTGACACAATTATTCCGGACGTATGATGGCCCAACGTCCTGTAAGGTTGAGTTGTCTTGGAGGAGGAGCGTGATGACCGCGGAAGCCGCGTGGGTGTCTGTAGTGCTATATCTTGAAGATGTACGGTCTTGGAAGAGTTATGGTCTTGGAATCATATAATAATGAACTTGGAATAAAGTTGCGGGCAGCCTTCAATTGGCATATGTTGTCTCATTGATGTTGTCTCATTGCGTTAATGGGTCAATTGTCTTAGTTTATATAATGTATATCTTGGGAAACTCATTGCTTCAATAAAATGCATGCTAGGCGCAATCAACCCCCACAAACACATCTGAAAACTGCACAGTGCATCAAATGTATCCTAGACAAAAAAATGTATCCTAATCCGGTAAAACCACCCTAATTTAAGCGGGGACGAGTTGTTGGGACTGACGGTGCACAGCGGGGAAGGGGAAGGATGTTAGGGCGGGGCGATAGCGGATCCCAGACGCAGCTGCGTCATTGGGGTGCCGGGGGTGCTATGCCTGTGAAGAAAGGTGTACAAAGAATCGCCGAACCTTCAGGGGTGGCTGCCGAGGGCAGTGCCCACATGGGTGAGAACCCCCCCGGAGTGGGGGGTCCCTACGGGGATACTTTTGGCTTCCCCCTTGTATTGCCGCCTGGTTTAATGGAAGCACTGGTAGCGGCAGGGGACAAGGGGGGCGACGAGAAGTCTGGGCCATACGACAGCTTGCGGCCAAGTGGCCAGGTAGTGGGTACGGGATGTTACAAAGCCCAGGTCCTTTTGACTGGCCCAGGTCCTTATGACTGGTATGTGATGTTTCGGCCCCTGTTGTGTGGCCTAGTTAGCTTAGAAACTGCAGATTCTTAGGTTAGCTAATGGCTTGGACGTGTGCCTAACACGTATTTGTAATAAACATGTTTCTCTGGCAGCCCCTCACTCCAATGGAACTAAAGCAGCAATTGGATTTTGTGAGCTCACGCTCGTTCTATCTATGACCTGCGGAAGTCTCAAATTGGGGGAGGGGAGGCCGCAGTAGACAGGTCTGACTTGGTAGCCAGTACTAGGGGGGGGGGTACGGTGATGTGGGGGGGGGTACCGGGGACGGTACTGTGGACCGGGTCCAATTTGTGTTGTGGACCGGGGGCAGTCCTGTGGACCGGGGACGGCGCGGCGCCACTGGCCTGTTGGTCAGTGGGCTGGCGTCCGCCACCCCACCTACGACTAGGTAGACGGTGGATACTTAGGGTTGTGGCGGGGCAACAACCACTCCTCTTTGCAGCTCCCACCCACCCACCCTTGCTGCCATGAGGATGTTACAAAGCCCAGGTCCTTTTGACTGGCCCAGGTCCTTATGACTGGTATGTGATGTTTCGGCCCCTGTTGTGTGGCCTAGTTAGCTTAGAAACTGCAGATTCTTAGGTTAGCTAATGGCTTGGACGTGTGCCTAACACGTATTTGTAATAAACATGTTTCTCTGGCAGCCCCTCACTCCAATGGAACTAAAGCAGCAATTGGATGTGTATGTACATGTGGGTGCAGCCGCCCCTTGCGTGCGCGGTGGATGTACATGTGCGGGCAGTTGCCCCTTGCGTGCGCGGTGTATGTACGTGTGTGTGCAGCCGCCCCGTGGTTGCGCGGTGGATGTACATGTGTGTGCAGCCGTCCCTTCCGTGCATGGTGTGTGTACGTGTGTGTGCAGTTGCCCCTTGCGTGCGCAGTGTATGTACGTGTGTGTGCAGCCGCCCCTTGCGTGCGTGGTGTGTGTACATGTAAGTGCAGCCGCCCCTTGCGTGCGCGGTGTATGTACGTGTGTGTGCAGCCGTCCCTTGCGTGCGCGGTGTGTGTACGTGTGTGTGCAGCCGCCCCTTGCGTGCATGGTGAGTGTACCTGTGCGTGAAGTCGCTCCTTGCGTGCATGGTGTGTGTACGTGTGTGTGCAGCCGCCCCTTGCGTGCATGGTGTATGTACATGTGAGTGCCGTTGCCCCAAGCGTGCATTGTGTGTGTAAGTGTGTGTGCAGGCGGCCCTTGCGTGCATGGTGTGTGTACATGTGAGTGCAGCCGGCCCTTGCGTGCATGGTGTGTGTACGTGTGTGTGCAGTTGCCCCTTGCGTGCGCGGTGTATGTACGTGTGTGTGCAGCCGGCCCTTGCGTGCGCGGTGTGTGTACATGTGAGTGCAGCCGCCCCAAGCGTGCGCGGTGTGTGTACATGTGTGTGCAGTTGCCCCTTGCGTGCGCGGTGGATGTACGTGTGTGTGCATGCCGGCAATTGCGTGCATGGTGTGTGTACGTGTGTGTGCAGCCGCCCCTTGCCTGCTTTGTGTGTGTACATGTGTGTGCATCCTTGTCCTTGCGTGCATGGTGTATGTACATGTGGGTGCAGCCGCCCCTTGCGTGCGCGGTGGATGTACATGTGCGGGCAATTGCCCCTTGCGTGCGCGGTGTATGTACATGTGTGTGCAGTTGCCCCTTGCGTGCGCGGTGTATGTACGTGTGTGTGCAGCCGCCCCTTGCGTGCGCGGTGTAGGTACGTGTGTGTGCAGCCGCCCCAAGCGTGCGCGGTGTGTGTACATGTGTGTGCAGTTGCCCCTTGCGTGCGCGATGTGTGTACGTGTGTGTGCAGCCGCCCATTGCGTGCGCGGTGTATGTACGTGTGTGTGCAGTTGCCCCTTGCGTGCGCGGTGGATGTACGTGTGTGTGCAGCCGGCCCTTGCGTGCGCGGTGTGTGTACGTGTGTGTGCACTCGCCCCTTGCGTGCGCGGTGGATGTACATGTGTGTGCAGCCGCCCCTTGCGTGCATGGTGTATGTACGTGTGTGTGCAGCCGCCCCTTGCGTGCGCGGTGTATGTACGTGTGTGTGCAGCCGGCCCTTGCGTGCATGGTGTGTGTACGTGTGTGTGCAGCCGCCCCTTGCGTGCGCGGTGTATGTACGTGTTAATGCAGCCTCCCCTTGCGTGCGCAGTGTATGTCCATGTGTGGGCAGTTGCCCCTTGCGTGCGCGGTGTATGTACATGTTTTTGCACTCGCCCCTTGCGTGCATGGTGTATGTATGTGTGTGTGCAGCCGCCCCTTGCGTGCGCGGTGGATGTACGTGTGTGTGCAGCCACCCCTTTCGTGCGCGGTGTATGTACATGTGAGTGCCGTCGCCCCAAGCGTGCATTTTGTGTGTAAGTGTGTGTGCAGCAGCCCCTTGCGTGCGCGGTGTATGTACGTGTGTGTGCAGCCGCCCCGTGGTTGCGCGGTGGATGTACATGTGAGTGGAGCCGGTCCTTGCGTGCGCGGTGTACGTACGTGTGTGTGCAGCCGCCCCTTGCGTGCGTGGTGTATGTACGTGTTAATGCAGCCGCCCCTTGCGTGCGCAGTGTATGTCCATGTGTGGGCAGTTTCCCCTTGCGTGCGCGGTGTGTGTACATGTGAGTGCAGCCGGCCCTTGCGTGCATGGTGTGTGTACGTGTGTGTGCAGCAGCCCCTTGCGTGCGCGGTGTATGTACGTGTGTGTGCAGCCGCCCCTTGCGTGCGCGGTGTGTGTACGTGTGTGTGCACTCGCCCCTTGCGTGCGCGGTGGATGTACATGTGTGTGCAGCCGCCCCTTGCGTGCATGGTGTATGTACGTGTGTGTGCAGCCGCCCCTTGCGTGCGCGGTGTATGTACGTGTGTGTGCAGCCGGCCCTTGCGTGCATGGTGTGTGTACGTGTGTGTGCAGCCGCCCCTTGCGTGCGCGGTGTATGTACGTGTTAATGCAGCCTCCCCTTGCGTGCGCAGTGTATGTCCATGTGTGGGCAGTTGCCCCTTGCGTGCGCGGTGTATGTACATGTTTTTGCACTCGCCCCTTGCGTGCATGGTGTATGTATGTGTGTGTGCAGCCGCCCCTTGCGTGCGCGGTGGATGTACGTGTGTGTGCAGCCACCCCTTTCGTGCGCGGTGTATGTACATGTGAGTGCCGTCGCCCCAAGCGTGCATTTTGTGTGTAAGTGTGTGTGCAGCAGCCCCTTGCGTGCGCGGTGTATGTACGTGTGTGTGCAGCCGCCCCGTGGTTGCGCGGTGGATGTACATGTGAGTGGAGCCGGTCCTTGCGTGCGCGGTGTATGTACGTGTGTGTGCAGCCGCCCCTTGCGTGCGTGGTGTATGTACGTGTGTGTGCAGCCGCCCCTTGCGTGCGCAGTGTATGTCCATGTGTGGGCAGTTTCCCCTTGCGTGCGCAGTGTGTGTACATGTGAGTGCAGCCGGCCCTTGCGTGCATGGTGTGTGTACGTGTGTGTGCAGCAGCCCCTTGCGTGCGCGGTGTATGTACGTGTGTGTGCAGCCGCCCCTTGCGTGCGCGGTGTATGTACGTGTGTGTGCAGCCGCCCCGTGGTTGCGCGGTGGATGTACATGTGAGTGCAGCCGCCCCTTGCGTGCATGGTGTGTGTACGTGTGTGTGCAGTTGCCCCTTGCGTGCGCAGTGTATGTACGTGTGTGTGCATGCCGGCCCTTGCGTGCATGGTGTATGTACGTGTGTGTGCAGCCGGCCGTTGCGTGCATGGTGTGTGTACATGTGTGTTCATCCTTGTCCTTGCGTGCATGGTGTATGTACATGTGGGTGCAGCCGCCCCTTGCGTGCGCGGTGGATGTACATGTGCGGGCAGTTGCCCCTTGCGTGCGCGGTGTATGTACATGTGAGTGCAGCCGCCCCTTGCGTGCGCGGTGTATGTACGTGTGTGTGCAGCCGCCCCGTGGTTGCGCGGTGGATGTACATGTGAGTGCAGCCGTCCCTTCCGTGCATGGTGTGTGTACGTGTGTGTGCAGTTGCCCCTTGCGTGCGCAGTGTATGTACGTGTGTGTGCATGCCGGCCCTTGCGTGCATGGTGTATGTACGTGTGTGTGCAGCCGGCCCTTGCGTGCATGGTGTGTGTAGATGTGTGTTCATCCTTGTCCTTGCGTGCATGGTGTATGTACATGTGGGTGCAGCCGCCCCTTGCGTGCGCGGTGGATGTACATGTGCGGGCAGTTGCCCCTTGCGTGCGCGGTGTATGTACGTGTGTGTGCAGCCGCCCCGTGGTTGCGCGGTGGATGTACATGTGAGTGCAGTTGCCCCTTGCGTGCGCGGTGGATGTACGTGTGTGTGCATGCCGGCAATTGCGTGCATGGTGTGTGTACGTGTGTGTGCAGCCGCCCCTTGCCTGCTTTGTATGTGTACATGTGTGTGCATCCTTGTCCTCGCGTGCATGGTGTATGTACATGTGGGTTGTCAGGAAAAATGGCCAAAAACTTCTCCTAGCTTGCACAATAAATGCTGGCTATCGGAGGAAAGTTCCGGTACTTGAAGACCTTTGACTTATGGAGAAAAATGAGGCGAATTCATTGGTAATATTCGTTTAATCATTCATCCAACATAGTCTAGGCTGCGGCCATGGGGCGGCCAGCTGCCATAGCTTAGCATGTCAAGGCTTACAGGACAAATTGCCAGAGCAACATTATGTGGAAAAGCACACCGTCCCTATAGCCGTCGATTTAGTAAAAATCTACGGCACAGTTAGGGTGCAGGCCAGCCGCCACACAAAACGTGGGTGGCTTGCATCAACACACATGATGCGTTGGGTCACTAGTATGCAAGTACAAGGACATTGCGCCTCCAGGGCAGCACTGAGTGAAAAAGGGGTCGGCGCGAAGCGCGGATCCAGGCAAATTTGTACGACGGCTACAGTACCGGCAGGACAGTGCTCGGTACGTTACGGATGACAGCAAACAGTGCTGGAAAAATATATTGAGTGCCGATTTATACTACATCGGACTTTGACCAAGTGGACTGAAAATATAGGTACGTCTGAAAAAGATTCCGTCACACTAGTACAGATTCATTCACGCGTAAACGTCTCGGCCATATATTGTAAATCGGCCGTAACTGTTCAGCGTAAGAAAGCCATCGGACAGAATATAATTCTAACACACCCCCTTGGTCGATGGCTGAAGCTGACGGGCAAAATAAAACAAAACACACCCCCTTGCCCACAGAGAAGACACGGCCAGTCTATAACTAGGGGGTACAGGACACCCCGGGGCCCATGAGACCATCACAGGTCAGACTTGCCAGATTAACTCAAGCAGGACAGAGGAGATAAAAAACTTTACAGCTGGGTAGCTAAGTCATCAGTGACCGCGGCCATGGTGTTGAAACAGAAACCAGGTGGAACTTCTCCAGCCTCCTGAGTGAGGTGGGCCTTGTCCTGGTTGTCACGCGGCCGGAGGTTGGGATACTTGCGGTAACAGGTCTCCTGGAGATGTCCAGGCCGACGGCAGAAGGTGCACCGCTTCTTACTACCCCCGGAGGAGGTAGAGTACGCGGCGCCCTCGGTGTGGGTAGCAGGGTCCACGGGCTTGTTGGTAGGTTTGGCAGGATCCCGGGGCGCCAGCAGGTCGTCAATCTCAAATACTAGGTCACGGATCTGTTGGAGGGTCATGCCAGGTGTGCGGCGGGCGGCCATGGCCGCGCGGTGCGCGGTCGACAGCCCAGCCAGCAGGCAGTCCTTCCACTCGTCCCAGGTAACCATAACGCCTGCGTCCTCTAGGTCCTGTTTCATCATCATACCACGGGACCAGTACTTCGGCGCAGTCTCATTCTGCATGATGGCAATCCGGTACAGTTGACGCTTCTTTTCCAGTTTATACGACTCGGTCAAATACGGCTGGCGAATGGTAGACTTTAGATGCTTATAGACGGCGCTTACAGTGGGGGGGTCAACAGTGCGGGCCTCGCGGATGGCCTGTCCCTTAAGAATAGCCAGCAAGGTGGATCGCAGAAGCTTGTCAGCCGCCTTGACGTGCTCCAGGGACATATCAGCACTACCATCTAACACCCCCAGCACCCCTTGGGCATCACAGGACGCCTCCAGTATTGCCTCAAGCTCGACCCAACCCGCGAAGTCGTTGCATGGATCAAAACGTGTCACGTTCCGGAGTGATGGCTGTACGGCTCTGGCACCCACCACCATAGGATGCTCGCCAGGGTCACGAGACGCAGCTGCCCGCGACATGGTTCAGCTCTCCACAAAGTAGTCACCACACCAGTACTTTGTGAGCTCACGCTCGTTCTATCTATGACCTGCGGAAGTCTCAAAGGGGGAGGGGAGGCCGCAGTAGACAGGTCTGACTAGGTAGCCAGTACTAGGGGGGGGGGGTACGGTGTTGTGGGGGGGGGGTACCGGGGACGGTACTGTGGACCGGGTCCAATTTGTGTTGTGGACCGGGGGCAGTCCTGTGGACCGGGGACGGCGCGGCGCCACTGGCCTGTTGGTCAGTGGGCTGGCGTCCGTCACCCCACCTACGACTAGGTAGACGGTGGATACTTAGGGTTGTGGCGGGGCAACAACCACTCCTCTTTGCAGCTGTGTCGACGGCCCACTGACGGCGTGTGTGCACTGCTATGGCGGTGCCGAATGTAAATCACAGCTACCGGCCTCCGAATTATTATTCGGGGGCCTGGTTTATTTAAGGTTATGACGGCTGCGCGACGGGGGTCGGCAGCACCCCAATAACTTGCCGTTCGAAGTGCAGGCGGTAGCTGCCAGTGCCAGATTGTTTTATTTTTTGCTGCGTTGTACTCGCCACCCCGGGCTCGCGGGAGGGGTCTGGATAGACGCGGGAGTGACTCTTGATCGGACAACTAAAGCGGGGCAGTCGTGGTGCTAGGGTGGCAACAGCTACAGGCGGAGGGGGAATACGCCGCAGGCAAGTTCGTTGTGTATCGTATGTGCTGGGCCTGGCTAATGAATATCGTCAAGAATAGTGCATGAGCGCGCTATACGAGCATGGGAAGAAGGGGGAATCGAGCCCCCAGGCCAGCATAGGAGCGGGGTGGCTGCAGCCCCAGCGCCAGGGGGGGCAGCACCCTAAACAGCCTAACATTTCCTCGTGCCAAGTGAGGCGACAGCGGCCGGCGGCCAGCGCGGAATGGCGGGGTCGTTGCCGCGTAATTTAAGCGGGGACGAGTTGTTGGGACTGACGGTGCACAGCGGGGAAGGGGAAGGATGTTAGGGCGGGGCGATAGCGGATCCCAGACGCAGCTGCGTCATTGGGGTTCCGGGGGTGCTATGCCTGTGAAGAAAGGTGTACAAAGAATTGCCGAGCCTGCAGGGGTGGCTGCCGAGGGCAGTGCCCACATGGGTGAGAACCCCCCCGCAGTGGGGGGTCCCTACGGGGATACTTTTGGCTTCCCCCTTGTATTGCCGCCTGGTTAATGAAGCACTGGTAGCGGCAGGGGACAAGGGGGGCGACGAGAAGTCTGGGCCATACGACAGCTTGCGGCCAAGTGGCCAGGTAGTGGGTGCGGGATGTTACAAAGCCCAGGTCCTCTTGACTGGCCCAGGTCCTTATGACTGGTATGATGTTTCGGCCCTTGTTGTGTGGCCTAGTTAGCTTAGAAACTGCAGATTCTTAGGTTAGCTAATGGCTTGGACGTGTGCCTAACACGTATTTGTAATAAACATGTTTCTCTGGCAGCCCCTCACTCCAATGGAACTAAAGCAGCAATTGGATTTTGTGAGCTCACGCTCGTTCTATCTATGACCTGCGGAAGTCTCAAAGGGGGAGGGGAGGCCGCAGTAGACAGGTCTGACTAGGTAGCCAGTACTAGGGGGGGGGGTACGGTGTTGTGGGGGGGGGGTACCGGGGACGGTACTGTGGACCGGGTCCAATTTGTGTTGTGGACCGGGGGCAGTCCTGTGGACCGGGGACGGCGCGGCGCCACTGGCCTGTTGGTCAGTGGGCTGGCGTCCGTCACCCCACCTACGACTAGGTAGACGGTGGATACTTAGGGTTGTGGCGGGGCAACAACCACTCCTCTTTGCAGCTCCCACCCACCCACCCTTGCTGCCAGACGGATGTTACAAAGCCCAGGTCCTCTTGACTGGCCCAGGTCCTTATGACTGGTATGATGTTTCGGCCCTTGTTGTGTGGCCTAGTTAGCTTAGAAACTGCAGATTCTTAGGTTAGCTAATGGCTTGGACGTGTGCCTAACACGTATTTGTAATAAACATGTTTCTCTGGCAGCCCCTCACTCCAATGGAACTAAAGCAGCAATTGGATAGTGTAATTGCAGCAGAAAGGATAGCTCCAGAAAAAAGGTGGGACGCAGCAAACGCGACTACAACTCGGATTAAGACCAGTGACAGGGCAGGCCGGGCACCAGGTCACACTGGATATGGAAATAGCCGAGTGCCGCACAGTCGCAACGCGTCAAACAGGAGCACAGTAGGAGTGCTCACAAGAAACCAACAAAAAGTCTCGTTGCTCAGTCGATATCTGCTCCCTCACTTTGAAGATATTGGAGGTAAGAACCAATCAGGGTATTCAGGATTACAAAGTCCAGGGGACACTCCCCCTGTGGTGAATCGTATGTATCCCTAATAATCTCAATAACCCAGCGTCTTGCCTGTACCGGATTGATGGCCACAATGGCTCTCTTGCCTTGGAATTCAAAAGTTACTTCATGTCCCACGTAGCTCCCACAAAAACCAGCATCTTCATTAAAACAATAAGTGGAAGCATACATGTGACACTAATTGACATGCCCGGAGGCACGCCGTTCAAGGCCCTTCATGAAGTACGTTGCCCTAGAGGCAACCAAGACACGGGTGGGTGGGTGGGGAGCAAAGAAAGAGGCCGACAAAACCAGCCAGAGCGGCTTTTAGTCGCAAAACCTCCCTTATCCCTAGCTAACTGACGTCATTAAACCCTTATGTTTAGTGGATGCTAGTAAGACGCTAACCGTACAGACCGGGGGTAGAATATCCCGAATCTGCACGGCTAGTATTAAATAATGCGTAGGTTGTTCTTTTCAGGGGCACTGCACCTCACGCCCCGTTCCGCCCGGGTATAATCAACCCAAGCGCGGAACGCACATTTTATTTAATTCATTTTTCAACCATGCACTATATTGCATCTACTAATCACAAAAGCTCTAGCCAAACAGCTACGAGTAAACACTACGACCTATAAGCCGCTCATCCAGCGGCCTCTTGTTCCCGCATTCACGTATAGAAGAAACTCCGTTCAAAGAACCCCGATTCATGTCCCACGTAGCTCCCACAAAAACCAGCATCTTCATTAAAACAATAAGTGGAAGCATACATGTGACACTAATTGACATGCCCGGAGGCACGCCGTTCAAGGCCCTTCATGAAGTACGTTGCCCAATCACCCCCGCCCTGGCTTTCCCTTGAAGCCGCACTCCACCTTGCTCGTTGTCACAAGTGACCGCCCTGCCGCAAAACGGGAGCCCCCCACATCGGGAGGCGTGTGCCCGGCGGCTGTGGATGCATGGCCAGGCCCAAAAAGGCCCAGCGCATTTGCACTGCGATTGCGCACGGCCAGCCTATCATGACCCCTCTCGGGGCCCCGAGTCGGTACCGCTATGGCCGTCTCCCCATAGACCCGGGGTGCTTCGAGAAAAAACGTGGACCTAGCCCAGGCCCCGCCAGCCCGGATGCCCGAGGCCACAGCCCCAGGCACCTGGCTGAACGAGAGTCCGTTCAGCCAAGACCGCATTCCCCCCCGAGGTTTCTATGCGTGGGGAAAAAATTTCTAGCTTAGGCGCTTTTCCCATCGCCGTCCCCAGCCCCAACCACCCCCCCCTCGGCGGAAGGCAATTGCAAAGTTTGCTGGCCAGCAGCAATTTCCGAAGAAAAAGCCGCAGGCCGCGGACCGAGACACGGGTCGCCAGTGCCAGCCATCCGGCTCCAACCCGGGGTGCAAGCATCCCCAGGTACGGAGCACCAGCTCGCGCACTGGGCCGACCAAGCGACAGTTGAGCACCTGTCACGGCATCCGGCCCACCAAAGACCCCAAGCTGGGGAAAAGGTGCGGACCGGAGGTAATCATTTTCTTTTCTTTTAGTTAACCGAGCGAGGAACTACGCCTGGCCGGTTAACAACTGGAAGTCTCACCACTGGCCAAGTGGCCAGTGCAACCAGTGCTTTTGGGATTTTGCTCCGCAGCACCCATAGCTGCGGCTGCCGCCGCAACGACAACGAGCAAAGAAAGAGGCCGACAAAACCAGCCAGAGCGGCTTTTAGTCGCAAAACCTCCCTTATCCCTAGCTAACTGACGTCATTAAACCCTTATGTTTAGTGGATGCTAGTAAGACGCTAACCGTACAGACCGGGGGTAGAATATCCCGAATCTGCACGGCTAGTATTAAATAATGCGTAGGTTGTTCTTTTCAGGGGCACTGCACCTCACGCCCCGTTCCGCCCGGGTATAATCAACCCAAGCGCGGAACGCACATTTTATTTAATTCATTTTTCAACCATGCACTATATTGCATCTACTAATCACAAAAGCTCTAGCCAAACAGCTACGAGTAAACACTACGACCTATAAGCCGCTCATCCAGCGGCCTCTTGTTCCCGCATTCACGTATAGAAGAAACTCCGTTCAAAGAACCCCGATTGCACCAAGTCTATGCTGGGGTGATCAAGCCCAGACATGCCTAGTCATCCAAAATTCCAAAAGAAAGCTGCAGGAAGAGAAATATGGGCCAGCAAAATCCGCAGAAGGCCGGCTTACGATTTGTTGAGTGGTCAAAAGCGAATCGTAGCTTATGCACCCGATACCATGTCAGGAAAAATGGCCAAAAACTTCTCCTAGCTTGCACAATAAATGCTGGCTATCGGAGGAAAGTTCCGGTACTTGAAGACCTTTGACTTATGGAGAAAAATGAGGCGAATTCATTGGTAATATTCGTTTAATCATTCATCCAACATAGTCTAGGCTGCGGCCATGGGGCGGCCAGCTGCCATAGCTTAGCATGTCAAGGCTTACAGGACAAATTGCCAGAGCAACATTATGTGGAAAAGCACACCGTCCCTATAGCCGTCGATTTAGTAAAAATCTACGGCACAGTTAGGGTGCAGGCCAGCCGCCACACAAAACGTGGGTGGCTTGCATCAACACACATGATGCGTTGGGTCACTAGTATGCAAGTACAAGGACATTGCGCCTCCAGGGCAGCACTGAGTGAAAAAGGGGTCGGCGCGAAGCGCGGATCCAGGCAAATTTGTACGACGGCTACAGTACCGGCAGGACAGTGCTCGGTACGTTACGGATGACAGCAAACAGTGCTGGAAAAATATATTGAGTGCCGATTTATACTACATCGGACTTTGACCAAGTGGACTGAAAATATAGGTACGTCTGAAAAAGATTCCGTCACACTAGTACAGATTCATTCACGCGTAAACGTCTCGGCCATATATTGTAAATCGGCCGTAACTGTTCAGCGTAAGAAAGCCATCGGACAGAATATAATTCTAACATGGGTGCAGCCGCCCCTTGCGTGCGCGGTGGATGTACATGTGCGGGCAATTGCCCCTTGCGTGCATGGTGTATGTACATGTGTGTGCAGTTGCCCCTTGCGTGCGCGGTGTATGTACGTGTGTGTGCAGCCGCCCCTTGCGTGCGCGGTGTAGGTACGTGTGTGTGCAGCCGCCCCAAGCGTGCGCGGTGTGTGTACATGTGTGTGCAGTTGCCCCTTGCGTGCGCGGTGTGTGTACGTGTGTGTGCAGCCGCCCCTTACGTGCGCGGTGTATGTACGTGTGTGTGCAGTTGCCCCTTGCGTGCGCGGTGGATGTACGTGTGTGTGCAGCCGGCCCTTGCGTGCGCGGTGTGTGTACGTGTGTGTGCACTCGCCCCTTGCGTGCGCGGTGGATGTACATGTGTGTGCAGCCGCCCCTTGCGTGCATGGTGTATGTACGTGTGTGTGCAGCCGCCCCTTGCGTGCGCGGTGTATGTACGTGTGTGTGCAGCCGGCCCTTGCGTGCATGGTGTGTGTACGTGTGTGCAGCCGCCCCTTGCGTGCGCGGTGTATGTACGTGTTAATGCAGCCTCCCCTTGCGTGCGCAGTGTATGTCCATGTGTGGGCAGTTGCCCCTTGCGTGCGCGGTGTATGTACATGTTTTTGCACTCGCCCCTTGCGTGCATGGTGTATGTATGTGTGTGTGCAGCCGCCCCTTGCGTGCGCGGTGGATGTACGTGTGTGTGCAGCCACCCCTTTCGTGCGCGGTGTATGTACATGTGAGTGCCGTCGCCCCAAGCGTGCATTTTGTGTGTAAGTGTGTGTGCAGCAGCCCCTTGCGTGCGCGGTGTATGTACGTGTGTGTGCAGCCGCCCCGTGGTTGCGCGGTGGATGTACATGTGAGTGGAGCCGGTCCTTGCGTGCGCGGTGTATGTACGTGTGTGTGCAGCCGCCCCTTGCGTGCGTGGTGTGTGTACATGTAAGTGCAGCCGCCCCTTGCGTGCGCGGTGTATGTACGTGTGTGTGCAGCCGTCCCTTGCGTGCGCGGTGTGTGTACGTGTGTGTGCAGCCGCCCCTTGCGTGCATGGTGAGTGTAAGTGTGTGTGCAGCAGCCCCTTGCGTGCGCAGTGTATGTACGTGTGTGTGCAGCCGGCCCCCTTGCGTGCGCGGTGTGTGTACTGTGTGTGCATGCCGGCCCTTGCGTGCGCGGTGTGTGTACGTGTGTGTGCAGCCGCCCCTTGCGTGCACGGTGTATGTACGTGTGTGTGCAGTTGCCCCTTGCGTGCGCGGTGGATGTACGTGTGTGTGCAGCCGGCCCTTGCGTGCGCGGTGTGTGTACGTGTGTGTGCACTCGCCCCTTGCGTGCGCGGTGGATGTACATGTGTGTGCAGCCGCCCCTTGCGTGCATGGTGTATGTACGTGTGTGTGCAGCCGCCCCTTGCGTGCGCGGTGTATGTACGTGTGTGTGCAGCCGGCCCTTGCGTGCATGGTGTGTGTACGTGTGTGTGCAGCCGCCCCTTGAGTTGCAAATAAATGGAATGCGATGTAAATCAGAAAGCATGAAATGAACGTTGTGTTTATTGTTCTCATACGTTATTGTCGTTGCTGCATAATTCGTCTTCGTTGCGCATATATTCTATTGCGCTTGGCACCTTCATCAGTCTTGCTGAATATCCTACGTGGACATGCATTCCGTGTAGTTCAGTGCATGCCGCGTGTTAGATACTTCTAGAATCCTCTAGGAGGTACCAAGGCAGATGCGCATACATAATAGGCCGATAGTCGGCTCAGTCCTATTGACAGTACTACACCGGCCCTTGACCAGCCGGTGACGTGGAGGCCTGGGAGACGCCCACATATTCTACGTGGCGTTATCCCATTGGCGAGTACTAGTGAAGTACAGCCATTGGCCCAATACTACAATAAAGTATATTGTAGTAATCTGTACAAGATCCTCTATCTCTGAGGACCCATGTGGACCCTAGATGGGTCTCCAACCAACTCCAGCCATTCTTTCCCTTGTGAAAGTGATAAGGCTTAGATGTATTCATTGATGTTCGGCCGCACCTGGCCAGTTCACTTTCACATATGTGGGCAATGGGGACTCACTTGGGTCTTATGGAGTTTGCATCTCATCATTGCATGGTTGGTGTAACCTGCTGTAGGGAAAACCCAAATCTGAAGGAAAACCTCTTCTCCAGAGAGGACAAAACCTCCAGGGGGATAAAAACCTACAGGAGGAGCATTAGGCTCAGGCTCCCAGATTACTCCTCATGACAAGGGTTTCCCAGCCATCATGGACCGCAGCAACTGGTACCCATTAAGGGCCAGTCGTGGAAGCTTGGTCATAGCATCAGCAGGATTTGAGTGTCCTGGCAGATGTATGGTTATACAGTGGCTGGACAACTCCTTTGCCACAAGGTAGTAGTTGGATGGAGACTAGGGACGACGAACAACTGCGAAAGCTGAGAGCGAATGATGATTGTATTACAATAATACAATGAGAGAGAGCAATGAAAGCTGAGGGCTCAGAATGGAACTGGGCAGACTCGGGTGCTGTGGCACTCCCCAGTGCTACGCCTATATGCCTATGGCGGTGCTACCTGCAGCACACGACCAGTGGACAAGTGTACACTGCAATGCCATGCGACCACGTCACTAGCATCCAGCTAAGACTCGGCCCGTCAGGCCCGGCTACACCGGACCTGGCGGGTCGAGCTAGCACCTAGGAACAGTCTGGCACTAACCGCACATCGGTCCACATGACACCTCAGTACCGTACACCCTGCCGTACTGTACTGAGGTGTCCCGCTCAGCCGCGGTAGGCAATACGCGGCGCGCAGGCCGGAAATCCGTGTGTCAGCCTAAGCATCTCATCTAACTCCCATTATGTTTTCCTTTCAGGTTGAAGGCTAGCGACTTCAAGCCTGACCCTGCCCAGCTAGGAGACTGACTCCAAGCTGACTGAGGTGCTGAGCAACTGACACCCATACTGCAACATCTGGACTGAAAAAGATGGGCCCCAGAACTCGTGCAATACTTGTGATGGCATCACGTTTAGCTCAACATGCCCGGGGAGTTCCTCCTCCTCGCGAGCTCACAAGGGAGATAGCTATGCCTGTCTGCCTATCCAGGGAGTGCACCACCAGCCAAGAGAGCCTTGTAAAAAAATGCCAAGGTAACCGTTTAAGAGGTTCCATGTTGTTCCATCATCATCGCCCACTCAGAGAAAAATACCCAGCCAGGCTGGGTCAACTGAGCTCAGGTTACCTGCAACCTGAGGAGTGACAGTGGACAGGTTTATTGCACCCTGCACTGTCCATGTTGTACCTGCACAACATGTGAGGACCAGCCACCCCTGCCCTGCACAGAGGGGGCTGAAGTCCGAGTGACAGGTGACAGGACTATGACATCCTGGACCTGGCCACATTGCACCTGCACAACGTGGGAGACCAGCCACCCCTGCCCTGCACATGGGTGACTGAAGTCCTGGTGACAGGTGACAGGAATATTTCATCCTGCACCTGTGCTGAGCACGTTGTACTAGACAACATGACAGCACCCATGCCTTACTGCCACTGAACAGTAAGGCCAGGTGGCCCAGGATATCCACAGTGAACTGGGGTCCTGGGTAACCACCTGTCAAGGGAGCTTTGACCCTCCACTTGAATGGGGGCACCTGAGCCACTGAGCTCAAGGCCATTCCACCAAGGCATACGCCCTAGGAATAAAGGTGTGAGATACATCCCATGCCCACCTATGAAGGTGTGCATAACGAAATTCCATGGTGTTGAGAAAATCAAAACAGATTTTATTGGGCATAGGGCACGCAGATGTATGAAAAACAGACTCCAACCAACCCCCCTGCTGGAAGCCACAACCTACCCCTTGGACCTGCCCAAGGGGTACTGGGTGACCTAGGCGGCCCTGGTGAACAGGACCCTGCTAGGCGTCCCCCCTATGGGGCAGGGTTGCCTGCTTGCCATAGGGGTTCATCAAGTGGTACAACAGCTGATATTGTTCAGCTGCCTGCTGAGGCACTTTAGTGAGTGCATCAGCAGCGTTGTGTTTGTCCTCCACGTGACGGGTGGACTCCCAGTAGGTGGACTCCTGTTTCAGGACCACCCAGTCAAGATCAGTGTGGACAGCATAGGGGTTAGCAAGGAAACTGAGGACTGACTGACTGTCAGTGAGCAAGTGTGCCACCACCCCAGCATTGCTGCCTGCTTGCATCTGCAACCAAACCAGCACATGATTCAAGTACCTGGCATGAAGCACTGCTGACACCACTGCCCTGCACTCAGCAGCATTGCTGCTGACAGCCTTGCGTCTATGCAACCGGCTGTACCATGAAATGAGAGACAAGGGTGCATCATCATTCTGCACAAAATACAAGCCTGACTCCCTTGCCTGCATCTTGGTAATCTGCCTGGACTCCATGGAACTATCCATCATAGCTTGGATGTGAATGGTTTTGTGGAGATCCAAGGAGTGCAAGATAAGGGGAGGGCCCTCCTGGAGAGTTTTGGTGATGGCTTTGTGACCTACTTGCATCAAGACATCATCATCAACTCTGCTAACCACAGCCAGGTGAGGTGCACACGTTGAGCACAACCACCCCAGCTTGCCTCTAATGGTAGGACAGGCTCCAGGTTTGATTTTTGTTTGCAAAACCTCCAAGCAGCTGTGCATGTAATCATTGGGAGAGTAGAGTGCACACACCCACTGGTTTTGATGCTGCTGGAGTTGTAACATTGTGCCACAAAATTTTATGGCAGTGGTGCCCAGCTCTACTTGCTTGCCAATCTCAAAATGCTGTGACACTTGTTGAATAAAATCATCCACAGCACGCCTTGGCCCAGCAATCAGCTGATCATCCCCATGCCACACAAAGGTGAGAATGCCATGAGGGTGTGGGACCACAAAGAAGCAAGGGTCTATGTCATCATATCTAGCCCCTAACTTTTCAAACACAGCCTGAGCTGACATCCTGAAAATGCGAGGAGCTGATTGCAGCCCTTCAACACCTATGTTAGCTTTCAGGTACTGCTGAGGGATGTGTTTTGCCCAAACTCTGGGAGTGGAGACTACGTACACCTGACCATGCCACACTTGTTGTGCTATCTCAGGTGAGCCTTTCAGGAAAGCCCTTTTAATGTCTGTAGCCTTACAGATATAGTCATCCCCATCATTGAGATGACCCACAAAGACAGACAGCAAGATTTTTAGGGATGTTTGCTGAATGCCTGGCGTGTACAACTCTGCCTCTGTCAGATCAGTGGTGCCCTTGAACTCTGTCACACAAGGTCTAGCATGAAAGATGACTGACCCATCTGCTGCTGGCTTATGTTTACACACAAACTTCAGGCGCAAGTGCTTGCACCCTGCAGGCTTTTTGTCAATAGGTGTGACAGGGGAGTATGAGAAGGACTAAGAGGATCTGGCACTACCCATTCTTCCCTGGCCTTGTTAAAGGCCTCCACCCATTTTAGGAATCCTATGTGTGTGCGACAGTCTTGCTCTATCTGTTCATAAGAAAGAGGAGACATTTTAGCCACATCATGCTTGCCCAATCCAAATGAGTTGGGATGAAGTTTTTGGTTGTGAACCAGGTCTGCCACACAGGGTTCTTGCCCTGGGGCATACTTGGGTGTAGCAAATTTTACAGAAGCAATGTTGGTGTTAAGAAGTTTTTCAAGAGAAATTTTGAAATGATTCAGATCAACACCACCCATGTCCTGGATGGATAGTCTATCACTGGATATGAGGACACCAGGGTAACAGAGAAAAGGATCCCCCAACAAAGCATTCCCTTTATAACCTTCCAATACCTGAAAAGGAGTGGGGATACCGAGTATAGTCAACATGACCTGACCTAATACCTTGAGGGATGACTGCCCTGAGAAATCAGCCACATGGTGCCAGGGTGAAGGTTCCAAAGGCAAATGGGGCACAGCCAGGGCACTGATAATGCTGACCTGGGCTTGTGTGTCCACTGCAACCATAAATGGGCTATTGTCATTCTGCCCAACCTTCCCCACCTTAGCTGATCCTGCAGCAGTTTGAGCTTTGGCTCTATGAGCTGCTTGTAAAATGCGAACAGCGTCTGCTAGGCTGCGTTTGGAAGGTGCAGCTAGTGGCTGAGCTATGTTCACACTTGTAGAGGTGATAGGTTGCTGATCACCTGTTTTGCCAATGTGACCCTCTGCTGCAGGGGGCCAATCCTGCAGTGACTGCCTGCAATCATCAAGGGTGACCTGGGTGTCACAGTGGGTGTGGCTCTCACACTCACCAGTGGGTGTTCCAAACAACCACTCACTGGGCAACGCTGGGATGCCAGGCAACTGTACAGGGCTGTCGGCCAACAGCTCTTCCTCCTCTGCCACGTCTGACACAGTTGGAAAATACAATTTCATCCTGTGAGGTGAACACCTGTGAATTTTTCCCGTGTCATTGTGTTTAACTAACACTGTCCTGCCAGTGGTGTTAAACTTTAGGATGGTGGCTGGCCCATGCCAGGTACCCACCTTGCCTAGTCCCGACTCCTTGTAGAATAGGACCTGATCCCCTTCTCTGAAGGTGGGACGTGGATGCTTTGCATCCTTGACAGCTAACCTGCTAGCTGTCTGTGCTCGCTGTGCGTTGTAGAGGGCTAGTACCTCAGGTGGATAAATGCCTGCATGCAATCCATCTGGTGTAATGACCACCCCTTGTGGGGTTTTCATGAGTGGCCTCCTGTTGAGGACTTGGCACAACCTGGTGGACCACAGAGCTCTGTCAGCATATGACCCACTGTCAGCCAGCAGATTGCCATCTTCTTTGGCTACAAGGGTTTTAATGGACCTGATGGCCCTTTCAATAATGCCTTGCCTCTCATGATCTTCTAGCCCAGCCAGATCAATAGCCTCACACCCTGGTTCATTGGCAAGACACGTGAACTGCTGATCCAGTAACAATGCCTCCACAGGGTAGTACCTGGCCTGAGCAATCAAGAGAGCCCTGAGCAACTGTGTCTTGTCCATTCCAGGTAATGGTTCAATGGTTGTGTACCTTGACCATGCATCTTTAAGTGCCAAGTAAGATTGTCCTTTGATATGAAAGACATCTCCTACCACCCTGCCCTTGCTCTTAGGTGGGGTAGCTACATGCCACTTAGGGGGTTTGGGTGCATTGAACTGACAATGCTGGCAGTGGGATCTGACCACCTGGCATGCACGTCTGAGTGCTGCCCCCCCTATTGCTGCTGCCACCACCTCTGCACTCACTTCATGCCCATAAAGGAAATGCAACTGCAAAGCAAGCTCCTGAAAACTGATCTGAGCATCTGCTGGGGACACTCTGCACACCTTGGGAACCATAGATGTGAAGGTTGGTTTAGAGACATAATCTTCTGAAACCAGCTGTAGCACCTTTCCAGAACTGCTCACTGCTCTGACAGTGGGGCATGCAGATGAAAGAGGTGAAGCAGGCACACTCAAGCCAGCATGAGAGGGAGACTCACACTTCTTGCCGTAAGGAGGCCGCTTGCAGTCCTTGGGGTCACCGTGGGGCGGCCCGTGGCACTTGTGGCACAGGACGTCCAAATGCCCCAGCTCGTCCACGTTCTTGCGGCAGGTGGGCCGCAGGTGGTACTTCATGCCACAGCGGGTGCACCGCTGAGAAGACTTGTCCTCCTTGTCCTGCTTCTTGTTGTTGTTGTTGTTATTGTTGTTGTTGTTGTTGTTGTTGTTGTTGTTGTTGTTGTTACTGTTGTTGTTGTTGTTGCTGGAGCTGCCCCCCTTGGAGGGAGACTGCCCCTTACCCTTGCCCTTGCCCCAGCCCCTGCCCTTGCCCTTGCCCTTGCCCTTGCCCTTGCCCTTGCCCTTAAACATTTGTCCCAGCAGGGACTTGACTTCTGCCATAGTGACAGGTCTCTTGCTCCTGTCTTCCCTCTCCCTATCCTCCTCCTCCCTCTCTTCCCCCCTGACCCTCTTTACAGAGGTGCCCATGGCCCCCTGGCTAAGGGGAGCCAAGGCCAGCTTGATATAATCCAATGCCTCCTTCATGTCCTCCCAGTACTTTGCCATTCCTGTTGCAAGCATAGCGTAGGTGTTTTTGTCAAGTTTGAGTTTCTCAAGGAAGGAACGCAGCAAGAACTTGTGATCTAGCTGCTGGACATCAGGACGTGCTTTGATGGCTAGCTCATATTTCTTTGTCTCAGCCACATAGTCCACTGATGTGACCCTGTATTCCTCTACCCACCTGAATGCCCCATAGATGTCCACAGATGAGGGGGTGGAGAGGAGGTCAGTTAGCTCCTTCATGAAAGCCTCCCAAACTGCCCTAGCCTGCGTGTCCTGCCACTTGGGATACCTACGCTGGAAGACAAGAATGAGATTCTGAATCTGAGAAGAGGACTGATGGTAGAAATCCCCCTGCATGAGAGATCCAAACCAATTCTTGACATTCAGTTCCTCCCTAGCCAGCTGCAGAGAGAGAAGTGCATGATTCCCCTGCTCCCTAGTATACCCCTCAGGCAGCCCCCTGACATTAATCCTATCCACAGGACGGTTTTCATTGTAAGTGGGCAACCTAGAGGGGGATGCAGGGGGAGAGGGAGAAGATGGTGTTGCTGCTGCAGCATTCACAGGAGAGACCTGCTGAGAGGGAAGTGCTACTTGAGTGAGCTGAGCAGGATGGGCAAACATGGGCTGTGTAGGAGGGTTAGACAACATAGGGGTGGGCTGGGTGGGGGTGTGAGTGTGTGTCACTTCCCGCCTCCTGCTGCGGGCCTCCTCCCAATCATGGAAGGTGGGAGAGAGGGACACTTCATCGTCAGTAGGGTTAGTAAGATCATGATGCACCAGGTAGGCAGCCACCTACCCGCCCCTTCAGGATGGCGTTGTGCAGGAGCTCCAGACGCACCAGACGCACCCTGCTGCCCTGCACCCTCCTCCCTGAGAGGAGAGCCTGCAGGGCAGGCAGCAGGTCGTCGCACACCCTGCGTGTGCCCTGCTTGGAGGTTGGGCAGGCCCAGGATGTGCGTGATGATTGCACACACCAGGCTGCCCGCCTCCGCGACGTGCATCTGCTGGCTCCTGTCGGCCAGCCCACGGAAGGAGGCTGTGGCTGTCTGTATGGCACGCCACACGGCCTCATCACCCAGGGTGATGAAGTCCGACCTTGCAGGTCGCCCTCCAGCAGTGCTGGTTGCTGCCCAGCTGCGGTGGGACCCTGGGCCCCTCCGGCCCTGCCAGGGACTTGTCCTTGTGCGGCTAGAGGGGGCCTGCCCCCCAGAGCCGCTGGAGGTGCCCGTGACACCCTCCATGGGGGCTGCATCCCCCGCCAGCGCCGGAGGCGCCGGCGTCGCTGCCGGGGTCCCTGCGACCCCGGGCGCTTGTGTCGCCGCCGGGGTCCCTGCGACCCCGGTGGCCTCCTCAGCCACCTGGCCCCCCACGCTGGGCGGGGGAGCCTGCGGCTGAGGTTGGACCCTCTGACCTGCCAGAGGGTCCTGGGTGGCTTCACCACCCATGGGCGTGTTGGGGGCGTCTGCCGCCCCGCGCTCCGTCGCAGGCGGCATCGCAGCCGCCTCACGCCTATCCGGGCCCCAGCCAACTGGCGTGACTTGGGGCCACGGCCCAACGGAGTCAGCGCGATCTCCTGTCGGGCGACCACGCGCAGCGCCTCTCTCTGGCGCTGCCTGGACGCCCACTGATCAACAGTGCCGGGTTGTGCCTCGGCCGATTGGCGAAACAGTACAGCCAAACTGCCACCTGAACCAGGAGACTGCATCCTAAGACGCCCCTCGATCAGCGTGCACCCGATGAACCTCTATCGCGTGATCTCCTCATCTGGAAGCACTGAAAACGTTGACGTAAGATCCGGCCGTTCACCGAAATGAACGCCGGGATGTCGTCCTCCCCAAGGGGGAGAAAATGGGGTGGGCGCCCGAACGCGACCGGGGGCGGAACATGTTCCCCATACCGGTCAATGTCCATGGTGGCCATCTGTCGGCCCACGGAAAGGTTGCCAGACGTCGCAGGTGTCTGCGACGAAAGCTCAAGCGAAGGCCGAGGCCTCGCAGGCTGCACCTCGCCATCCTCCTCGGAGGAATCACTCCGCTCACGACCCCCGTCACCTGCGACGGGGGAATTGCGTGCCCGGGGGACCTGCCCCCCAGGTGCCATGGCGGACGAACCGCCAGTGGCAAACGGCCGACCGCTCGCCATCCCCGGGCGCCGGGCCCCACCTGCGGGCCCCGACGCCTGGGTTGGTCAGCGACCACCGTGCGGAAGGTGACGTTGGGCGTCACCCTCGCATCGGTGGGAGGGCGTGCCCTCCGGCGAAAGGCGGGGTGAGGTGCGCCTGGCAGGCGCCTTCCCCTTGTTGTTGTTGCCGTTGTTGCCGTTGTTGGAAGCCATATCTTTTTTTTGCTTGTAAAAAAAATATCGAACTTTTCAGTCCAAGTTGGATGGAGACTAGGGACGACGAACAACTGCGAAAGCTGAGAGCGAATGATGATTGTATTACAATAATACAATGAGAGAGAGCAATGAAAGCTGAGGGCTCAGAATGGAACTGGGCAGACTCGGGTGCTGTGGCACTCCCCAGTGCTACGCCTATATGCCTATGGCGGTGCTACCTGCAGCACACGACCAGTGGACAAGTGTACACTGCAATGCCATGCGACCACGTCACTAGCATCCAGCTAAGACTCGGCCCGTCAGGCCCGGCTACACCGGACCTGGCGGGTCGAGCTAGCACCTAGGAACAGTCTGGCACTAAGTTACCGCACATCGGTCCACATGACACCTCAGTACCGTACACCCTGCCGTACTGTACTGAGGTGTCCCGCTCAGCCGCGGTAGGCAATACGCGGCGCGCAGGCCGGAAATCCGTGTGTCAGCCTAAGCATCTCATCTAACTGTAGTCCAAGTCAGTAGTAGTGGCCCTCTCATTCTTGATAAAAGAGACCACGGGCTTATTATCACAATAAACCCTGACATCAATCACGGGTTGAGGTCTTATCTGACTCAGACACCATAAGAGTAGCTCTCTTATGTATATGGCATCGCGAATGCACATGGCGTATGCCCTGCACTCAGCGGTGTCAATGCCAGCAAACCGCCTCCTCTGAAGGTTACTGGACCAGTATACCAACGAGGGCTGTTTGCCTTCATTCCTGATGGTGATCAGGCATCCGGCTCTGGCACCAATCTTGTTGGCAGATCTAGACTCTTGGCTAGCATCTGTGTAGGCGTCTATGATGATGCGCCCATGCCAGTCTACACCGGACAACACCAAGTCAGGAGATTCATTGAGGCAGCTCTCCAGGCGCCTCCTTCCTTCTCCTACAACAACAGAGTCTGGCATCCTACTCTGTACTGCCAGGTCAGGGTTAGTTGTGGCAGCCAGCCAACCCAGTTGACCTTTAACCGTAGGGGCATTCTCCTCAGTTACTCTCTTGGGCAACTGAGTTATTACTTTTTCTTTATACCCCTTCGCCGATTGCAGCTTAAGATGCCATCCTTTGTCATCCTGGAAAAGGGTACAGCCAATGCCACAGTAAGGTACCTGGCTGTTTTTACTAAACCATGCTCTGGTACCAATAGGGGACTTGTCATTGAGCCTTTTATAGGTCTCATTCAACCATCCCTTGGGACCAATGCGTTGCATATCATCTCCATGTAAGGTAGCCCAGGTGGGTTGTCCTTTGGATTGCCCCACAAAGAGACAATAAGCAAGATGAGATTGTTGCATCTGACATCTCTCCTGGATGGCAGGAGCAATGGTTTCATACCAGATGACTGGACTGCTGACCAGTCCTTCCCAGCCCACTTTAGGCTGCATGTAGGGATGACCTACTTCAGCTATCCAGCATGCTGGGGTCTTAACACAACAGGGTCTTTGAGCTTGCCAAGTGGCTCTGGCCACCTGAGGATCACCATGCAAAAAGGCCCTGGTGAAGTCATCAATTTCTGCTCCATAATCCAAGCCATAGTCCAAAGCACCAAGGTACAGACTAAGAATAAGCCTGAGAACAGGATGTGACAGGCCAGGAGTGTACAGCTCCTCCTTATCAAAGTCTGTAGTACCATGGAACTGGGTCACGACTGGACGTGCGTTTGGTATGGGAGGCTCACCAAGCTTGCTCTTCATCTTGCATACAAAACGCAACTGAAGCATTTGAGCATTGGGTGGAGGTTCTGAAATGCCTTCAAAAACATCCAGCGTTTGCCACTCCTGGAGCGCACGCGCCAATGCTACTCGCCAGGCCTCAAGGCCAGCGAAAGTGTGACAATCCAGGTCTACATCATCAAAGGACATGGGGCTATGAGCAGCAAATGACCTTTTTGTGAGACTAAGAGAAGTCACACTGAGCTGGGCGGGTTCTACCAGCTCAGAAGCTGGGGGTATATCCCTTCCCCATTCTGCTCCTTTTATTGAACCGACACAGGCGGTCTTCCAATTTGCCTTCTGGAACATTTCAAGAGGCAAGAGACATCTGAATGATTCCAGAGGAATTGGGTCACAATGGGTTTTTAGGAGACTCTTTGTGTTATTGGGGCCATCAACAATGGTAACACCGGGAGTCACCAAGAATGGCTGGCCAATGAGAGTGGGTCCCTTATAGCCATCAACAACACAAAGTGTCAAAGACTCACCCAAGAATGGGATAGTGATATTCCCAAGAACTTGATGATCAGTGTTACCCGCAAAGTCTTGGACAATAGTCCATGGACTGGGTTCAAGGGAATACTTATCCAGCAAAGCATTAAAGGGCGAGGTGACAGAGACCTCTGCTTTGGTATCCACATCAAAGCCATCAAGGTCCATGCCCTTCTCTAGAAGAGAAGTTATTTTGGCAATCTTTAGTGAGGGCTTGAGCTTCTTTACAATATCCCGAAGCTCTTGAGGATTGCCTCTCTTGCCGAGCTGAGTGTTCAACCTGGACAACCCCTCCTCAGCTTGTCTTCCTTGGGCTGGAATCCCATCAGTCTCCAAGGGCAATGGCTTATTACCAGGGTAATTGGATCCAAGCTTTGGCTGTTCAGACTGAAATATGTTATCCACCTGCCCAGGGGTCTCAAGCCCATGTTCCAACGGCCGGAGCTTCCGGTGCTGATCAGACACCCTATTATCCAACAAGTCAGCTTCATCCATATCATCCTGTGATATCCCAGTCAATGTCTTAGGCTGAGCTTGCTGAGTAGTAGGCTCCAGTTGATGGGAGGCCGCCCTTTCTGGTAGTTGGAGTCCAGCCTGTTCACTGGCCAAAGGTGGACAGGAAAGATTGGGAGATCCAAGTGCCTCTTCAGGGGCCATAATTTCCAGGGGATTTTCTTGAACGTTCATTGGATCTCTCTTCAATCTATTCCAAGCCAGATGATAAGTGGTCCCATTCCAGACCACATCAGCAGTTTTCATCTCCAGGTCAACTGAGGTTATGGTCCCTGGACCCTGCCAATAACCACGTTTACCAGGAGCATTTTCTTTGTGGAAGATCACCTGGTCTCCCACCTCAAATTTTAATGATTCTCCTCTCTGTTTATCCTTTTCACAGAGATGAGCATACTGTGCCCACCTCTGCTTACTCCATGCCTGCATGATGTCATCAGGGTAGAGGCCACCTGCTAGTCCACGAGGTGAGACCAGCCGTGGAACACCACGCACCTTGATAGTATGAAAACGGTTGTTCATGGTGTTTTCCACTTTTGCAGCACCCAAACACCTGACAGCAAAAGTTGGTTTAAACATCTCAGGATAGTCCCCGGATATTACCAACTTCTTAAGCTCCTGTATATATCTGTCAACCTTGCCTTGGGCTTGGTGATCTTCACGACCCACAATCCTTAGGAAAGGCAGATCAGAGTATTTGGTCAGGCAGTTAAACTGCAAGTCCATCTGCAGCTTATGAATAACTGCAAACTTCTGCAGAATAACAAGAACTGCGGCATGGAGAGTATTCTCATCCCCTGCTGCCATAGGTTCAATTCCAATGTAGCCTGACCATTCATCCACAGCCACCAAGTAAGGCAATTGCCTGTAATTGGTGAAGTAGAGGATATCAGCTTGTAGATTACCCCTACCATCTGCAGGATGCTTTGCATGACGTTTGGAAGGCTTGTTAGCACACAATTGGCACACACAATGTTCTCTGACATCTTGATAAGCCTGCCAGAGAGCCTTGTTATTAATGGCTTGAACAAGCCTAATGGCATTGTTTCCATGGCCACAGGCATCATGCAAACTCTTAGCCAGAGTCCTAAGATTAATACAATCATTAGGCTCAGGCTCTTCAGGACATGGACGGGCATCCACGTTCCTGGCAGAGCAAGAGTCCAAGTTTTTATTATCAATATAACAAGGATTATTGCTCTGAGGAGCTTGACTGTTAACAATATCAATGGGTGCTTGGCTACAAACAGGAGCTGCACCACATGTATTGTTCACAGATACGTTGCTCACCTGGGCAACACCATGTGGCATCTGTCTACAACCAGGAGCAGATCCACATGTATTATTTACAGGAAGAGTTCCCTCTGGGGTACTCTTTTTATTCCAGGCATGGATAGGAATGCCACAAACAGGGGCACTTTTACTGCTGCTCACTGGGGCAGCTTTACGGTCAGTAGGGGTTACTGCTGGAGCCCCTACCACCTGGCAGGCCTCATCTGCCATGAGTCCACTCTCATCAGCATCCATAAGGACGCTGTAGGGGTTATATAAACAGAGAGGATCATCTAGTTTTTCTGCTGCTGCTTCCTCTTGCGGCCACGAGAGGTATTGCCACCCCGCGGCTGAGAAGCATCACCACCACGCGGCTGGGAAGCGTCACCACCACGCGGCTGAGAAGCGTCGCCACCACGAAGGGCACCGCTCTTGACGGCTTGGGAGATCTGCTGCAGCAGCTTGAGGACCTCCATCTGGGTATCCTTGGGTCCAGCGCCCGCCTTGCTCCTGCAGGCAGACGCATCATGTCCAGAATTGCCACAAGACTTGCACTTGCGAAAGTAGCAATCCTTAGCCAGATGGTTAGTCCTATTACAGAAAGTGCAGGGAGGGAAGGACTCAGAATTAGCGACAACCTTACCCTTACATGCGCGGCGTGTGTGCCCGGGCTGCCCGCAGTTGTAGCAGAAGATTTCCCGTTGCTGCTCCATCACCATGGCGACACGAGGCACCTCCGCGGCACCTCCTTCTCTGGAAACACGGGTTTGATTCGTCAGGAGCTCCTTGAGGTGAGCTCTGCATCGGTGAGTGTCGCACAGGTAACCGCGGCAGTTGGCGACCAAATTCCGCTTCTCGGATTCGGACAGAGCACAGTTTTGGATCCATCGGAGATTCACCGCCTCGTCAGGCCACCGGAGCCCCTGCTTCTCCAGCATGTCGTAGTAAGAGTTGAGGTGCTCGATGATGGTCTGCCCGGGCTTCGGCTTTGCATCTACAAATTCCTCGATCTCGTCGCAGGTTTTGGCAGTGATAGAACGAAGAAAAGTCTCCCTCGCTCGGCGCAGAAACTCGAACGGCGACCACCGCAGACGCTGTGCTCTATCCAGCAGCGAAATCCACTCTGGGTGGTTTTTCTCGCGGTCTCCCAGCGGGGTTCCACGAAGAAACTCCAGCCAGTCCGGAATGATGTCTCGGTTGCCCGCGAGCCTGCGGAAAAACGGCCCAAGAGAGCTTACAAAGCGATCCCGGTCTGCTTGAATAGCACCAGGCACCAGCGGGGCTGGAACCCATTTCTTGATTGCCGACAGCAGCTTCGCCTCTTGAAGCAAGGTCTCCCGCCGAAGCACTTTATCACGCGCACGCTGGTTGTCACTACTAGTACTTCCCTGCCCGCAGCCCTCCTCCCGGGGCTGGTCGGACATATTCTTATTGTCATCCCTGTGCTCGCCTGGGCCAGGGTCGACAGAAAATTGAGCCGGTCCGTGCTCACCAGGGCCAGACCTCTGCTCTGAAAGATTGTCGTCCGAAGACATTGCAATGAATACAAGTTGCAAATAAATGGAATGCGATGTAAATCAGAAAGCATGAAATGAACGTTGTGTTTATTGTTCTCATACGTTATTGTCGTTGCTGCATAATTCGTCTTCGTTGCGCATATATTCTATTGCGCTTGGCACCTTCATCAGTCTTGCTGAATATCCTACGTGGACATGCATTCCGTGTAGTTCAGTGCATGCCGCGTGTTAGATACTTCTAGAATCCTCTAGGAGGTACCAAGGCAGATGCGCATACATAATAGGCCGATAGTCGGCTCAGTCCTATTGACAGTACTACACCGGCCCTTGACCAGCCGGTGACGTGGAGGCCTGGGAGACGCCCACATATTCTACGTGGCGTTATCCCATTGGCGAGTACTAGTGAAGTACAGCCATTGGCCCAATACTACAATAAAGTATATTGTAGTAATCTGTACAAGATCCTCTATCTCTGAGGACCCATGTGGACCCTAGATGGGTCTCCAACCAACTCCTTGCGTGCGCGGTGTATGTGTCAAATGTAAGACAGGTGGCAGGCTTAAAGATCGAATTCGGGGTTCTTTGAACGGAGTTTCTTCTATACGTGAATGCGGGAACAAGAGGCCGCTGGATGAGCGGCTTATAGGTCGCAGTGTTTACTCGTAGCTGTTTGGCTAGAGCTTTTGTGATTAGTAGATGCAATATAGTGCATGGTTGAAAAATGAATTAAATAAAATGTGCGTTCCGCGCTTGGGTTGATTATACCCGGGCGGAACGGGGCGTGAGGTGCAGTGCCCCTGAAAAGAACAACCTACGCATTATTTAATACTAGCCGTGCAGATTCGGGATATTCTACCCCCGGTCTGTACGGTTAGCGTCTTACTAGCATCCACTAAACATAAGGGTTTAATGACGTCAGTTAGCTAGGGATAAGGGAGGTTTTGCGACTAAAAGCCGCTCTGGCTGGTTTTGTCGGCCTCTTTCTTTGCTCGTTGTCGTTGCGGCGGCAGCCGCAGCTATGGGTGCTGCGGAGCAAAATCCCAAAAGCACTGGTTGCACTGGCCACTTGGCCAGTGGTGAGACTTCCAGTTGTTAACCGGCCAGGCGTAGTTCCTCGCCCGGTTAACTAAAAGAAAAGAAAAAGATTACCTCCGGTCCGCACCTTTTCCCCAGCTTGGGGTCTTTGGTGGGCCGGATGCCGTGACAGGTGCTCAACTGTCGCTTGGTCGGCCCAGTGCGCGAGCTGGTGCTCCGTACCTGGGGATGCTTGCACCCCGGGTTGGAGCCGGATGGCTGGCACTGGCGACCCGTGTCTCGGTCCGCGGCCTGCGGCTTTTTCTTCGGAAATTGCTGCTGGCCAGCAAACTTTGCAATTGCCTTCCGCCGAGGGGGGGTGGTTGGGGCTGGGGACGGCGATGGGAAAAGCGTCTAAGCTAGAAATTTTTTCCCCACGCATAGAAACCTCGGGGGGAATGCGGTCTTGGCTGAACGGACTCTCGTTCAGCCAGGTGCCTGGGGCTGTGGCCTCGGGCATCCGGGCTGGCGGGGCCTGGGCTAGGTCCACGTTTTTTCTCGAAGCACCCCGGGTCTATGGGGAGACGGCCATAGCGGTACCGACTCGGGGCCCCGAGAGGGGTCATGATAGGCTGGCCGTGCGCAATCGCAGTGCAAATGCGCTGGGCCTTTTTGGGCCTGGCCATGCATCCACAGCCGCCGGGCACACGCCTCCCGATGTGGGGGGGCTCCCGTTTTGCGGCAGGGCGGTCACTTGTGACAACGAGCAAGGTGGAGTGCGGCTTCAAGGGAAAGCCAGGGCGGGGGTGATTGGGCAACGTACTTCATGAAGGGCCTTGAACGGCGTGCCTCCGGGCATGTCAATTAGTGTCACATGTATGCTTCCACTTATTGTTTTAATGAAGATGCTGGTTTTTGTGGGAGCTACGTGGGACATGAATCGGGGTTCTTTGAACGGAGTTTCTTCTATACGTGAATGCGGGAACAAGAGGCCGCTGGATGAGCGGCTTATAGGTCGCAGTGTTTACTCGTAGCTGTTTGGCTAGAGCTTTTGTGATTAGTAGATGCAATATAGTGCATGGTTGAAAAATGAATTAAATAAAATGTGCGTTCCGCGCTTGGGTTGATTATACCCGGGCGGAACGGGGCGTGAGGTGCAGTGCCCCTGAAAAGAACAACCTACGCATTATTTAATACTAGCCGTGCAGATTCGGGATATTCTACCCCCGGTCTGTACGGTTAGCGTCTTACTAGCATCCACTAAACATAAGGGTTTAATGACGTCAGTTAGCTAGGGATAAGGGAGGTTTTGCGACTAAAAGCCGCTCTGGCTGGTTTTGTCGGCCTCTTTCTTTGCTCCCCACCCACCCACCCTTGTCTTGGTTGCCTCTAGGGCAACGTACTTCATGAAGGGCCTTGAACGGCGTGCCTCCGGGCATGTCAATTAGTGTCACATGTATGCTTCCACTTATTGTTTTAATGAAGATGCTGGTTTTTGTGGGAGCTACGTGGGACATGAAAATGCTTTACTGATTTTATATATTGACTTTGAGTCGGCGTACAAACGGGTAGCCATGACAATTGCAGGGGCAACATTAAGTGGAAAAACACACTGTCGCAGTATCCGTCGATCTGGAAATAATCTACGGTATAAGTTAAAGTGCATCCAGCCGCCACACACAAGTGGGTGGCTTACATCAACACTAAAATGATGCGTCAGATCACTAGTATGCAAGTACAAGGACATTGCGCCTCCAGGGCAGCACTTAGTGAACATAGGGTCGGCGCGTAGCGCGGAGCCAGGCAAATTTTGTCAGACGGCTACAGTACCACTGGCTACAGTACCACTGGTTACAGTACCACTAGGGTACGGATGTCAGCTAACTAATATATTTAGCTAACTAATATATTTAGTAAAATGTAGAAGAAAGTAGTCATATAAGTTCCGGTATACCCGAAACTAGCACACTCAATAAAAAGACTGTCAGGCATATTGGGGCATATCCTGACACCCCCCTTGCATACAATGTGCCTGTTCCCCCCCTTGCTCAGAGAGACCTATAGCTAGTGAGGGTATAGCCGGGTACACTCCCCTGGCACCCCCCTTACACGGCTATCTGGTTGGAGCTGAGAGGAGACTGATGACTGTAGCCCCCAGGTGTCCCTGGGAGTGCGCCACAGTGGCTGTTGCTGGGAGAATGCCGGGGACCCTCGAAAAAACTTGGTTGTTGCTGCTGTTGCTGGTAAAATGCTGGGACCCTGGAAAGACATCCGGTGGCCCCCAGGTGTCCCTGGGAGTGCGCCACAGGAGAAAAGAACACAGGTTGACTGGTTGATGCTGGTACTGCAGTACTGGTCACTGCTGGCTGCTGGCATGAAGACCTGCACCTGTCACGTCTGTCAGGGTGGGCGACTAGCCGCTAGCAATGCAGGAGGGCCAGAGGACGGGTTGGGGGGGCTGGCTGCTGTCGCCTGCTGCAGTGCAGGTTGAAAAGCTCCAGGGCCCACGTCTGGTGCTAGCTGGGCCCAGCTGGCTGCTACCCCTTGTTCCCTGTCCCGGGGGAGCTGGATAAGACGTTTAGAAGCAGAAACCGGGGGGAGGTCGTGGGCCTCGTGGGAGGGCGCCGGTGGGGTGTCGGTGGTGTGGTGGGCGGCGGGCCCGCCGGTGTTGCCGCGAGTGTTCCGTAGGTGAGGGTACTTCCACCAGCAGGTGGGCTCCTGATGAGAGGTGCGACCGCAGTGGGTGCAGCTGGGCCGCTGGGTCCCGCCATTGTGACCGCCACGCCCCCTGCCACGGCCGGTGCCACGGCCACCGCGTCCAGAGTGGGAGGTATGATACACCCCGGTGGCCTCCGCGGAATCTTTGTTACCGTGCACAAGGTCCCAGGCCTTAAGAAGGGCCGCCTTAGTTTCCTGTAGGGTGATACCGTCCCCAAGGTTCAATTGTGCAAGGGACGGTAGCAACTCCTCGGTCACGCCGGCGAGCAGATTCTCGGCCAGATCCTCGGGTGCCATTTTGGCGCCGGTGGCAATCAGGTCGTTATAAGTTAATTCCCCGTCGGTTATATATTGCCGCATTGTGACGCCGGGTTCCAGCTTCATTCGATTTAGCTTGCGGCGTAGTGCTCGCCGGTTGCTCATCTGCAGTTTGAGATGCTCATATTCTTCACAGATGCGATGATATGCCACGCTGCCAGTTTTCTGAGTAACACTGTTTGCCACTTTGAGTGCCGGTCCAACGAGGCACTGACAAAGGGCCGCAAAAAGAATCAGGTCGCGTTCCTCATTGACCTCGGTGCCAAGCAGGACAGACAGCATCCCGAATGCTGTCACTACGGCCAGAAAAGGAATCTTCGTGTTATCCCACTTTACTGGGTCGAGGCCGTCGAACTGTGTAATATTTTTGCAGGCCTGTAAGATGTTGAGATCTTTCGTCGCTTTCGTAGCTGCTGCTGTCGCGGCTGCGGACATGATTGTCTCGGCAAGGTTAAAATCTGGTCACAACCGAGTCTCGGCAAGGTGAAAATCTGGAGACAGCCGAGAAAGCCGGAGACGCTCAATCCGTAATGGTAAAGATTAAGACTAATATGCGACGATGGTTGAGAACAGCAAATACGAGGTAGAGACGATCGTCTAAATACTGGAGTTCTTGAATTTCGATACAGGGAAGCCCGTCTAGGATATGCACGACTGGCATAAAGTGCCGACGTCGGATTCAGGGAGTCAATTTGCCCGATAAATGGGACCAGTTTCAGCAATTTAGTTGGCCACCCCGCTCGATACCATGTCAAATGTAAGACAGGTGGCAGGCTTAAAGATCGAATAATGCTTTACTGATTTTATATATTGACTTTGAGTCGGCGTACAAACGGGTAGCCATGACAATTGCAGGGGCAACATTAAGTGGAAAAACACACTGTCGCAGTATCCGTCGATCTGGAAATAATCTACGGTATAAGTTAAAGTGCATCCAGCCGCCACACACAAGTGGGTGGCTTACATCAACACTAAAATGATGCGTCAGATCACTAGTATGCAAGTACAAGGACATTGCGCCTCCAGGGCAGCACTTAGTGAACATAGGGTCGGCGCGTAGCGCGGAGCCAGGCAAATTTTGTCAGACGGCTACAGTACCACTGGCTACAGTACCACTGGTTACAGTACCACTAGGGTACGGATGTCAGCTAACTAATATATTTAGCTAACTAATATATTTAGTAAAATGTAGAAGAAAGTAGTCATATAAGTTCCGGTATACCCGAAACTAGCACACTCAATAAAAAGACTGTCAGGCATATTGGGGCGTATCCTGACAGAGATGGGTCTCCAACCAACTCCTTGCGTGCGCGGTGTATGTACGTATTAATGCAGCCTCCCCTTGCGTGCGCAGTGTATGTCCATGTGTGGGCAGTTGCCCCTTGCGTGCGCGGTGTATGTACATGTTTTTGCACTCGCCCCTTGCGTGCATGGTGTATGTATGTGTGTGTGCAGCCGCCCCTTGCGTGCGCGGTGGATGTACGTGTGTGTGCAGCCACCCCTTTCGTGCGCGGTGTATGTACATGTGAGTGCCGTCGCCCCAAGCGTGCATTTTGTGTGTAAGTGTGTGTGCAGCAGCCCCTTGCGTGCGCGGTGTATGTACGTGTGTGTGCAGCCGCCCCGTGGTTGCGCGATGGATGTACATGTGAGTGGAGCCGGTCCTTGCGTGCGCGGTGTATGTACGTGTGTGTGCAGCCGCCCCTTGCGTGCGTGGTGGGTGTACATGTAAGTGCAGCCGCCCCTTGCGTGCGCGGTGTATGTACGTGTGTGTGCAGCCGTCCCTTGCGTGCGCGGTGTGTGTACGTGTGTGTGCAGCCGCCCCTTGCGTGCATGGTGAGTGTAAGTGTGTGTGCAGCAGCCCCTTGCGTGCGCAGTGTATGTACGTGTGTGTGCAGCCGGCCCCCTTGCGTGCGCGGTGTGTGTACTGTGTGTGCATGCCGGCCCTTGCGTGCATGGTGTGTGTACGTGTGTGTGCAGCCGCCCCTTGCATGGGCGGTGTATGTACAATTGAGTGCAGCCGGCCCTTGCGTGCGCGGTGGATGTACATGTGTGGGCAGTTGCCCCTTGCGTGCGCGGTGTATGTACATGTGTTTGCACTCGCCCCTTGCGTGCGCGGTGGATGTACATGTGTGTGCAGCCGAACCTTGCGTGCATGGTGTGTGTACCTGTGCGTGAAGTCGCTCCTTGCGTGCATGGTGTGTGTACGTGTGTGTGCAGCCGCCCCTTGCGTGCATGGTGTATGTACATGTGAGTGCCGTTGCCCCAAGCGTGCATTGTGTGTGTAAGTGTGTGTGCAGCCGGCCCTTGCGTGCATGGTGTGTGTACATGTGAGTGCAGCCGGCCCTTGCGTGCATGGTGTGTGTACGTGTGTGTGCAGTTGCCCCTTGCGTGCGCGGTGTATGTACGTGTGTGTGCAGCCGGCCCTTGCGTGCGCGGTGTGTGTACGTGTGTGTGCAGCCGCCCCAAGCGTGCGCGGTGTGTGTACATGTGTGTGCAGCTGCCCCTTGCGTGCGCGGTGGATGTACGTGTGTGTGCAGCCGCCCCTTGCGTGCGCGGTGTATGTACGTGTGTGTGCAGTTGCCCCTTGCGTGCGCGGTGGATGTACGTGTGTGTGCAGCCGGCCCTTGCGTGCGCGGTGTGTGTACGTGTGTGTGCACTCGCCCCTTGCGTGCGCGGTGGATGTACATGTGTGTGCAGCCGCCCCTTGAGTTACGTTAAATAGTGCCGGAACCTTTTGCCGCCTGAGGCAAATCGGTCCGTAACACTATTTTGCCCGGAATAACCACTTCCGAGCACCCAAGTTAATTCGGCCGAATTAACTTGGGTGCTCGGAAGTGGTTATTCCGGGCAAAATAGTGTTACGGACCGATTTGCCTCAGGCGGCAAAAGGTTCCGGCACTATTTAACGTAACTAAAACCTGGCCTCGTGGAGGGGGGACGAAGAGCCCGAGACATCCGCCTAGGCCGCTGAGCACGCACCACTAAATGCGCCGGAGCTGCCTCAGTGAGGATTCGAACCCCTGACCTCCAAGGTGCACAGGTTTTAGTTACGTTAAATAGTGCCGGAACCTTTTGCCGCCGAACCTTTCGGCCGAATTAACTTGGGTGCTCGGAAGTGGTTATTCCGGGCAAAATAGTGTTACGGACCGATTTGCCTCAGGCGGCAAAAGGTTCCGGCACTATTTAACGTAACTAAAACCTGTGCACCTTGGAGGTCAGGGGTTCGAATCCTCACTGAGGCAGCTCCGGCGCATTTAGTGGTGCGTGCTCAGCGGCCTAGGCGGATGTCTCGGGCTCTTCGTCCCCCCTCCACGAGGCCAGGTTTTAGTTACGTTAAATAGTGCCGGAACCTTTTGCCGCCTGAGGCAAATCGGTCCGTAACACTATTTTGCCCGGAATAACCACTTCCGAGCACCCAAGTTAATTCGGCCGAATTAACTTGGGTGCTCGGAAGTGGTTATTCCGGGCAAAATAGTGTTACGGACCGATTTGCCTCAGGCGGCAAAAGGTTCCGGCACTATTTAACGTAACTCCTTGCGTGCATGGTGTATGTACGTGTGTGTGCAGCCGCCCCTTGCGTGCGCGGTGTATGTACGTGTGTGTGCAGCCGGCCCTTGCGTGCATGGTGTGTGTACGTGTGTGTGCAGCCGCCCCTTGCGTGCGCGGTGTATGTACGTGTTAATGCAGCCTCCCCTTGCGTGCGCAGTGTATGTCCATGTGTGGGCAGTTGCCCCTTGCGTGCGCGGTGTATGTACATGTTTTTGCACTCGCCCCTTGCGTGCATGGTGTATGTATGTGTGTGTGCAGCCGCCCCTTGCGTGCGCGGTGGATGTACGTGTGTGTGCAGCCACCCCTTTCGTGCGCGGTGTATGTACATGTGAGTGCCGTCGCCCCAAGCGTGCATTTTGTGTGTAAGTGTGTGTGCAGCAGCCCCTTGCGTGCGCGGTGTATGTACGTGTGTGTGCAGCCGCCCCGTGGTTGCGCGGTGGATGTACATGTGAGTGGAGCCGGTCCTTGCGTGCGCGGTGTATGTACGTGTGTGTGCAGCCGCCCCTTGCGTGCGTGGTGTGTGTACATGTAAGTGCAGCCGCCCCTTGCGTGCGCGGTGTATGTACGTGTGTGTGCAGCCGTCCCTTGCGTGCGCGGTGTGTGTACGTGTGTGTGCAGCCGCCCCTTGCGTGCATGGTGAGTGTAAGTGTGTGTGCAGCAGCCCCTTGCGTGCGCAGTGTATGTACGTGTGTGTGCAGCCGGCCCCCTTGCGTGCGCGGTGTGTGTACTGTGTGTGCATGCCGGCCCTTGCGTGCGCGGTGTGTGTACGTGTGTGTGCAGCCGCCCCTTGCGTGCGCGGTGTATGTACGTGTGTGTGCAGTTGCCCCTTGCGTGCGCGGTGGATGTACGTGTGTGTGCAGCCGCCCCTTGCGTGCATGGTGTATGTACGTGTGTTTGCACTCGCCCCTTGCGTGCGCGGTGTATGTACGTGTGTGTGCAGCCGCCCCTTGCGTGCATGGTGTATGTACGTGTGTGTGCAGCCGCCCCTTGCGTGCGCGGTGTATGTACGTGTGTGTGCAGCCGGCCCTTGCGTGCATGGTGTGTGTACGTGTGTGTGCAGCCGCCCCTTGCGTGCGCGGTGTATGTACGTGTTAATGCAGCCTCCCCTTGCGTGCGCAGTGTATGTCCATGTGTGGGCAGTGGCCCCTTGCGTGCGCGGTGTATGTACATGTTTTTGCACTCGCCCCTTGCGTGCATGGTGTATGTATGTGTGTGTGCAGCCGCCCCTTGCGTGCGCGGTGGATGTACGTGTGTGTGCAGCCACCCCTTTCGTGCGCGGTGTATGTACATGTGAGTGCCGTCGCCCCAAGCGTGCATTTTGTGTGTAAGTGTGTGTGCAGCAGCCCCTTGCGTGCGCGGTGTATGTACGTGTGTGTGCAGCCGCCCCGTGGTTGCGCGATGGATGTACATGTGAGTGGAGCCGGTCCTTGCGTGCGCGGTGTATGTACGTGTGTGTGCAGCCGCCCCTTGCGTGCGTGGTGGGTGTACATGTAAGTGCAGCCGCCCCTTGCGTGCGCGGTGTATGTACGTGTGTGTGCAGCCGTCCCTTGCGTGCGCGGTGTGTGTACGTGTGTGTGCAGCCGCCCCTTGCGTGCATGGTGAGTGTAAGTGTGTGTGCAGCAGCCCCTTGCGTGCGCAGTGTATGTACGTGTGTGTGCAGCCGGCCCCCTTGCGTGCGCGGTGTGTGTACTGTGTGTGCATGCCGGCCCTTGCGTGCATGGTGTGTGTACGTGTGTGTGCAGCCGCCCCTTGCATGGGCGGTGTATGTACAATTGAGTGCAGCCGGCCCTTGCGTGCGCGGTGGATGTACATGTGTGGGCAGTTGCCCCTTGCGTGCGCGGTGTATGTACATGTGTTTGCACTCGCCCCTTGCGTGCGCGGTGGATGTACATGTGTGTGCAGCCGAACCTTGCGTGCATGGTGTGTGTACCTGTGCGTGAAGTCGCTCCTTGCGTGCATGGTGTGTGTACGTGTGTGTGCAGCCGCCCCTTGCGTGCGTGGTGTATGTACATGTGAGTGCCGTTGCCCCAAGCGTGCATTGTGTGTGTAAGTGTGTGTGCAGCCGGCCCTTGCGTGCATGGTGTGTGTACATGTGAGTGCAGCCGGCCCTTGCGTGCATGGTGTGTGTACGTGTGTGTGCAGTTGCCGGCCTTGCGTGCGCGGTGTATGTACGTGTGTGTGCAGCCGGCCCTTGCGTGCGCGGTGTGTGTACGTGTGTGTGCAGCCGCCCCAAGCGTGCGCGGTGTGTGTACATGTGTGTGCAGCTGCCCCTTGCGTGCGCGGTGGATGTACGTGTGTGTGCAGCCGCCCCTTGCGTGCGCGGTGTATGTACGTGTGTGTGCAGTTGCCCCTTGCGTGCGCGGTGGATGTACGTGTGTGTGCAGCCGGCCCTTGCGTGCGCGGTGTGTGTACGTGTGTGTGCACTCGCCCCTTGCGTGCGCGGTGGATGTACATGTGTGTGCAGCCGCCCCTTGCGTGCATGGTGTATGTACGTGTGTGTGCAGCCGCCCCTTGCGTGCGCGGTGTATGTACGTGTGTGTGCAGCCGGCCCTTGCGTGCATGGTGTGTGTACGTGTGTGTGCAGCCGCCCCTTGCGTGCGCGGTGTATGTACGTGTTAATGCAGCCTCCCCTTGCGTGCGCAGTGTATGTCCATGTGTGGGCAGTTGCCCCTTGCGTGCGCGGTGTATGTACATGTTTTTGCACTCGCCCCTTGCGTGCATGGTGTATGTATGTGTGTGTGCAGCCGCCCCTTGCGTGCGCGGTGGATGTACGTGTGTGTGCAGCCACCCCTTTCGTGCGCGGTGTATGTACATGTGAGTGCCGTCGCCCCAAGCGTGCATTTTGTGTGTAAGTGTGTGTGCAGCAGCCCCTTGCGTGCGCGGTGTATGTACGTGTGTGTGCAGCCGCCCCGTGGTTGCGCGGTGGATGTACATGTGAGTGGAGCCGGTCCTTGCGTGCGCGGTGTATGTACGTGTGTGTGCAGCCGCCCCTTGCGTGCGTGGTGTGTGTACATGTAAGTGCAGCCGCCCCTTGCGTGCGCGGTGTATGTACGTGTGTGTGCAGCCGTCCCTTGCGTGCGCGGTGTGTGTACGTGTGTGTGCAGCCGCCCCTTGCGTGCATGGTGAGTGTAAGTGTGTGTGCAGCAGCCCCTTGCGTGCGCAGTGTATGTACGTGTGTGTGCAGCCGGCCCCCTTGCGTGCGCGGTGTGTGTACTGTGTGTGCATGCCGGCCCTTGCGTGCGCGGTGTGTGTACGTGTGTGTGCAGCCGCCCCTTGCGTGCGCGGTGTATGTACGTGTGTGTGCAGTTGCCCCTTGCGTGCGCGGTGGATGTACGTGTGTGTGCAGCCGCCCCTTGCGTGCATGGTGTATGTACGTGTGTGTGCAGCCGCCCCTTGCGTGCGCGGTGTATGTACGTGTGTGTGCAGCCGGCCCTTGCGTGCATGGTGTGTGTACGTGTGTGTGCAGCCGCCCCTTGCGTGCGCGGTGTATGTACGTGTTAATGCAGCCTCCCCTTGCGTGCGCAGTGTATGTCCATGTGTGGGCAGTTGCCCCTTGCGTGCGCGGTGTATGTACATGTTTTTGCACTCGCCCCTTGCGTGCATGGTGTATGTATGTGTGTGTGCAGCCGCCCCTTGCGTGCGCGGTGGATGTACGTGTGTGTGCAGCCACCCCTTTCGTGCGCGGTGTATGTACATGTGAGTGCCGTCGCCCCAAGCGTGCATTTTGTGTGTAAGTGTGTGTGCAGCAGCCCCTTGCGTGCGCGGTGTATGTACGTGTGTGTGCAGCCGCCCCGTGGTTGCGCGGTGGATGTACATGTGAGTGGAGCCGGTCCTTGCGTGCGCGGTGTATGTACGTGTGTGTGCAGCCGCCCCTTGCGTGCGTGGTGTGTGTACATGTAAGTGCAGCCGCCCCTTGCGTGCGCGGTGTATGTACGTGTGTGTGCAGCCGTCCCTTGCGTGCGCGGTGTGTGTACGTGTGTGTGCAGCCGCCCCTTGCGTGCATGGTGAGTGTAAGTGTGTGTGCAGCAGCCCCTTGCGTGCGCAGTGTATGTACGTGTGTGTGCAGCCGGCCCCCTTGCGTGCGCGGTGTGTGTACTGTGTGTGCATGCCGGCCCTTGCGTGCGCGGTGTGTGTACGTGTGTGTGCAGCCGCCCCTTGCGTGCGCGGTGTATGTACGTGTGTGTGCAGTTGCCCCTTGCGTGCGCGGTGGATGTACGTGTGTGTGCAGCCGCCCCTTGCGTGCATGGTGTATGTACGTGTGTGTGCAGCCGCCCCTTGCGTGCGCGGTGTATGTACGTGTGTGTGCAGCCGGCCCTTGCGTGCATGGTGTGTGTACGTGTGTGTGCAGCCGCCCCTTGCGTGCGCGGTGTATGTACGTGTTAATGCAGCCTCCCCTTGCGTGCATGGTGTGTGTACGTGTGTGTGCAGCCGCCCCTTGCGTGCGCGGTGTATGTACGTGTTAATGCAGCCTCCCCTTGCGTGCGCAGTGTATGTCCATGTGTGGGCAGTTGCCCCTTGCGTGCGCGGTGTATGTACATGTTTTTGCACTCGCCCCTTGCGTGCATGGTGTATGTATGTGTGTGTGCAGCCGCCCCTTGCGTGCGCGGTGGATGTACGTGTGTGTGCAGCCACCCCTTTCGTGCGCGGTGTATGTACATGTGAATGCCGTCGCCCCAAGCGTGCCTTTTGTGTGTAAGTGTGTGTGCAGCAGCCCCTTGCGTGCGCGGTGTATGTACGTGTGTGTGCAGCCGCCCCGTGGTTGCGCGGTGGATGTACATGTGAGTGGAGCCGGTCCTTGCGTGCGCGGTGTATGTACGTGTGTATCCACTTCTAACGCTAACCTACTGACGCTTGGGTTGCACCAGACAACAATAGTTTTTTACAAATAAGTACAGCTTAATAGAGCCAACATGCACTGTAGGGCTCCTAACAAGTGCTAAAGGGGGTCTTTGGGTGGCTGCCACAAAAGTGGACTTATGCCTATTCCCCTGGCCTCTTTTGGACAACTGGTATAACAAGTTCAGGGTGGGTGGGTGGGGACCAAAAGAGGCTTTGCTGCCATTGCCTCGTCTGCCTAAATGCTAGTCCACAAGGGCCGTCAGGCTGGCGCGGCGCTGGCACTGGCGTTGGTACCGAAATTGCAGCGGTACCGGCGCTGGCGCTGGCGCTGCGCCAGGTCTGCCCCTACCATCCCCCGTCACTTGTGCCACTGCTATTAAAGGTTCGTTTTCACAAATTCGTACAGATTTTCTAAGTCTTTCTACCGCGCGCAGGCGGTAGACCGCACACAGGCGGAACGAACCACTACCGGTCACAGCCGGCGCACCTCCTCCTCCTAGTCTTACGCGGCAAATTCTATTCGGCCGCACCCCAGACTTCCGTAGTCCCGCTATAACGCAGATAGGGTGAGCAAAAGCTCGGATAATCCACTTCTAACGCTAACCTACTGACGCTTGGGTTGCACCAGACAACAATAGTTTTTTACAAATAAGTACAGCTTAATAGAGCCAACATGCACTGTAGGGCTCCTAACAAGTGCTAAAGGGGGTCTTTGGGTGGCTGCCACAAAAGTGGACTTATGCCTATTCCCCACCTTCCCTTCCTGGCCGACTTCGTCAGCAAATCCGGAACGTCGTTTCACATCCGCCACGTCGGGTTGTTGTCAATTCCGGTGATACCGCTGCAATGTCGCCGTCGGTTAGTAGGGCGCCCCCCTCTCATGCCAGCTCGTCCCCCGCCTATGCTGCCGCTACCCCCGTCACATCTCATGGCAAGGCGGCAAGGTCCCCAGCGGGGTCGAGCATCTCGTTCCCTCCCACGTGGTATGCAGAGCGTGCATTGGAAAGGCGAAGTTGGGGGGGTATCGTCCCCCCCGACTCCGGTCCGGACTTGAGGATTTCTAACCATGGCGACTGGGCAGGCTGCCCCGCAGGCCAATTGACGCCTCAATTTCCTGCGCTTCCATCCCTTCAGGAAGGCCGCTATCTCATTCGTCACTCAGTCTACGAAATCGTAGTGCATTATTTTATGTTATTTTTCCATCTCGCAGCCCCGCGGACCTAGATGCACCCCACTTCTCCAATCTGGGCCGATAGAGGGCCAAATTTCGAGCCGCCGCTCTCCTTGCGCGCGGCTAACATTACTGATTAAATTTCCAGCCCTCCCGCCGCAGCGGCAAGGCCGTTAGCCCGTCTAATAATCGCCATAGCGAATTAGTCACGTTGGCAGCATATGCCAGCAAATTGCGGACCAAAAGAGGCTTTGCTGCCATTGCCTCGTCTGCCTAAATGCTAGTCCACAAGGGCCGTCAGGCTGGCGCGGCGCTGGCACTGGCGTTGGTACCGAAATTGCAGCGGTACCGGCGCTGGCGCTGGCGCTGCGCCAGGTCTGCCCCTACCATCCCCCGTCACTTGTGCCACTGCTATTAAAGGTTCGTTTTCACAAATTCGTACAGATTTTCTAAGTCTTTCTACCGCGCGCAGGCGGTAGACCGCACACAGGCGGAACGAACCACTACCGGTCACAGCCGGCGCACCTCCTCCTCCTAGTCTTACGCGGCAAATTCTATTCGGCCGCACCCCAGACTTCCGTAGTCCCGCTATAACGCAGATAGGGTGAGCAAAAGCTCGGATAGTGCAGCCGCCCCTTGCGTGCGTGGTGTGTGTACATGTAAGTGCAGCCGCCCCTTGCGTGCGCGGTGTATGTACGTGTGTGTGCAGCCGTCCCTTGCGTGCGCGGTGTGTGTACGTGTGTGTGCAGCCGCCCCTTGCGTGCATGGTGAGTGTAAGTGTGTGTGCAGCAGCCCCTTGCGTGCGGAGTGTATGTACGTGTGTGTGCAGCCGGCCCCCTTGCGTGCGCGGTGTGTGTACTGTGTGTGCATGCCGGCCCTTGCGTGCATGGTGTGTGTACGTGTGTGTGCAGCCGCCCCTTGCATGGGCGGTGTATGTACAATTGAGTGCAGCCGGCCCTTGCGTGCGCGGTGGATGTACATGTGTGGGCAGTTGCCCCTTGCGTGCGCGGTGTATGTACATGTGTTTGCACTCGCCCCTTGCGTGCGCGGTGGATGTACATGTGTGTGCAGCCGAACCTTGCGTGCATGGTGTGTGTACCTGTGCGTGAAGTCGCTCCTTGCGTGCGGAGTGTATGTACGTGTGTGTGCAGCCGCCCCTTGCGTGCATGGTGTATGTACATGTGAGTGCCGTTGCCCCAAGCGTGCATTGTGTGTGTAAGTGTGTGTGCAGCCGGCCCTTGCGTGCATGGTGTGTGTACATGTGAGTGCAGCCGGCCCTTGCGTGCATGGTGTGTGTACGTGTGTGTGCAGTTGCCCCTTGCGTGCGCGGTGTATGTACGTGTGTGTGCAGCCGGCCCTTGCGTGCGCGGTGTGTGTACGTGTGTATCCAATTGCTGCTTTAGTTCCATTGGAGTGAGGGGCTGCCAGAGAAACATGTTTATTACAAATGCGTGTTAGGCACACGTCCAAGCCATTAGCTAACCTAAGAATCTGCAGTTTCTAAGCTAACTAGGCCACACAACAGGGGCCGAAACATCATACCAGTCATAAGGACCTGGGCCAGTCAAGAGGACCTGGGCTTTGTAACATCCGACTGGCAGCAAGGGTGGGTGGGTGGGAGCTGCAAAGAGGAGTGGTTGTTGCCCCGCCACAACCCTAAGTATCCACCGTCTACCTAGTCGTAGGTGGGGTGGCGGACGCCAGCCCACTGACCAACAGGCCAGTGGCGCCGCGCCGCCCCCGGTCCACAGGACTGCCCCCGGTCCACAAAACAAATTGGACCCGGTCCGCAGTACCGTTCCCGGTACCCCCCCACACACATCACCGTACCCCCCCCCCCTAGTACTGGCTACCAAGTCAGACCTGTCTACTGCGGCCTCCCCTCCCCCTTTGAGACTTCCGCAGGTCATAGATAGAACGAGCGTGAGCTCACAAAATCCAATTGCTGCTTTAGTTCCATTGGAGTGAGGGGCTGCCAGAGAAACATGTTTATTACAAATGCGTGTTAGGCACACGTCCAAGCCATTAGCTAACCTAAGAATCTGCAGTCTCTAAGCTAACTAGGCCACACAACAGGGGCCGAAACATCATACCAGTCATAAGGACCTGGGCCAGTCAAGAGGACCTGGGCTTTGTAACATCCCGCACCCACTACCTGGCCACTTGGCCGCAAGCTGTCGTATGGCCCAGACTTCTCGTCGCCCCCCTTGTCCCCTGCCGCTACCAGTGCTTCCATTAAACCAGGCGGCAATACAAGAGGGAAGCCAATCGTATCCCCGTAGGGACCCCCCACTATGGGGGGTGTTCTCACCCATGTGGGCACTGCCCTCGGCAGCCGCCCCTGCGGGTTCGGCGATTCTTTGTACACCTTTCTTCACAGGCATAGCACCCCGGCACCCCAATGACGCAGCTGCGTCTGGGATCCGCTATCGCCCCGCCCTAACATCCTTCCCCTTCCCCGCTGTGCACCGCCAGTCCCAACAACTCGTCCCCGCTTAAATTACGCGGCAACGACCCCGCCATTCCGCCCTGGCCGCCGGCCGCTGTCGCCTCACTTAGTACGAAGAAATGTTAGGCTGTTTAGGATGCTGCCCCCCCTGGCGCTGGGGCTGCAGCCCTCCCGCTCCTGCGCTGGCCTGGGGGCTCGATTCCCCCTTCTTCCCATGCTCGTATAGCGCGCTCATGCACTATTCTTGACGATATTCATTAGCCAGGCCCAGCGCACGTGATCCACAACGAAACTTGCCTGGGACGTAATTCCCCTCCGCCTGTAGCTGTTACCACCCGAGCACCACTATTGCCCCGCCTTAGCTGTCCGATCAAGAGTCACTCCCGCGTCTATCCAGACCCCTCCCGCGAGCTCGGGGTGGCGAGTACAACGGGCGGGCAAAAATAAAACAATCTGGCACTGGCAGCTACCGCCCGCACTTCGAATGGCAGTTTCTTGGGGTGCTGCCGACCCCCGTCGCGCAGCCGTCATAACCTTAAATTATCCAGGCCCCCGAATGATAATTCGGAGGCCGGTAGCTGTGATTTACATTCGGCACCGCCATAGCAGTGCACACACGCCGTCAGTGGGCCGTCGACACAGCTGCAAAGAGGAGTGGTTGTTGCCCCGCCACAACCCTAAGTATCCACCGTCTACCTAGTCGTAGGTGGGGTGGCGGACGCCAGCCCACTGACCAACAGGCCAGTGGCGCCGCGCCGCCCCCGGTCCACAGGACTGCCCCCGGTCCACAAAACAAATTGGACCCGGTCCGCAGTACCGTTCCCGGTACCCCCCCCCCACATCACCGTACCCCCCCCCCTAGTACTGGCTACCAAGTCAGACCTGTCTACTGCGGCCTCCCCTCCCCCTTTGAGACTTCCGCAGGTCATAGATAGAACGAGCGTGAGCTCACAAAGTGCAGCCGCCCCAAGCGTGCGCGGTGTGTGTACATGTGTGTGCAGTTGCCCCTTGCGTGCGCGGTGGATGTACGTGTGTGTGCATGCCGGCAATTGCGTGCATGGTGTGTGTACGTGTGTGTGCAGCCGCCCCTTGCGTGCGCGGTGTGTGTACGTGTGTGTGCAGTTGCCCCTTGCGTGCGCGGTGTATGTACGTGTGTGCAGCCGCCCCTTGCCTGCGCGGTGTATGCCAGTGTGTGTGCATGCCGGCCCTTGCGTGCATGGTGTGTGTAAGTGTGTGTGCAGCCCCTTGCGTGCATGGTGTATGTACGTGTGTGTGCAGCCGCCCCTTGCGTGCGCGGTGTGTGTACGTGTGTGTGCAGCCGCCCCTTGCGTGCGCGGTGTATGTACGTGTGTGTGCAGCCGGCCCTTGCGTGCGCGGTGTGTGTACGTGTGTGTGCAGCCGGCCCTTGCGTGCATTGTGTGTGTAAGTGTGTGTGCAGTCGCCCCTTGCGTGCGCGGTGTAGGTACGTATGTGTGCAGCCGCCCCTTGCGTGCGCGGTGTATGTACGTGTGTGTGCAGCCGCCCCGTGGTTGCGCGGTGGATGTACATGTGTGTGCAGTTGCCCCTTGCGTTCGCGGTGTATGTACGTGTGTGTGCAGCCGCCCCAAGCGTGCGCGGTGTGTGTACATGTGTGTGCAGTTGCCCCTTGCGTGCGCGGTGTATGTACGTGTGTGTGCAGCCGCCCCTTGCGTGCGCGGTGTATGTACGTGTGTGTGCAGCAGCCCCTTGCGTGCGCGGTGGATGTACGTGTGTGTGCAGCCGGCCCTTGCGTGCGCGGTGTATGTACGTGTGTGTGCAGCCGCCCAACAGTATGTACATGTGAGTGCCGTCGCCCCTTGCGTGCATTGTGTGTGTAAGTGTGTGTGCAGCAGCCCCTTGCGTGCATGGTGGATGTACATGTGTGTGCGGCCGCCCCTTGCGTGCGCGGTGGATGTACGTTTGTGTGCAGTCGCCCCTTGCGTGCATTGTATGTGTACGTGTGTGTGCATGCCGGCCTTTGCGTGCGCGGTGTATGTACGTGTGTGTGCAGCCGCCCCTTGCGTGCGCGGTGGATGTACATGTGTGTGCCGTCGCCCCAAGCGTGCATTGTGTGTGTACGTGTGTGTGCAGCAGCCCCTTGCGTGCATGGTTTGTGTACATGTGTGTGCAGCCGCCCCTTGCGTGCATGGTGTATGTACATGTGAGTGCAGCCGGCCCTTGCGTGCATGGTGTGTGTACGTGTGTGTGCAGCCGGCCCTTGCGTGCGCGGTGGATGTACGTGTGTGTGCAGCCGCCCCTTGCGTGCATGGTGTGTGTACATGTGTGTGCAGTTGCCCCTTGCGTGCGCGGTGGATGTACGTGTGTGTGCAGCCGCCCCTTGCGTGCGCGGTGTGTGTACGTGTATGTGCAGCCGCCCCTTGCGTGCATGTACATGTGTGAAGAAATAAGCAATAGTGAATGAAATAGTAAAAAGAAAATCATTCCAGCATATGTATGTACAAGTTTTTAGTAGTACACTATGACTATCGTCAAATATAACAATTTTCTATATTTTCATACACACACGAACAACACACCCAACACACACACACACACACTATGTTTGCACCCAAGACACACACCAACACCTAAAAACAAGACACCAACACACAAGACAGCCATGCAACACACACCCAACACACACACGCAACACACACATAACACACCTAAGTAACACACAACACACAGGTACATCCCGCCCCCCCCACACACAACACCAACACATGACAATTAACAGGCCACAACACACACACTGACACACATGCCCCAACACACACACACACATGCCCCAACACACACACACATGCCCCAACACTGCACACACAACAACACCCAAACACACACCACACACACAAAAGACACCCAACACACATACCGAAAACACGCACACACAACACCTACTAAAAACAAGACACCAACACACAAGACAACCAACACACACCCAACACACACACACACAATGTTTGCACCCACGACAATATACCCGTGTGTAGGTACGTATGTGCGCACAAAACACACCTAAGTCACACACAACACACACGTACACCCCCCCACACACACCCAATACCAACACACAAGACACTTGGCCCCCCCCCCCCCACACCCACACACCCACACCCACACCCACACCACACATCCAACACACACAACACACACACTACACACTTAAGTCACACACAACACACACATAACACACCTAAGTCACACACAACACACACGTCCATCCCCCCCACACACTCAACACCAACACATGACAATTAACATGCCACAACACACACACTGACACACATGCCCCAACACACACACATGCCCCAACACACACACACACATGCCCCAACACTGCACACACAACAACACCCAAACACACACCACACACACACAAGACACCCAACACACATACCGAAAACATGCACACACAACACCTACTAAAAACAAGACACCAACACACAAGACACCCAACACACACCCAACACACACACACACAATGTTTGCACCCACGACACCCACACCCAACACACACATAACACACCTAAGTAACACACAACACACACGTACATCCCCCCCCCCCCACACACAACACCAACACATGACAATTAACATGCCACAACACACACACATGCCCCAACACACACACACACATGCCCCAACACTGCACACACAACAACACCCAAACACATACCACACACACACAAGACACCCAACACACATACCGAAAACACGCACACACAACACCTACCAAAAACACCAAACACACAAGACACCCAACACACACCCAACACACACACACAATGTTTGCACCCACGACACACACACCAACACCTAAAAATAAGACACCAACACACAACACACGTACACGTACATCCCCCCCCCCCACAACACCAACACATGACAATAACATGCAAACAACACACACACAACACACCTAAGTCACACACACAACACACACGTACTTTCCCCCCCCCCACACCCAACACCAACACACAAGACACTTTGCACACACCCTACACACACCCACACCCTTTATGAACACATGTACACCCAACACACACACGCAACACACACCTAGGTCGATCACACACAACACACACAAAACACACCTAAGTCACACACAACACACACGTACACCCCCCCACACAAACCCAATACCAACACACAAGACACTTGGCCCCCCCCCCCCACCCACACACCCACACCCACACCCACACCCACACCACACATCCAACACACACAACACACACACTACACACTTAAGTCACACACAACACACACATAACACACCTAAGTCACACACAACACACACGTCCATCCCCCCCCCACACTCAACACCAATACATGACAATTAACATGCACACAACACACACACGCACACGCCCCAACACACACACACACACAACATACATACACAGAGCACACACACACGCCCAACACACACAACACACACACAAGACACCCAACACACATACCGAACACACACACACACACACACACTATGTTTGCACCCGACATACACACACCCAACACCTACTAAAAACAAGAAACCAACACACAAGACACCCTACACACACACAACACACACACACACAACACATATCCAACACAAACAACACACACACCTAAGTCACACACACAACACACCTACTAAGTCACACACACAACACACATGTACCTCCCCCCCCCCACACCCAACATCAACACACAAGACACTTTGCACACACCCTACACGCCCCCGCACCTTCATGAATGCACCCAACACACACACACAACACACACGCCCCAACACACATACCCAACATTCACACAACACACCCAACATATAAGGGTAAATATGGTTTAGGAGTGTAGGGGTTTAGGGTTTAAGGCCTACCATACACCCGTATGTAAAAATGCAACAACACGCCAAGTCATCCGCCACCATGCAAAAATATATAAACACAACTGGTCATCCTCAACAAGAATGCCCATTTTAGTACCCAATCCGCACTTGGCACTTGTCCAGTTTCGTAAGTCCAACGGCCGTTGGCTTTGAGAAATTAAGATATGCGACATGCGCCATGCAGCCAAGCTAAAGTATAGGCTGATTGCCCTGTATGTAACATTAGTAAGGTGAACGACCGTCGACAAAAAAACACATGCGACATACAAACACCAATTTTACACAGTAATGTTTGGAATGACGTACCGTAATTTCGGCGTCCACCTTCTTCGCAATTGTGAACCAGCCCTGTCGCGTGTTGTCCGGATGTCCTTCCCACTTGCCCTTCGTGACCTTTGCGACGCTCAGGTAGCACACGATTGCAGTTAAGGGTTCTCGGTCGTCTGGGTTCCAGAAGAAGCGTCGGGCGTCCGATCCGGAGGAGGAGCACCTCTCGAAGTATTTTACGTACATTACCCAGTTGCCTTTCTTAAAAACCTCGCCCCCCCCCCTGTATGTTTGTTTAAACACTCATCCTTGTCGAGTTGGTGGGCGACTCGAACAACTTTCGCCAACCAGTACGGGTGGTCGGGCACATGGTCCTTGTGCCCCCTCTCAGATGCGACTGCGACGGCCTCCCCCTCCTGCAAACCACGCCCCAACTCGTTTCTTGCCGTTTGAAGGTGGTTCAGGCGGGTTCCCGGATATCGCGTGGGGTTCCGCGACTTACTCGCCTGGAGTTTTACAGTCCACGACGAGCTGCTCCAATCTTTGGGCATGTCGTCCACTTGCCCTCTCGGCACTCCGCACAACTGAAGCATGAAAAACGCCTGAGCTTAACCACCTCGACCCGCTCGCCCTTTTTGTCCAGTCGCCACTGGTGTGCCGTGGAGATATCTCGGATCGGGCCTCGCTCCTTACCGGACGTGGGAATCTGCAATTGTAAATCCATGAAACAACATCACAGCACATTTCCCAACTCCAACGGCCGTTGGCACTCAACAATTATAAGATTTCCCAACTCCAACGGCCGTTGGCCCTTGGAAACTTTATATAAGTACATTTCTCAACTCCAACGGCCGTTGGCACTCAACAATTATACGATTTTCCAGCTCCAACGGCCGTTGGCCTTATGAAACTTCAAACTGCATCAAGGAAGCTGTCCTCTGTAAAGTGTAACCAGAGACAAATTATAGAACTGCACTTGACCACCAGAAAGCAACTGTCTTTACTTACGTTATCGAGAAGAAATGCCCGTCGAACCACGTCCGATTGTGCCGATGGTCGACTCGAGTCTTTGCCGGTTCTCCAATCCCGGTTCAGGTAGGCCACCAGTGCCTCCACCGTATTCAGGTTCCGATTGTCCTCCTGCATCTGCGCTCTTTTGAGGATGCTTTTGACCGTCCCCCCCTCCCCGTCCGACTCCCCCTTCCCATGTCCTGCACACGAGTAGTTCCACTCCAATGATTCCAAGTCGGGGTCGGCCTCGAGCAGGTCCGCAGCCATCGCCAACACATACCGGGATTGGAACTGCTCCTTACAGTTGTCGGACCAACTGATCCAGTTCCTCACCTCCACCCCCTCCTCCCTCAGCACGTTAAGGGTATTCTTCATCACGAACTCCAGGGTCTGGGCATTCCTCGGTACGTCCTTCCCCATGTAATCGTGCTTCACCCTTTTGATTTCCAGCGATACGGGATCACGGTACATCACGATCACCGGCATCAGGACGTAACTACTTGGGTACCAGTACTGCGCCTGCAACTGTTTCTGCAGGTGGTCCGAATAGTTCTCCGAGTAGTCCATCAGGACCACCACCGTTCCCAGCGGCATCACGTCAATGCACTCCTTGTAAGCGTGGTGCTGCCAGGCCCATGTATGGACGTGAATGGCGAATTCCGGGAAGCGCGCCGTAATGAGTTCATGGAGCTCCGAGAGGGTTGACTTGATGAGTTTTTGCTGCAGGTTCATTTGCGGCGCCACATCCTCCTCCTGCAACACAACACACCCGCGCACCATGGATTGACCGAAGAATGGAAGTCAGCAGCTGGGAATTTCCCAACGCCAACGGCCGTTGGAAGTATGAAAGTCTACATATATATATTCAACGATGCAAATATACATGCTTACCGTCCCACGGGGCGCTGTGCCCTCCTTTACGAAGTCGAACCACGTGTACTTCTTTGTCCACCCCTTCATCTGGTCCGTCACGATGAACTCGGAAATCCCACACTCGTTGCAGGTCCCTTCCAAGCAGTTCATTGGGACGTTAACGAACGGGCCGCCCGTCCTCCCCCCTCCTTGCCCCCCCTCCCCCCTCTCAGCCTGTGGCAGGTGAAACGTCGAACGAAATCATGGGCATTGTCAGGCACGGAAGGGATACCCTCCCTCTCCTCGATCTCCAGCGTGCTCTTCAACTCCTTGACGCCTTTGGTGAAGGCAGAGAGCAGGGACTCGAAGACGACGTGCTTTTCGCATGCGCACAAGTCCCGGTCCTTCCACACGCCCTTTACGCACTTGGGCATGAACTCCACGAACTTCGTGTACCCCACCTTGTACCTTGTCCCGTCCGCAGTCGTCACGATACCTCCCTTGTACGGCGACGCGTCAGAACAGAACCGCTTGTAAATCGTTTCAAGCGAGTCCAAATAGTACCTTCCGCCCTGGGAGGAAATGAGGATCCTGGCGTTTCCCTTCCTTTCGAACTCATTGACCACGTCCTTATGGTTGGGAGACGCCCTCGTGTTTAGGTCTGACAACCAGTAACTCCCGACGATGTCTTTGACCTCCTCCGGAAACTTGTCCGACCGTAAAGCACGAGGGGCGCCTTCAGGGCGGGAAGGTCGCCCCCCATCCTCATTCCCCTTGCGGTCTGGATATCCTTGGGCGTGACGTGAAGCAGCCGCGCGAGAGTGCAATGCCCTTGATTGTTCATGCCGTCCTTTCCCAAGCACATTGACAGCACAGCGCACTTCGCGTTCCTGTGCTCATCCGACTTGCCCAATTCCTGGAAACCTTGCACGATATTAGCGACAACCTCCTGAGCGAAGGACTCCGACGCCTTTCTTTTCAGCGCAGGGCGGTACTGTTTCCCCATAACCTTCACAACCGCACCTGGCAGCCGCTCAAGCGCCCTCAAGCCTACTGCAGTTTTCGTGTTTTCAGTCTTGTGATTGTTGTCCTTCAGCAAGTATTCCATTGCGCTGGCCATGTCGAGGGCAAGTTGGTTGCCCTTGATCTCGACGTACTTGAGACTTAGGTCTTTGTTGTGCGCTTCACCTGCATCCGCGCGCATACAGAATCCAGACGAAGTTTTGACTTTTTATCAAATTATTGCTTTCCAACAATTACCCAATTTGTAGGTCCCAACGGCCGTTGGACCCCTGAAAGTACGCCTGAAACACGCCAACACATGCATTTTCGACACCCAACGGCCGTTGGACCCCGAAAGTGGGCCTGAAACACGCCAACACATGCATTTTCGACACCCAACGGCCGTTGGACCCCAGAAAGCGGGCCGAAAACACGCCAACACATGCATTTTCGACACCCAACGGCCGTTGGACCCCTGAAAGTGGGCCTGAAACACGCCAACACATGCATTTTCGACACCCAACGGCCGTTGGACCCCTGAAAGCGGGCCGAAAACACGCCAACACATGCATTTTCTACACCCAACGGCCGTTGGACCCCTGAAAGTGGGCCTGAAACACGCCCTTTACATGCATTTTCGACACCCAACGGCCGTTGGACCCCTGAAAGCGGGCCGAAAACACGCCAACACATGCATTTTCGACGTCCAACGGCCGTTGGGCCCCTGAAAGCGGGCCGGAAACACGCTAACACATGCATTTTAGACACCCAACGGCCGTTGGACCCCTGAAAGCGGGCCGAAAACTCGCCAACACCTGCATTTTTTACACGCCAGGATGTGAATTTCCGAATCCCAACGCACTTTTTATAACCTTAACGACCGTTGGAACCCAGAAATTCGACTGAAATGTTTCCATAACACACGTAACAACAAATTTGGTGGTCAACAACCCCGTAAATCCGTAACCCTGCACGCACCTCCCGCCGCCATAGCTCTTGTTCGCAGCAGGTGGGCCCTGAAGACGCCTTTTGGTCTTGCACCTGTTGGTTACAATTGCATGGCATACCAGCAATATATTGCACATAGCATTGTATTTCACACAATTATTATATTCATGCCACAAATAATAATAATAATATTGTATTAAACATAGGGGGGCAGGTTGCATATTCGTTTCATTGCAGTCTAATATCAACATATTAAAAATTTCCATGCCCATAAACATTTTTGATATAGCTATTAGGTTGCTAATTATATTAAATCTTACCAGCCGTGTAGTGGTTTGCGGATTGCTTTATAGGCTTGCCACACCAACCCAAAAAAAAATGTTACGACGGGAGTTGAACCCGGGCCTACTAGACGTGTTCACGAGGTACTACGAGGATCAGCCAAGAATCTGTCCCGTACCGGTGTGGTTCACCAGTTCCGCACACTAGCATGGTCTCCGCGTCGCGCTCGTTCATTAAATTTCGGAGAAATTTTGCCTGCTTATATACGTTTTTGAAGCCCCTCGGCGTCGCGCCGTGAAAAGCTTCCTCCGCCAGGCGTCCAATCAGGTAGCAGGAATGTGAAAAAATGGGCTCGAGCTGTGTGCAGCGCCGCGTCCATGTGGCGCCACACGGCGTCAGGAGTCGGCGTGGCGCCATATATGGCGCTGCGAATTCCCTACCGTGTGGTCTGCAGCGCCACGTCACAGTTGCGACTGCAAGTATTTTTCAGCGCGGCGCCGTCCCGGCGCCGCGCCATATCGTTTGGCGCGTAATTTTTTTCCCGCGCGCGGCGCCTTTTAGGCGCCGCGCCATTCCATTTGCGCGTCGGCATACCAGCACCAGGGAATTTGAATTGCAGGTGCTGCGTTGGCGCTTTCCAGCCCTCCTGGAAGACCGACACCGTGGATGCACCTTGCACCCGAGCATCAACGGCGGGTATTCGCGACATCGGCCGAAAGTGACAACGATATTAGCAACCCGACAGCCATATTCGACTGAGCAACGCCATTGTGTGCAGCCGAAGAGTGTGAAAAGAGGTGAGCAATGGCGGTGTATGTACATGGATGCTTTTGACAGATAGTTGTCCACAAGCAGCTCGATGACGGGGGAGTGTGAGACAGATAATTTCGTCGCTTTTTTGGTGTCGTGGTGCCGGTCGCTGACGGGGGAGTGTGAGTGTTTTTGTCGGTTCTCGTTTGGTTGCAGGGATTTGCGAGCAAGCCGAGACCATCGATTGGATTGGTAAGCCCCACTTGTTCATTTGTGTGAATCCAAGCATTATTGAAGCAGGCTGTCGCAAATGTTTTCGTTTCTGGGTTGCGCCATAGCTGCGTTGCTGGGTTGCTGGGTTTTCTTGCCATGGCAGCGCCGTATGATCTTTCCCCCGGCTCCCATTCTTGGTTACTAACGTTGATGTTTTGCTGCTTCCTTTGGTGCTTGATCTGCCTTGGTGTCGTGCCTCCGTTTGGTGGCCGGTGGTCACGGGATGCACAACAACGCTATCAGTTTTCTTCCACCCGCCGCCGCTGCCCCCGAAGGACAAGGATAAAAAAAAAGAAACATCTATAAAAAGGTACGACGCGTGGTGTGTTGCGTGCTTTTTTTCTTGGTTTTCTCGCTCCCTTGCAGCTCAGGTTTGCTGGCACATGTATTTATGCATGCCGGCACCACACCACATGTATTTATGCATGCCAGATAACACAGGCTGTGTGTCTGACTTTTTTTCGTCCCTGTCATATGCGGTCCGCCTCTCTTTTTTCGTGTTTTGTTTTTTGTTCGTATCTTCTACGGTACAACGCGACATGTTCACGGCGTCATCTGCGCGGTGTCACTAGCTTCATTTTTGCCGCACCGCCGCCCCGGCCGGCCCCATAAAAAAAAAGAAACATCTATAAAAAGGTACGACGCGTGGTGTGTTGCGTGCTTTTTTTCTTGGTTTTCTCGCTCCCTTGCAGCTCAGGTTTGCTGGCACATGTATTTATGCATGGCGGCACCACACCACATGTATTTGTGCATGCCAGCACCCCACCAAATTTTTTCATGCATGCCAGCACCCCCCCCTAGGTATTTATGCATGCCAGCACCCCCCCTCGGTATTTATGCATGCCAGCACCCCACCCTAGGTATTTATGCATGCCAGCACCCCCCCTAGGTATTTATGCATGCCAGCACCCCCCCTAGGTATTTATGCATGCCAGCACCCCCCCTAGGTATTTATGCATGCCAGCACCCCACCCGACGTATTTATGCTTGCCAGCACCCCCCCCTAGGTATTTATGCATGCCAGCGACCCCCCCTAGGTATTTATGCATGCCAGCCCCCCCCTCGGTATTTATGCTTGCCAGCACCCCCCCGACGTATTTATGCATGCCAGCCCCCCCCTCGGTATTTATGCATGCCAGCACCCCCCACATGTATTTATGCATGCCAGCACCCCCCCTCGGTATTTATGCATGCCAGCACCCCCCCTCGGTATTTATGCATGCCAGCACCCCCCACATGTATTTATGCATGCCAGCACCCCCCCTAGGTATTTATGCATGCCAGCACCCCCCCTCGGTATTTATGCATGCCAGCACCCCCCACATGTATTTATGCAATTGCCAGCACCCCCCCCTCGGTATTTATGCATGCCAGCACCCCACCCGACGTATTAATGCATGCCAGCGACCCCCCCTAGGTATTTATGCATGCCAGCACCCCCCACATGTATTTATGCATGCCAGCACCCCCCCTCGGTATTTATGCATGCCAGCACCCCACCCGACGTATTAATGCATGCCAGCGACCCCCCCTAGGTATTTATGCATGCCAGCACCCCACCCGACGTATTTATGCTTGCCAGCACCCCCCCCTCGGTATTTATGCATGCCAGCACCCCCCCTAGGTATTTATGCTTGCCAGCACCCCACCCGACGTATTTATGCATGCCAGCACCCCCCCTTGGTATTTATGCATGCCAGCACCCCCCCTAGGTTTTTATGCATGCCAGCACCCCCATTCTTGGTTAATAACGTCAACGTCCTTGCTGCTTCCTTTGGTGCTTGATCTGCCTTGGTGTCGTGCCTCCGTTTGGTGGCCGGTGGTCACGGGATGCACAAACGGGAACGCTATCAGTTTTTGTCCACCCGCCGCCGCTGCCCCAGGCCGGCCCCTGTAAAAACCAAGGAAAAAGAAAAAAAGGTACGAATGGCAGCCCCCCCCCCTAGGTGTTTATGCATGCCAGCACCCCCCCCTAGGTATTTATGCATGCCAGCACCCCCCCTAGGTATTTATGCATGCCAGCACCCCCCCTAGGTATTTATGCATGCCAGCACCCCACCCGACGTATTTATGCTTGCCAGCACCCCACCCGACGTATTAATGCATGCCAGCGACCCCCCTAGGTATTTATGCATGCCAGCCCCCCCTCGGTATTTATGCTTGCCAGCACCCCCCCCGACGTATTTATGCATGCCAGCCCCCCCCCTCGGTATTTATGCATGCCAGCACCCCCCACATGTATTTATGCATGCCAGCACCCCCCCCTCGGTATTTATGCATGCCAGCACCCCCCCCTCGGTATTTATGCATGCCAGCACCCCCCACATGTATTTATGCATGCCAGCACCCCCCCCTAGGTATTTATGCATGCCAGCACCCCCCCCTCGGTATTTATGCATGCCAGCACCCCCCACATGTATTTATGCATGCCAGCACCCCCCTCGGTATTTATGCATGCCAGCACCCCACCCGACGTATTAATGCATGCCAGCGACCCCCCCTAGGTATTTATGCATGCCAGCACCCCCACATGTATTTATGCATGCCAGCACCCCCCTCGGTATTTATGCATGCCAGCACCCCACCCGACGTATTAATGCATGCCAGCGACCCCCCCTAGGTATTTATGCATGCCAGCACCCCCACATGTATTTATGCATGCCAGCACCCCCCCTAGGTATTTATGCATGCCAGCACCCCACCCCTAGGTATTTATGCTTGCCAGCACCCCCCCTAGGTATTTATGCATGCCAGCACCCCCCCTAGGTATTTATGCATGCCAGCACCCCCCCCGACGTATTTATGCTTGCCAGCACCCCCCCTAGGTATTTATGCATGCCAGCGACCCCCCTAGGTATTTATGCATGCCAGCCCCCCCCTCGGTATTTATGCTTGCCAGCACCCCCCCGACGTATTTATGCATGCCAGCACCCCCCCTCGGTATTTATGCATGCCAGCACCCCCCACATGTATTTATGCATGCCAGCACCCCCCCTCGGTATTTATGCATGCCAGCACCCCCCCTCGGTATTTATGCATGCCAGCACCCCCACATGTATTTATGCATGCCAGCACCCCCCCTAGGTATTTATGCATGCCAGCACCCCCCCTCGGTATTTATGCATGCCAGCACCCCCCACATGTATTTATGCATGCCAGCACCCCCCCCTCGGTATTTATGCATGCCAGCACCCCACCCGACGTATTAATGCATGCCAGCGACCCCCCTAGGTATTTATGCATGCCAGCACCCCCCCCTCGGTATTTATGCATGCCAGCACCCCACCCGACGTATTAATGCATGCCAGCGACCCCCCTAGGTATTTATGCATGCCAGCACCCCACCCGACGTATTTATGCTTGCCAGCACCCCCCCTCGGTATTTATGCATGCCAGCACCCCCCCTAGGTATTTATGCTTGCCAGCACCCCACCCGACGTATTTATGCATGCCAGCACCCCCCCCTCGGTATTTATGCATGCCAGCACCCCCCCCTCGGTATTTATGCATGCCAGCACCCCCATTCTTGGTTAATAACGTCAACGTCCTTGCTGCTTCCTTTGGTGCTTGATCTGCCTTGGTGTCGTGCCTCCGTTTGGTGGCCGGTGGTCACGGGATGCACAAACGGGAACGCTATCAGTTTTCGTCCACCCGCCGCCGCTGCCCCAGGCCGGCTTAAAAATAAAAAAAGAAAAAAAGGTACGAATGGCAGCCCCCCCCCTAGGTATTTATGCATGCCAGCACCCCCCCTAGGTATTTATGCATGCCAGCCCCCCCCCTAGGTATTTATGCATGCCAGCACCCCCCCCTAGGTATTTATGCATGCCAGCACCCCCCTAGGTATTTATGCATGCCAGCACCCCCCCCTAGGTATTTATGCATGCCAGCACCCCCCCCTAGGTATTTATGCATGCCAGCACCCCCCCTAGGTATTTATGCATGCCAGCACCCCCCTAGGTATTTATGCATGCCAGCACCCCCCCTAGGTATTTATGCATGCCAGCACCCCCCCTAGGTATTTATGCATGCCAGCACCCCCCCTAGGTATTTATGCATGCCAGCCCCACCCCCTAGGTATTTATGCATGCCAGCACCCCCCCTAGGTATTTATGCATGCCAGCGACCCCCCTAGGTATTTATGCTTGCCAGCACCCCCCCTAGGTATTTATGCATGCCAGCACCCCCATTCTTGGTTAATAACGTCAACGTCCTTGCTGCTTCCTTTGGTGCTTGATCTGCCTTGGTGTCGTGCCTCCGTTTGGTGGCCGGTGGTCACGGGATGCACAAACGGGAACGCTATCAGTTTTCGTCCACCCGCCGCCGCTGCCCCAGGCCGGCTTAAAAATAAAAAAAGAAAAAAAGGTACGAATGGCAGCCCCCCCCCTAGGTATTTATGCATGCCAGCACCCCCCCTAGGTATTTATGCATGCCAGCCCCCCCCTAGGTATTTATGCATGCCAGCACCCCCCCCTAGGTATTTATGCATGCCAGCATCCCCCCCTAGGTATTTATGCTTGCCAGCACCCCCCCCTAGGTATTTATGCATGCCAGCACCCCCTCTAGGTATTTATGCATGCCAGCACCCCCCCTAGGTATTTATGCATGCCAGCACCCCCCTAGGTATTTATGCATGCCAGCACCCCCCCTAGGTATTTATGCATGCCAGCACCCCCCCTAGGTATTTATGCATGCCAGCACCCCCCCTAGGTATTTATGCATGCCAGCACCCACCCGACTTATTTATGCATGCCAGCACCCCCCCTAGGTATTTATGCTTGCCAGCACCCACCCGACATATTCATGCATGCCAGCACCCCCCCTAGGTATTTATGCATGCCAGCACCCCCCCTAGGTATTTATGCATGCCAGCACCCCCCCCCTTGGTATTTATGCATGCCAGCACCCCCCCTCGGTATTTATGCATGCCAGCCCCCCCCTAGGTATTTATGCATGCCAGCACCCCCCCTAGGTATTTATGCATGCCAGCACCCCCCCTAGGTATTTATGCATGCCAGCACCCCCCCCTAGGTATTTATGCATGCCAGCACCCCCCCTAGGTATTTATGCATGCCAGCACCCCCCCTAGGTATTTATGCATGCCAGCACCCCCCCTAGGTATTTATGCATGCCAGCACCCCCCTAGGTATTTATGCATGCCAGCCCCCCCTAGGTATTTATGCATGCCAGCCCCCCCCTCGGTATTTATGCATGCCAGCACCCCCCCTAGGTATTTATGCATGCCAGCACCCCCCCTCGGTATTTATGCATGCCAGCACCCCCCCTCGGTATTTATGCATGCCAGCACCCCCCCAGGTATTTATGCATGCCAGCACCCCCCCTAGGTATTTATCCTTCCCTCCTTCCCTCCTTCCCTCCTTCCCTCCTTCCCTCCTTCCCTCCTTCCCTCCTTCCCTCCTTCCCTCCTTCCCTCCTTCCTCCTTCCTCCTTCCCTCCTTCCCTCCTTCCCTCCTTCCCTCCTTCCCTCCTTCCCTCCTTCCCTCCTTCCCTCCTTCCCTCCTTCCCTCCTTCCCTCCTTCCCTCCTTCCCTCCTTCCCTCCTTCCCTCCTTCCCTCCTTCCCTCCTTCCCTCCCTCCCTCCCTCCTCCCTTCCTCCCTCCCTCCATTTCATTGATCACTCCTTTTCCCTCCCTCCCACCTGCTGGGCAACTTGGATTTAATTCTGTCACCCGGCACAATTTTCTCACACGCATGTAGTGGTATTCTTATTTATCTCATGCCAACGGCCGTTGGACCTGAAAAACTAAATGTGGAAAATATGTAATCCTTGTAATTCTGATTGCAACGTTTTTGCGCATTCCTTGCAGATTCCACGTCGCCACACAAGATTCGCGTCTGTCAACCACCTGCAAGGTACTTGTTTTATTATTATGCGTTTTTTGGGCAGTCGCTCCCTCTTCTGATTTTCTTGATGCCAACGGCCGTTGGACTTGCAAAATCAGTTTCCATCATTGCTGTTGTGATTTACGTGATGCCAACGGCCGTTGGACCTCCAAAAAAAAGTTCTTTTTTTTTTGCGTTATTGATTATACGCCAGTTTTATCAGCCGTTGCATTACGACGTTTTTATCTTAACTTCATTGCTGTAATGCCAACGGCCGTTGGCGTTGTAAAATAAAATTGTACTCCGGCTGATGAATTAATCCGCCCCTGAAGGTACTAGGTTTACTTACATTGGTTGTGCCAGTTGTGCTTCACGTGCAGTTTTTTTCAATGGAGAAAGACAAGGACGTTTCGGTGTCGAACCAGGAGAGAGAGGCAGTTGAACGGGGGGCCAAAAAACTGCCAGCCGAAGTTGTTAGAGCGATTGAGAAATTTTGGGATTCAATTCCAGCCATGGTTGTGATGAAAAAAGATGATGTACAAGCTGAAGTGGACGAAATGCCGGCCTTAATTTCCGACGATGAAGGGGATGGTGTCAACTTTATTCAACCGGGAAACAAACGTAAACTGAAACGCAAAAAGTAGTGCGACCTAAGATGTTTTTAAATGTATATGCCAATTTAATGAAATCATTTTCTGAGGTTGTGAAGGACCTGACTGTTTTAAAAATGAATGATTACAATAAATTAGGCAAACACACTAATGGGAAAACGCGTTTTTTTGGCCGCGATGTAAATCTTTTTGTTCGTTTTTTCCCTGAAAAAGATGGAGTCCGAGATCGTGAATGAAGTCTACGGAAGCGTCCTTCAAAACGTTTACAAACAAGTTCGCTTTCTGTCGCGTGTCATATTCGAGGAAGTTCGTGTCGCGCAGGAGAAGACAGGCCGCCACTTGGCCGTTTTATTGGCGTTTGATTCGTTCAGCCAAATGGAGAGGGTTATGTACGCCCAGCTAGCTGATATGAACTTCTGTATTCAAGAGGGTTTTTTCGTACCACAGATGGATCTAAGAGCGCCAATAGACCCAACGAGGGAGTTCCGCCTTTTGGTGTCGTTCATTACAAAGGGGCCAAAGATAGAGTTGGGGGAAGAGGAAGGGGCTCAGCTTGGGTGCACCTACGGGCGCGCATTTTACCCGAATGTTACGTCTTCCCTGCGCGTGAGGGCTGATGCGTGTGTAGGGGCAGAAGTACCCCTCAACATGAACTTTTTCTTGCTCTCTGACCCGATCGTGAGGGATGGGGACCCATGCGTGGTATGCGAAATTGCTCCAAGGAGGGGTGTGGGTGCGACACAGGCCCTCAGAAGTGGTGTAGAGGATGTAGGGATGCCAGATATTGCAGTGAGGAGTGCCAGCGTGCTGACTGGAGTAGGCATAAGGATAGATGCGAACGTCTGAGGCAAGCAAGACAGGGGCTGGCAGGGGTGATAAGGGGGGTAAACAGGACGACCATACTGGATGGAACTCAGGTCGACTTCTCTGAGGTCGACTTCTCCTTCACCTTCTACTACGGTTCTTCCTCATAGAAAAACTGGAAATGTAGAGTAATAATTTGCTTTTGAGGATAACTGGACGCATTTTGGGTTTGAAATTTGTGTATTTAGTCCTGATTTGTGTTGTAAAATGGTGTAATGGTGAATTCTCTTTTTACTTTGAAATTGGAATAAAATTGACCTGATTTGTGTTGTAAAATGGTGTAATAGTGGATTCTCCTTTCACTTTGAAATTGGAATAAAATTGACTTTCGTTTTCTCTCATGCGACTGTAGTGGGTTAAACAACAATTAGTGACCCAACGGCCGTTAGGGATTGGAAACCTCGCCTAACGTTTGCATATTTTCTTTCCGACCAAACCTCATTTTTTTTAAGGATGGACGTCGATGTATGTTATGTGCAGAGGGGACAAGTTTGACGTCGGGGCCGATAATGGAAGGGGATATCTCACTGCCGTGGGAAATTTGGACCGAAGTCGCAGCTTTTATGGAGGCGCCCGACGTAGCCCGCTTTGAAGCAGTTTGTAGAGGGGCTAGGGAAGCGGTGTCGGGGAGGTATGAACCCCAATTCAGCTTTAAGTTAATTTCTGGGTTCGTGGACGCATTCGGGATGGTCCTCGTACATTGATAACTGAGTCTCTTTTCCGAGAATTGTATGGCGGGCAAGTAAAGTGTGCAAGCGCTGATATCACCCCCTACACACTCGTCACAAGGGGAATGTATTTTAAGGTATATTGTGAAGAAGTTGAGGAGGTGTTAGGACGCCAGCCAGCACCAGAGGGACATGCACGAGTAAGGACGATGGGAGGGTTGTTCAGGTCCGAGCGTGCTGAGAGGAGACGTGTGTTGGAGAGGTATTGGAGGGGGTGGACAGCTCGCTTACGCCAATTGGGAAAGGAAATGGATGACTTGTACGATAATTATGAACTATGGGGGTTAAGGAGCATTTTCTGGTTCTGCCATACTCCTTATGACCCGGATGAGGACATTTTTTTTCCTCCGGGGAGGAGAGCGCGTAGGGAGGCAGAATGGGTGAAGCTTTTGGAGGGGCTGCCTCTGCAGGGGGGAGGAATGGCATGTGCAGTTCTGATCATGGGATTTGATGAGAACGCAGACATGAAGGCCTTATTAGAGAGGAGGTGTAGGGAGGAGGATATGGCAAGCGTTTTGGTGGAGTTAGCTATGCAGGTCCTCAGCGGAACAATCTTCACACCGGATTATCTCAAGTTTTTTGGGGGGAAGAAGGCACGCTTGCTGTATTTGGCCGAGAGTAGTATGTACAAGTGGAAAGGGGACATGATGTTGTGTTTGGATGAGGATTCTGAAGAGGTTGAATGATGAAACATAAATTTCATTAATAAATTTCATTAATAAATTTTGAATTCTAATATTGAATGAAATTCGCCAATTTTTGCTGATGGGTAAAGCTGATGGCTAAATAATTGAATAAAACACAAATGGAAAGGGGACTTGATGTTGAGGTTGAATGGTGAAAGATAAATTTCATTAATAAATTTTGAATTATAATATTGAATGAAATTCGCCAATTTTTGCTGATGGGTAAGGCTGATGGCTAAAGCTGGCTTTGATAATTTAATTATCTCTAATTCTGTCAACTGTCACATTTATATAAATTTGACATGAATTCGGCATTTTTTGGATTCCAACGGCCGTTGGACCTCAAAAAACATTTCTAGTGTGGTTAAAAAGTTGTGGGTATTTTGTTAAATGGAGTGACCAATGGTTGTGATTTATTTCATGCCAACGGCCGTTGGACCTTGATAAACATTGCTGGTGTAGCGCAAGAGTGGTGGATAATTTGTTTAATGGAGGGGCCGTCGCATCTGCTTGTGATTTTTTTAGGCTGAACAGTCACTGAAAATGTCGACATTATTGCTCCACACCCACAAAAAACTCGTTCCGGAACTGTTCGAAGCGAATAGCACTGACAGGGTTCGAACCCAGGTCCACATTGATGTTGGGGAGTGAGGTAGGCCAGCCATCATGTTCCGCACACAAATCTGGCTCGACTCCGATCCCTGGCAGTGCTCTTCGCTTCGAACAGGTCCGGAACGAGTTTCTTGTGGGGTTTGAGCAATAAATACTCTTTTACCGGGAACAGGCGTAATGCCAACGGGCGTTGGACCTGAAAAATTGTGTGGTTAAATCAAGTGAAAGAATATGAATGTGATTTATTTTACATTTAAAAACATATGTTATTTGGGAGGACAAGAAAGTTGGTTTTTGAGGTGTGTATCTTACGGTTTTTGATGGAGGAAACCTCTAACAATCCTGATGCTCTCGTGATCGTATTTTGTTTATGTGATATCTGTCAAGGCATCAAGAAGGAGAGGAGTCGCCCGCGTTGCTGAGAAGCTGAGGACAACTGTACTGGAAAGGTATGTGGACAAGGACAACTGTGGGTGTGGGGGGAACAGCTTGGTGGACACTTTCTGACTGGTCCGTAAGGCCTCTACCCGTGGGGGGTTGTGAGCCAACGGCCGTTGGAATTGGAAAAACATTATCATGTGCATTTCATTCTTTTCATTTGGTGGCAGTAAGGCAGGATGTGTCTTTCATGCAGCTTGGTGATGGTTATTACCATGTGCCTTCCAAGAAAGGCCTCCAAAAATCTAGCTGAGCATAAAGATGTGGTTGACTGGTTCGTAAGGCATCCACCCTTCCCACAGGGGGGTTGTGAGCCAACGGCCGTTGGAATTGGAAAAACATTATCATGTGCATTTCTTTCTTTTCATTGGGTGGCAATAAGGCAGGATGTGTCATTCATGCAGCTTTGTGGTGGCTATTACCATTTTTCTCCAAGAAAGGCCTCCAAAAAATCTAGCTGAGCATAAAGATGTGGTTGACTGGTTCGTAAGGCATCCACCCTTCCCACAGGGGGGTTGTGAGCCAACGGCCGTTTGAATTGGAAAAACATTATCATGTGCATTTCATTCGTTTCATTGGGTGGCAATAAGGCAGGATGTGTCTTTTATGCAGCTTAGTGATGGTTATTACCATGTGCCTTCCAAGAAAGGCCTCCAAAAATCTAGCTGAGCATAAAGATGTGGTTGACTGGTTCGTAAGGCATCCACCCTTCCCACAGGGGGGCTGTGAGCCAACGGCCGTTGGAATTGGAAAAACATTATCATGTGCATTTCTTTCTTTTCATTGGGTGGCAATAAGGCAGGATGTGTCATTCATGCAGCTTTGTGGTGGCTATTACCATGTGCCTTCCAAGAAAGGCCTCCAAAAATCTAGCTGAGCATAAAGATCGGCTTGACTGGTTCGTAAGGTCTCCACCCTTCCCATAGGGGGGTTGTGAGCCAACGGCCGTTAGACTTGAAAAACATTATCATGTGCATTTCATTCGTTTCATTGGGTGGCAATAAGGCAGGATGTGTCTTTCATGCAGCTTAGTGGTGGCTATTACCATTTTTCTCCAAGAAAGGCCTCCAAAAAATCTAGCTGAGCATAAAGATCGGCTTGACTGGTTCGTAAGGTCTCCACCCTTCCCATAGGGGGGTTGTGAGCCAACGGCCGTTAGACTTGAAAAACATTATCATGTGCATTTCATTCGTTTCATTGGGTGGCAATAAGGCAGGATGTGTCTTTCATGCAGCTTAGTGGTGGCTATTACCATTTTTCTCCAAGAAAGGCCTCCAAAAAATCTAGCTGAGCATAAAGATGGGCTTGACTGGTTCGTAAGGTCTCCACCCTTCCCACAGGGGGGTTGTGAGCCAACGGCCGTTAGACTTGAAAAACATTATCATGTGCATTTCATTCCTTTGTTTGAGTGGGTTGGCAATCAGCCAGGATGTATCTTTCATGCAGCTTAGTGGTGGCTATTACCATTTTTCTTCCAAGAAAGGCCTCCAAAAAATCTAGCTTGGCATAAAGATGTGGTTGACTGGTTCGTAAGGTCTCCACACTTCCCACAGGGGGGTTGTGAGCCAACGGCCGTTAGACTTGAAAAACATTATCATGTGCATTTCATTCGTTTGATAGGTTGGCAATAAGGCAGGAGTCTTTTATGCAGCTTAGTGGTGGCTATTACCATTTTTCTCCAAGAAAGGCCTCCAAAAAATCTAGCTGAGCATAAAGATGTGGTTGACTGGTTCGTAAGGCATCCACCCTTCCCACAGGGGGGTTGTGAGCCAACGGCCGTTGGAATTGGAAAAACATTATCATGTGCATTTCATTCCTTTGAGTGGGTTGGCAATCAGCCAGGATGTATCTTTCATGCAGCTTAGTGGTGGTTATTACCATTGTTCTTCCAAGAAAGGCCTCCAAAAAATCTAGCTGAGCATAAAGATGTGGTTGACTGGTTCGTAAGGCCTCCACCCTTCCCACACGGGGGTTGTGAGCCAACGGCCGTTGGAATTGGAAAAACATTATCATGTGCATTTCATTCCTTTGATAGGGTGGCAATAAGGCAGGATGTGTCTTTCAAGCAGCTTTGTGGTGGTTATTACCATTGTTCTTCCAAGAAAGGCCTCCAAAAAATCTAGCTGAGCATAAAGATGTGGTTGACTGGTTCGTAAGGCATCCACCCTTCCCACAGGGGGGTTGTGAGCCAACGGCCGTTGGAATTGGAAAAACATTATCATGTGCATTTCATTCCTTTGTTTGAGTGGGTTGGCAATCAGCCAGGATGTATCTTTCATGCAGCTTAGTGGTGGCTATTACCATTTTTCTTCCAAGAAAGGCCTCCAAAAAATCTAGCTGAGCATAAAGATGGGCTTGACTGGTTCGTAAGGTCTCCACCCTTCCCACAGGGGGGTTGTGAGCCAACGGCCGTTGGAATTGGAAAAACATTATCATGTGCATTTCATTCCTTTGATAGGGTGGCAATAAGGCAGGATGTGTCATTCATGCAGCTTAGTGGTGGCTATTACCATTTTTCTTCCAATTAGGGTTTCATTTTCTTTGCACCTGGAAGTAGGGTGAGGTTTGCCACGTGGCACCATGGATGTAATCAATAAATGCATAATAAATCATTTTTCGTGCGCCAACGGCCGTTGGGATGGAGAAATGGGTGTCATTTTCGTGCGCGTAATAAATCTTACATTCTTGTTAGTTTTTTCAAGCCAACGGCCGTTGACGGTGAGAAACGTATATCAAACGGTGTCGGTGGGTTGCAGATGACGTTCTACAGGACGAAGGGGGGCGAGTGGATCAATATCACCAAATGGCAACAAAAGCGTGACGACTTGGAAGACAGGCTTGAGGGTGTGGTCAGGAGCGCACTCAGGCTTGTGCCGGACATTAAGCTGTCGTTCAAGCCCAAGGAGGGTGGAGAGGGTCTTCTGACACGTATGCGACCAGACGCGACGGACGCGGTTCTTGTTTTCAACATGGAGGGAGGGGGGATCCCAAAGCCGACCGTAGAGCCATTTGAGGAGGTGCTTGTGAGGTGTGGTGCTATAAGGCCCATTGATTATTCGAAACCCTGGATGTGGTATGAGACCGTTGATGCTGATGGTAATGTCATTCGAAAACGGGTAATGGGTTATGATCTGGGAGAAGGGTGTGAGGGTTTGGGGAGTGAGGGACGGTTCAAGTGGGTCATCTTGAAAGACGGCAAGTACTTCAAGCTTGACAATGAGGACCGGCTGTTCCTGTCTTCTGGAAGTTGCAGAATCCGGTTGAGCGAATACGTGCACGAGTGGGGAACCAGCGGTGTTGACGAGTTTGAGAAGGCGGTTTCTGATGTGCTGTCCGCCTTCGGGCAGAAGTACAAGTTCGAGTGCGTCAATGATGCGAATCGATATTGTGACTGACAAGTTTATCGATTGAAATGATCAATATCGGCTGCGAGTTTTTGTTGTAATAAATAAATGAATAAAAAATCTTACATTTTTTTTTGTTTTTTCAAGCCAACGACCGTTGAAAATGAGAAATGTATATCCGTCCAACGGTGTTTGGGGTTCGCAGATGACATTGGAAAGAGTGGTATACGAGGCCATCATCAATAGTTTGGGATTACTAGTTTTTGGAAGCCAACGGCCGTTGGGATGGAGAAATGTCAAAAGGGGGGGTTGAGTAAAATATAAGGACATGCGTACGTCTTATAAGGACAACCAACTTACGTATTACGCACGTGCCAATTGGCGCAGGGGAGGGATGGCGGAGACGGGCGAGCTGGAATCTTCGACCCGCGCTGCGATTGCCTGCGTGGCAGCAAACGTACTTAACCGGGCTCGCGAGATCCACGGATGGGTACGGCAGCACGAGAAGCGCCTGGGTCGCCAGTTTGCGGTTTTGGTCGTGTATGACTCGTTCGCCTCAGTAGGACGACAGATTAATCTCCAGTTGCTGGACATGTACTTCGCCTTGGCTGGCGGATTCTACAAGCCCACGCCGGCGGATCGGGTTCCACTCAATCGAGACGTCGAGTTTCGACTTTTGGTGTCGTATGTCGGAAAGGTTGGGTGGGACCAGTGGGAGAAAGACCAGTGGGGGAAATTTCCAGACGCAAGTGAGGCGCAGCCGAGATTGACCGTATCGGCGAGAGTAGAGGGGGGGGGTTTGAAGGTTTCCATTTTACATTCGGGAATTCCGAGTCCGTGAAATTGACGTTTTCACGGATGATCGTTCTCCCGGGGGTGGGAGGGCCGATGCTGGGCTCGCTTCCAAAGTGTTGCTCGAATCAGGCGTGCTCTGTGATGGAGGGTGTCCACCGCAAGTGCGGGGGTTGTCGAGACGTCCGGTATTGTGCTGCCGAATGCCAGCGTGCGGACTGGGAGGAACACAAGAAGTGGTGTAACAAGTATCGTGAGGCGAGAAAGTCTCTCAGCACTATGCACGGCGACGTTACAGACAGCTGGTCTGGTGTCAATTTGGCCGGACTTGTAATTCGGATGGGGGGTGAAGTGCATTTCAAGTTCAAAGGTGAAATGTTCAAGGTTTTTTGAGGGGACTAAATCGTACCCCAGGGCGATTTGTGAGCTGGGGCAACAGTACGCCTGTTCGACTGCGTGATGGGAATGGATTCTGCGACTGAAGAAATTTTGGGTGTGATTTTCTTGCGCCAACGGCCGTTGGAACTTGCAAATTAGCGTTTGGTTTTCTTTGCACCCGGAAGTAGGGTGTGGTTTGCCACGTGGCACCATGGATGTAATTTATAAATGCATAATAAAACATTTTTCGTGCGCCAACGGCCGTTGGAGACTGAAAACTAGTGTGTGCTTTGTGCGCGTAATAAATCTTAAAATTCTTGTTGTTTTTTCAAGCCAACGGCCGTTGACGGTGAGAAATGTATATCAAACGGTGTCGGTGGGTTGCAGATGACGTTCTACAGGACGGAGGGGGGCGAGTGGATCGACTTGGAAGACAGGCTTCTGGGAGTGGTTAAGAGCGCGCTCAGGCTTCTGCCGGACATTAAGCTGGATTTTAAGCCCAAGGAGGGTGAAAGGTCTCTTTTGAGACCGGATGTCGCGAAGGCCGCGGCTCTTGTTTTCAATATCGAGGGTCGGGGACTCCCAAAGCCGACCGTAGAGCCATTTGAGGAGGTGCTTGTGAGGTGTGGTGCTATAAGGCCCTATGATCCATCAATACCCAGCCCAATTTGTTTTCAGTCGATCGATGCTGATGGTAATGAAAGTTGGATACCGATGACGCGGCCATATGATAGGGGAGAAGGGTTTAAGGGTTTGGGGCAGGTGGGACGGTTCGAATGGGTCATCTTGAAGGACGGCAAGTACTTCAAGCATCACACTGACCTGATCATCGACCGGCTGTTCGTGTCCGCTGGAGATTGCATGTTCTGGTTGAGGGAATACGTGCATGAGTGGGGACCCGACGGTGTTGACGAGTTTGAGAAAGCGGTTCGTGAGGTGATGTCCGCGCTGGGGCAGGAGTACAAGTTCGAGTGCGTGACTGAGGCGAATCGATTATGCGACTGAAGTGTTGGGTGTGATTTTCTTTGCGCCAACGGCCGTTGGAACCTGCAAATTAGGGTTTGATTTTCTTTGGGCCAACGGCCGTCGGGACCTGGAAAGTAGGGTTTGATTTGTCTTATGGCAATATGGATGTAATCAATAAATGCATAATAAAAAATTTGTTCGTGCATTTTTCGTGCGCCAACGGTCGTTGGAGGCTGGAAACTGGTGTGTGATTTTGGTGCGCGTTTTTTCAAGCAAAAGGCCGTTGACGGTGACAAATTTATATCAAACGGTGTCGGTGGTGTGCAGATGACGTTCTACAGGACGAAGGGGGGCGAGTGGATCGATATCACCGAATGGCAACAAAAGCGTGACGACTTGGAAGACAGGCTTCGGGGTGTGGTTAAGAGCGCGCTCAGGCTTTTGCCGGATATTAACCTGGATTTTAAGCCCAAGGGTGAAAGGTCATATTTGAGACCGGATGTCGCGAAGGCCGCGACTCTTGTTTTCAATATTGAGGGTCGGGGACTTCCAAAGCCGACCGTTGAGCCACTTGAGGAGGTGCTTGTGAGGTGTGGTGCTATAAGGCCCTATGATCCATCAATACCCAGCCCAATTCGTGTTCGGAGGATCGATGCGGATGGGAAGGAAACTTGGATACCGTTCATGCGGCACTATGATACCGGAGAAGGGTTTGAGGGTTTGGGGCAGGTGGGACGGTTCGAATGGGTCATCTTGAAGGACGGCAAGTACTTCAAGCATCACACTGACCTGATTCCAGACCGGCTGTTCGTGTCTGCTGGAGATTGCATGGTCTGGTTGAGGGAATACGTGCATGAGTGGGGAACTGCCGGTGTTGACGAGTTTGAGAAGGCGGTTCGTGAGGTGATGTTCGCGCTCGGGCAGGAGTACAAGTTCGAGTGCGTGACTGAGGCGAATCGATTATGCGACTGAAGTGTTGGGTGTGATTTCTTGCGCCAACGGCCGTTGGAACCTGCAAATTAGGGTTTGATTTTCTTCGCGCCAACGGCCGTTGGCAGCTGCAAATTAGGGTTTGATTTTCTTTGCGCCAACGGCCGTTGGCAGCTGGAAAGTTGGGTGTGATTCGCCACGTGGCACTATGGATGTAATCAATAAATGCATAATAAAAATTGTTTGCGTGCGTTTTTCGTGCGCCAACGGCCGTTGGAGGCTGGAAAATGGTGTGATTTTCGTGCGAGTAATAAATCATTCTTGTTGTTTCAAGCCAACGGCCGTTGACGGTGAGAAATGTGTATCAAACGGTGTTGGTGGTCGCAGATGGCGGTCAAATGCACGGTTGCGTGGTGCCAGGAAGCGAGAGCAGGAGGGGATGACTTGTGCGTGCGTCATGTCAGCGTGCGAACGGGAATGGCAGGGAGGGTGAAGGATTTGTTTGCAAAAAAGGGGGGTGTATCGCCCGGGATTGCCAGCTTCCATTCGGGACGGATTGCATGCCTTTTTGTGATGGACACGCCAAGTTGTCAGGGGAGATGCAAGAGGTGATCAAAGGAGGCTTGTTGTTTGTGCATGGCGAGTCCAGTGCTGGTGAAGGACCTCTTGTCCTGAGTTTTGAGGTGGACGGTGCTGGAAGTCTGGAAAGAATGGCGGTCAGGTCGCGGGAATGGATGTTGAATCACCCTGACTTTGACTCGTATGCCTACTGCCAAGGTTTCGGGGACGCCGTTTTTACATGGATGCTGTGCTCGGAGGATGACGTGCATGCGATTGTTTCGCATGACGACTTGGATATCGCAGGCGCCATGGGCGCAGACCTGTTGTTGTATTTCATGATTGGATGGGGTTGCGGATTTTTGGAAGGTGATTGGTGGGTCCCGCACCTCGCAAGGCTTACTTTTGCGGTCGGCGAATTGCCTGTACCTGTTGAAGTCTCAAAAACTCGTGTGGAGATGGCTGCCGTTCTGGCATCGGGGGTTAAGCGCCAAGCCCGATTTGCCATGACCGTTGTTGCTGATGCTGAGGGGGAGGAAATTGAAAAGGTCGTGGAAAGGGTCGTCCTGGCCTCTGCTTTGGTGGAGAGAGCAAGGAATGCATGCGACTAGGTGTTTTTGGTCGCCAACGGCCGTTGGACTTGCAAAATGTCCTGTGAGCTGAGTCCGTTTCTTAACTTGCCATGGACGTCGGTTGTGCAGGGGCAGGGTGTAGGATGGAGTGCGGAAAAGAAGGAAAGGAAGGGGGGGAGACTACAAAGGAAAACCTGATAGAGATTGTGGAGGCCGAACTGGAAGACCTGCCCGATCTGGTTCTCGAAGAGGACGGGCAATTGCACGCTGAACGTCTTGATGGCGTGGGCATGATGATGTCGGAGGTTGATGGGTATGGTGGAATTGCTAAAGGTGTATTGCGTAAATTGAGGCGTGAGGAGGATGTGGGGACTCCGGCTCATGTTTTGGTCAGTTTTATGAACGACAATTGGGGTCGAATGCAACCCACTAAAGATGGGGAGGATGTTGACTAGAATGTGATTTTAGGATGAATGTAAATTTATTTAATAAAGAAGAATCATTTGGAAAAAATCGCCTGATGGTGTCAAGTTTTGTGCGTCTAAGGCCAACGGCCGTTGGGTGTGTGGAATTTAACAGGGCCAACGGCCGTTGACCCTGCTGAATGCGTGCGTTTGCGGGTGGTGTAAAAAATATCGATGTGCACAGATGGACCCATTCGATGCGAACATCCGGATTGTCAATGGGAAGGAATGCCGACGGACAGCGAGTGGTTCTGTCCCAAGCATTCTGACGTATGGGGGGCGTTGTTTGCCGAAATCGAGAGCGGGCTGATGACGATTGACCGTCACATCGTGACGAAAAAGTGGAAGCCTTGGCCCAACAACATGGTTTTGGTCTTGTACTATGTTGACAAGAAGCCTCGATTCATGCTGCGTGATGCAGAGTGGGTGATAGAGGAGGTGGGACAGATGCGACCTGGAGAGGGGATAGGCGGAGAGGACAAGCCGCCAAGGCATGTGTGGGCTTACATGGGAGACCATCCCGACTGTCCAACGGCCAAAGTGTGGCATGATATGGGAAGGGACATGGCCACGGAGTCCGCGTATGAGTGCGCGCGACTCGTGACAGCGCTCTTGAAGGGGGAGGTGAAAGACCTGATGCGCAAGGGGGGGTTGGTAGAGCAGATTAGACAGCAGATTAGACGTGTGTGTGATTTTGATGAGGAGATTGATGAGAAGCCGGCAAAGAGGGGCAGGATGGACAGAATTGCTCAGTAAGAAAGAGGGAGAAAATATGATTTGATTAATCTGATGCGTGTAATTGAAACTAATTTATTTTGTCTCATAAAACTTCTTTGAACGGACCTTCTTTGAACCAACAATTATTGCACAAAAGACTAGATTGAGAATTGTGTGAGAAAGACGCCAGAGGGGGTTCTGACGGTCCTCATTGCCCCTGTTATACAATGGCTGCTGTATGGGACTCATGGCAATTGCGCAGATGGCAACGAAATGCAAAATCTGTACGGAGCCCGTAAGGGTCGAGGGACTGTGCGCGGAACATTACAAGTTCCTACAAGCGCACGACCTCGAGTACCAACATGCCAAGGATCCATACGGGGGGTGTGGATTTCTTAGATGTGATAGACCACTGGAGGGATTGGATGTGTATTGCAAGACACATCTACCTTTTGCCGAGAAGTTGGAGGACGTGTGCGCTCGTGGGATCGCATACGTAGCAAGTTTGCAGATGTTGATGGGGAAGACCGGAATGACACGCTCGGTCCTCCACTTCACGGCAACGCACACTGGGGAACGGAAAGTTGAGCTGGTGCGCCTCGACAGGCAGCACTCGAGATTTTGGCAGAGGGGGACAGCGCGTACGGGTTTGCTCATGGGCTTAACGTTACCATGGGGGATTCCTTGCAGGGTGTGGCGCGTGAATGCGCGTACACCTTGATGACGAATAATGGATTTGTGGAAGCACAAAGACTGCACAAGGATATTTTGGAGGCTCTTCTTGCCGCAGAGCCGGTGGGACTGCCGAAGAGGCCTGAGGAGCGGGACCGTTTGATCAGGATGGTGGTGAAGGCGGATATAGATGCAGATGTGGAGGCCGCAAAGGCGAAGGCAGAGGAAGCGCGTCGTGCAAAGGAGGAATCGGATCAAGAACTGTTGGAGAAGATGCAGAGCTCCAACAAAATTTTGCATCGTTTGGGGATGGCGGACGTCGCTTATGAATGCGAGTCCGGGAAGGGGAAGAAACAAAAGAGGAAAAGATAATAATGGGAATGGTCGCCCACTGTTCTTGTCACAGAAATGCTTTTGTTAATGCTGGCGAACTTGGGACGGTCGTCCGTATTTCAACATTTCCTTGCCTTTAAAATTGATTGATGGGTAAATAATAATACTGAGCAAGCCTTACATTTTATGTGTCTGTGGTCATACAATTTCGTTATTGTTTCAACCCTTGCAACGAGGTTTTTCTTGTCCCATGCATGTAAGTCTCAACCTTGGTGTCATGGAACTGCTTGTCTTTGCATATTACAACCCATTAATGCTCGGTTTGCATCATCATGTTCCACCAAGGGAATAAATGAAGTAGCTATTGAAGCTTGCGTTAGAGAAATCCCCAAATAATCGACTTCTTCTGCTTTACTACTAAATTCTGGTTTATATCGCACAGGAACATAATTATTTTCAACACTAGAGTAACAAGAAAGTAATAAATATTCTGGGGCGAATTTAAATTGATCTTGTTGATCTGGAGGTATAAAAATAGGTATTTCACTTTTAATTACTTGATTTTTTTGTAATGTATAAAAAGGACAGGAAAACATATTCATTTACTTTACTATGCGTAGCTAAAGATCCAATTAAACCGGTATTAGGCCCTTCTGGCGTTTGTATAGGACCATAATGACTAGGATGTATATCATGTAACGTGCGTGTTTGCAAGTTGGCCGTTGACACTCTACGACGGAGCCAATTTTCGGAAGAACCTGCCTCATTTATGAATGCATCGACTGTGTGCATAAATTGTGATCATTGAATTGAACAAAAAAATTCTCTTATTGCCCCAATCATGGCTATTCTCTTAATGCCCTATCATGGCTATTTGTTTGTGTATGTTTTGCCCATGTTATTACATTAATGGCATGATGTTGTGGATTGCTCTATCTATGATGGTTGTTCGTTTGTGTATGCTTTGCCCATGTTGTTACAGTAATGGCATGATGTTGTGGATTGCTAGCTCAATCTATGATGGTTGTTCGTTTGTGTATGCTTTGCCCATGTTGTTACAGTAATGGCATAATGTTGTGGATTGCTAGCTCAATCTATGATGGTTGTTCGTTTGTGTATGCTTTGCCCATGTTGTTACAGTAATGGCATGATTTTGTGGATTGCTCAACCTATGAGGGTTGTTCGTTTGTGTATGTTTTGCGCGCAGATCACAATGGATTGCACCATCTGCCGCAGCAAGCGAAGCCCCCTTACTGGTTCCAAGATCTTATCCTACTCGATGCCAAGCAGGCTGGCGAAGGGTATCCAGTACGTACTTTGAAACTTGATGCCGCAAAACAACTACAACTTCGTTTTAACCCTTTAGCCGTTTTGAGTGATATTTACAGCGGACATTACATTTTTGTTGCTACGGGATGAGAATTGAGCTTTGTAATGCTAGCAGGTGTCACCAACCAAACTGTCCGCTATTTGTAGTGGGCATTTATTGTTAGAGCTTGCAGCTGGGTCCCTGCTCCTCCACATGTTCATGAGCCCTTTACTAGCTTCCTTTCTGTCAGGGGGTGCTATATTTGGCACCCATAGGACATTGCAATATGACCAATGACATGACCCCCAAGGTGGTGAATATATGTGTGTGCTTGTGTCCTATAATGGACCATAACTAACTATTAGGTTGGTTTGTGGACATTATCATGGAAAGTGACAATTGCCCGGTTTTTATAGCGGGCAGTTGGACACGGTTTTAAGGGTTGACCTATTAGCTTTGTCAGATGTGTGTGCTGCACCGCACCGCTTGCTAACATATTCGGCGGATTTCTTCTTTGTCGTCTGCGTGTCACAGCGTGCTTGTACGCACAACCACCCGCCTTCCCCTCCGCCGGCGCCCCCGCCGCCGGGCTCTCCGCCGCCACCGGTGTTGCCCCCTGCGCCGCCGGCCCTTCCGCGCCGTCGGAAGCTGCAGCGGCAGCACAGCAAATGCCCCCTCCCCCGCACCATCGTCGGGGCAAGAGGCGCGCGGGTCATGCAGCAAAGGCGGCGAAGGAGCGGAGGAAATCGGCGGCTTCTGGGTCATCGGGTTCCGATGCCGCGACGGCAGCAACTGGAAAAGCAACCCACCACAAACTGCCCTGTCCGGGTAGGTGTTACGCACATGTGATTTTCTTGCGCCATCTTGTCCTTGTCCTTGTCCTTGTCCTTGTCCTTGTCCTTGTCCTTGTCCTTGTCCTTGTCCTTGTCCTTGTCCTTGTCCTTGTCCTTGTCCTTGTCCTTGTCCTTGTCCTTGTCCTTGTCCTCGTCCTGTCCTTGTCCTTGTCCTGTCCTTGTCCTTGTCCTTGTCCTTGTCCTTGTCCTTGTCCTTGTCCTTGTCCTTGTCCTTGTCCTTGTCCTTGTCCTTGTCCTTGTCCTTGTCCTTGTCCAGCACCTTGTCCTTGTCCTTGTCCTTGTCCTTGTCCTTGTCCTTGTCCTTGTCCTTGTCCTTGTCCTTGTCCTTGTCCTTGTCCTTGTCCTTGTCCTTGTCCTTGGCCTTGGCCTTGGCCTTGGCCTTGGCCTTGTCCTTGTCCTTGTCCTTGTCCTTGTCCTTGTCCTTGTCCTTGTCCTTGTCCTTGTCCTTGTCCTTGTGCCAGCACCTTGTCCTTGTCCTTGTCCTTGTCCTTGTCCTTGTCCTTGTCCTTGTCCTTGTCCTTGTCCTTGTCCTTGTCCTTGTCCTTGTCCTTGTCCTTGTCCTTGTCCTTGTCCTTGTCCTTGTCCTTGTCCTTGTCCTTGTCCTTGTCCTTGTCCTTGTCCTTGTCCTTGTCCTTGTCCTTGTCCTTGTCCTTGTCCTTGTCCTTGTCCTTGTCCTTGTCCTTGTCCTTGTTCTTGTCCTTGTGCCAGCACCTTGTCCTTGTCCTTGTCCTTGTCCTTGTCCTTGGCCTTGTCCTTGTCCTTGTCCTTGTCCTTGTCCTTGTCCTTGTCCTTGTCCTTGTCCTTGTCCTTGTCCTTGTCCTTGTCCTTGTCCTTGTCCTTGTCCTTGTCCTTGTCCTTGTCCTTGTCCTTGTCCTTGTCCTTGTCCTTGTCCTTGTCCTTGTCCTTGTCCTTGTCCTTGTCCTTGTCCTTGTCCTTGTCCTTGTCCTTGTCCTTTATCTTGTCCTTGTGCCAGCACCTTGTCCTTGTCCTTGTCCTTGTCCTTGTCCTTGTCCTTGTCCTTGTCCTTGTCCTTGTCCTTGTCCTTGTCCTTGTCCTTGTCCTTGTCCTTGTCCTTGTCCTTGTCCTTGTCCTTGTCCTTGTCCTTGTCCTTGTCCTTGTCCTTGTCCTTGTCCTTGTCCTTGTCCTTGTCCTTGTCCTTGTCCTTGTCCTTGTCCTTGTCCTTGTCCTTGTGCCAGCACCTTGTCCTTGTCCTTGTCCTTGTCCTTGTCCTTGTCCTTGTCCTTATACATTTCTTGTTTTTGGTCCATTGGAGTTCCTTCCCACCAAGAGAAACATTTATTTTACATTTTTGTGTGCTAGGCTTTATACGGACAGCCTATACCACACCTTCAAACTCAGTGCACATCATTATCAAGTTGGTTATTGTAGCACCATGCTGGGGGCCCAGCATACTCGAACACAAGGTGTTGCCCCTCTTAGCAGCGTGGGTGGGTGGGTGGGAGCTGAAAAGAGGCCTCCCTACGTCCCCTACACCACTCTAAGTACTGACTATCATTCACATTGCGCCACGCAGGCCTGCCGGCTGGCGCAGGTACAAGGTGTACTGACTGCCAATCACAGTTGCGCCACGCCTGGCGGCTGGCGCAGGTAACAAGGTCTAGTGACGTACGTTAGAAGCTACCTAGGCCTGCACTCCGGAACCACACTCAGCCTAGGCACAAAAAGGGCCGGCCGGTGCAGTACCCTCGTGACAAGCGCTAGTCTTACGCTACCTACGGCAGGTCGGTCCCCTTTGAGCCCGTCCACGCGTCATATATAAAATGAGCGAAGCTCAGCAAGTCCTTGTCCTTGTCCTTGTCCTTGGCCTTGGCCTTGTCCTTGGCCTTGTCCTTGTCCTTGTCCTTGTCCTTGTCCTTGTCCTTGTCCTTGTCCTTGTCCTTGTCCTTGTCCTTGTCCTTGTCCTTGTCCTTGTCCTTGTGCCAGCACCTTGTCATGGTCCTTGTCCTTGTCCTTGTCCTTGTCCTTGTCCTTGTCCTTGTCCTTGTCCTTGTCCTTGTCCTTGTCCTTGTCCTTGTCCTTGTCCTTGTCCTTGTCCTTGTCCTTGTCCTTGTCCTTGTCCTTGTCCTTGTCCTTGTCCTGCTCCTTGTCCTGCTCCTTGTCCTGCTCCTTGTCCCGCTCCTTATCCTGCTCCTTGTCCTGCTCCTTGTCCTTGTCCTTGTCCTTGTCCTTGTCCTTGTCCTTGTCCTTGTCCTTGTCCTTGTCCTTGTCCTTGTCCTTGTCCTTGTCCTTGTCCTTGTCCTTGTCCTTGTCCTTGTCCTTGTCCTTGTCCTTGTCCTTGTCCTTGTCCTTGTCCTTGTCCTTGTCCTTGTCCTTGTCCTTGTCCTTGTCCTTGTCCTTGTCCTTGTCCTTGTCCTTGGCCTTGTTCTTGTTCTTGTTCTTGTCCTTGTCCTTGTCCTTGTCCTTGTCCTCGTCCTCGTCCTTGTCCTTGTGCCAGCACCTTGTCCTTGTCCTTGTCCTTGTCCTTGTCTGGGTCCTTGTCCTTGTCCTTGTCCTTGTCCTTGTCCTTGTCCTTGTCCTTGTCCTTGTCCTTGTCCTTGTCCTTGTCCTTGTCCTTGTCCTTGTCCTTGTCCTTGTCCTTGTCCTTGTCCTTGTCCTTGTCCTTGTCCTTGTCCTTGTCCTTGTCCTTGTCCTTGTCCTTGTCCTTGTCCTTGTCCTTGTCCTTGTCCTTGTTCTTGTCCTTGTGCCAGCACCTTGTCCTTGTCCTTGTCCTTGTCCTTGTCCTTGTCCTTGTCCTTGTCCTTGTCCTTGTCCTTGTCCTTGTCCTTGTCCTTGTCCTTGTCTGGGTCCTTGTCCGGGTCCTTGTCCTTGTCCTTGTCCTTGTCCTTGTCCTTGTCCTTGTCCTTGTCCTTGTCCTTGTCCTTGTCCTTGTCCTTGTCCTTGTCCTTGTCCTTGTCCTTGTCCTTGTCCTTGTCCTTGTCCTTGTCCTTGTCCTTGTCCTTGTCCTTGTCCTTGTCCTTGTCCTTGTCCTTGTCCTTGTCCTTGTCCTTGTCCTTGTCCTTGTCCTTGTCCTTGGCCTTGGCCTTGGCCTTGGCCTTGGCCTTGGCCTTGGCCTTGGCCTTGGCCTTGGCCTTGGCCTTGGCCTTGGCCTTGGCCTTGGCCTTGGCCTTGGCCTTGGCCTTGGCCTTGGCCTTGGCCTTGGCCTTGGCCTTGTCCTTGTCCTTGTCCTTGTCCTTGTCCTTGTGCTTGTCCTTGTCCTTGTCCTTGTCCTTGTCCTTGTCCTTGTCCTTGTCCTTGTCCTTGTCCTTGTCCTTGTCCTTGTCCTTGTCCTTGTCCTTGTCCTTGTCCTTGTCCTTGTCCTTGTCCTTGTCCTTGTCCTTGTCCTTGTCCTTGTCCTTGTCCTTGTCCTTGTCCTTGTCCTTGTCCTTGTCCTTGTCTGGGTCCTTGTCCGGGTCCTTGTCCTTGTCCTTGTCCTTGTCCTTGTCCTTGTCCTTGTCCTTGTCCTTGTCCTTGTCCTTGTCCTTGTCCTTGTCCTTGTCCTTGTCCTTGTCCTTGTCCTTGTCCTTGTCCTTGTCCTTGTCCTTGTCCTTGTCCTTGTCCTTGTCCTTGTCCTTGTCCTTGTCCTTGTCCTTGTCTGGGTCCTTGTCCTTGTCCTTGTCCTTGTCCTTGTCCTTGTCCTTGTCCTTGTCCTTGTCCTTGTCCTTGTCCTTGTCCTTGTCCTTGTCCTTGTCCTTGTCCTTGTCCTTGTCCTTGTCCTTGTCCTTGTCCTTGTCCTTGTCCTTGTCCTTGTCCTTGTCCTTGTCCTTGTCCTTGTCCTTGTCCTTGTCCTTGTCCTTGTGCCAGCACCTTGTCCTTGTCCTTGTCCTTGTCCTTGTCCTTGTCCTTGTCCTTGTCCTTGTCCTTGTCCTTGTCCTGCTCCTTGTCCTTGTCCTTGTCCTTGTCCTTGTCCTTGTCCTTGTCCTTGTCCTTGTCCTTGTCCTTGTCCTTGTCCTTGTCCTTGTCCTTGTCCTTGTCCTTGTCCTTGTCCTTGTCCTTGTCCTTGTCCTTGTCCTTGTCCTTGTCCTTGTCCTTGTCCTTGTCCTTGTCCTTGTCCTTGTCCTTGTCCTTGTCCTTGTCCTTGTCCTTGTCCTTGTTCTTGTCCTTGTGCCAGCACCTTGTCCTTGTCCTTGTCCTTGTCCTTGTCCTTGTCCTTGTCCTTGTCCTTGTCCTTGTCCTTGTCCTTGTCCTTGTCCTTGTCCTTGTCCTTGTCCTTGTCCTTGTCCTTGTCCTTGTCCTTGTCCTTGTCCTGCTCCTTGTCCTTGTCCTTGTCCTTGTCCTTGTCCTTGTCCTTGTCCTTGTCCTTGTCCTTGTCCTTGTCCTTGTCCTTGTCCTTGTCCTTGTCCTTGTCCTTGTCCTTGTCCTTGTCCTTGTCCTTGTCCTTGTCCTTGTCCTTGTCCTTGTCCTTGTCCTTGTCCTTGTCCTTGTCCTTGTCCTTGTCCTTGTCCTCGTCCTCGTCCTTGTTCTTGTCCTTGTGCCAGCACCTTGTCCTTGTCCTTGTCCTTGTCCTTGTCCTTGTCCTTGTCCTTGTCCTTGTCCTTGTCCTTGTCCTTGTCCTTGTCCTTGTCCTTGTCCTTGTCCTTGTCCTTGTCCTTGTCCTTGTCCTTGTCCTTGTCCTTGTCCTTGTCCTTGTCCTTGTCCTTGTCCTTGTCCTTGTCCTTGTCCTTGTCCTTGTCCTTGTCCTTGTCCTTGTCCTTGTCCTTGTCCTTGTCCTTGTCCTCGTCCTCGTCCTTGTTCTTGTCCTTGTGCCAGCACCTTGTCCTTGTCCTTGTCCTTGTCCTTGTCCTTGTCCTTGTCCTTGTCCTTGTCCTTGTCCTTGTCCTTGTCCTTGTCCTTGTCCTTGTCCTTGTCCTTGTCCTTGTCCTTGTCCTTGTCCTTGTCCTTGTCCTTGTCCTTGTCCTTGTCCTTGTCCTTGTCCTTGTCCTTGGCCTTGGCCTTGGCCTTGTCCTTGTCCTTGTCCTTGTCCTTGTCCTTGTCCTTGTCCTTGTCCTTGTTCTTGTTCTTGTTCTTGTTCTTGTTCTTGTTCTTGTTCTTGTTCTTGTTCTTGTTCTTGTTCTTGTTCTTGTTCTTGTCCTTGTCCTTGTCCTTGTCCTTGTCCTTGTCCTTGTCCTTGTCCTTGTCCTTGTCCTTGTCCTTGGCCTTGGCCTTGTCCTTGTCCTTGTCCTTGGCCTTGGCCTTGGCCTTGGCCTTGGCCTTGGCCTTGGCCTTGGCCTTGTCCTTGTCCTTGTCCTTGTCCTTGTCCTTGTCCTTGTCCTTGTCCTTGTCCTTGTCCTTGTCCTTGTCCTTGTCCTTGTCCTTGTCCTTGTCCTTGTCCTTGTCCTTGTCCTTGTCCTTGTCCTTGTCCTTGTCCTTGTCCTTGTTCTTGTCCTTGTGCCAGCACCTTGTCCTTGTCCTTGTCCTTGTCCTTGTCCTTGGCCTTGTCCTTGTCCTTGTCCTTGTCCTTTTGTTGCTTGGTTTTCTTGCGCCAACGGCCGTTGGAACCTGGAAATTAGGGTGTGATTTTTCTCGCGCCAACGGCCGTTGGAACATGGAAATTAGGGTGTGTTTTTTCTTGCGCCAACGGCCGTTGGAACCTGGAAATTAGGGTGTGATTTTTCTCGCGCCAACGGCCGTTGGAACCTGGAAATTAGGGTGTCATTTTCATTCGCCAACGGCCGTTGGAACCTGGAAATTAGGGTGTCATTTTCATTCGCCAACGGCCGTTGGAACCTGGAAATTAGGGTGTGATTTTTCTCGCGCCAACGGCCGTAAGAACCTGGAAATTAGGGTGTGATTTTTCTCGCGCCAACGGCCGTTGGAACCTGCAAATTAGGGTGTGATTTTTCTCGCGCCAATGGCCATTGGAACAAAGTACTGACCTTCCGGCTATCTCTTTGTTTTTTGCATGTGATCAGGGGCGTCCATCAAGGCAGAGAACGAACGAAGAACAGATGAGGTTGGGCCACAAGGTTGATCATGCGGCGGCGGAAGAGGAGGTCACAACATTTTTCGAGGACTGGTGCCAACGAGGTCAGGGGGACTTTTGGTCGGGGGTTGTGAGGAGCTTTGAGAGGAAGGGGCTGCTGACGACACGTGCTGGAAATGCGAAGCTCAGCATTTTGGACTCCTGGGAGCCAGCGCCATCCTCTCATGTGCACGACAAGAACCTAACTGACAGCATACAGGCGGCGTTTCATCTGCGGCAGAAGTTTCGTCTAGTGCCAGACGATGTCGACATCGTGGGGGGGTCCGCGATTGCGACTCAAGTACGGGTCTTTACGAACAACTTGTGCCAACTCCCGGAACTAATGAGGCATCGGACGGTGACGGTGCGGAATTGTAAGGGGCTCGCGCCGTGGTTCGTGGGGGCCGGCACAAGTCTGACGAAGGCAAAATGTGCCGTGCTGATCTTCCGGTTTGCGTGGCAGGTGCTGGCAGACCAGGAGCCCGATTCTTACAATGCCTGGCTGGAAGAGAATCCAGGGTTTTCTGACAAAATTAAAAAACTGACGGGGGAGGACAGTGACCGTGCCGTGCAGAGGTTCGGATACTTTCGTTCGCCAACGGCCGAGGAAGGGAGGGCCATTCTCCGGACGTACTCCAAGAAGGATATGGCGGCCGCGTGCTCGCAGGATTTGATCACCATGGACTTGAATCCGTCCGAGTGGTCAGATGCATCTGACCGTGAGGCAGTACTTGAGCTCACGAAGACCGCGTTGGGCTACATGCTCGACTACGACAAGCCTTTCGTGTTTGCGCAGTTTGCCGTGCTGGACGGCAACCACTACACGCAGATGTTGAAGTCCGTGATTTTTGAGGGCTCAGACGAGCAAGTGAGGACTGCGATAGCTGGCGAGATTGCGGGTAAACAAAAGGGCAAGTACGTGGAGACAACCGAGCAGGCGTTTGATTTGTGGAAGGGGTTGGTGAGGGACGCGGACAAGTTCATGTACACCAATCTGGACGTGCTCAAGGGCTGGGAGGTGGAGGGGGAAGCACTGATCCCGCCCATGAAGGACATGCGGACGCCAAAGGTAAATATAACGGATCGGGTGTGGGAACGTTTTAGGCACTAGATGTGATTTTTGTTCGCCAACGGCCGTTGGAACCTGGAAATTAGTGTGTGATTTTTCTTGCGCCAACGGCCGTTGGAACCTGGAAAATTGGGTGATATTTTTCTTGCGCCAACGGCCGTTGGAGTCTGGAAATTAGGGTGTCATTTTTCTTGCGCCAACGGCCGTTGGAGTCTGGAAATTAGGGTGTCATTTTTCTTCGCCAACGGCCGTTGGAACCTGGAAATTAGGGTGTGATTTTTCTTGCGCCAACGGCCGTTGGAACCTGGAAATTTGGGTGATATTTTTCTTGCGCCAACGGCCGTTGGAGTCTGGAAATTAGGGTGTCATTTTTCTTGCGCCAACGGCCGTTGGAGTCTGGAAATTAGGGTGTCATTTTTCATTCGCCAACGGCCGTTGGAACCTGGAAATAGGGTGTGATTTTTCTTGCGCCAACGGCCGTTGGAACCTGGAAATTTGGGTGATCTTTTTCTTGCGCCAACGGCCGTTGGAGTCTGGAAATTAGGGTGTCATTTTTCTTGCGCCAACGGCCGTTGGAGTCTGGAAATTAGGGTGTCATTTTTCATTCGCCAACGGCCGTTGGAACCTGGAAAATAGGGTGTGATTTTTTATGACAGTTTTTTTGTTTCAAACATTGTGACTCATGCATGCAGGGGAGAGAGGCGCACCGGAGGGTTGCCCTGATCGGAGGGGGGCTGAATGCAGAAGACGAGGCCGTTTCCAAAAAGTCGAGGGGGACGGCGCTGCTGGAAGTGCACAACTATTTCAAGACGCACATGGAGGAATCCTGGAATAAGCCGGAGGTGCCCCTGCAGGACCAGAAAGAAATATGGAATTTGATTCATGGAGTTTCAAGCAGCACTGAGAAGGCAAGGAAGGAAGGGGAGGGGGAGGAGGGTGGTGAGGAGCGGGTTGGAGGGCGTTTGAACGAGGGTGGTTTGTCCGAATCGGAGAAAACCCAAGTCTACGACTTCATCTCGGCTGTGAAGGATGAAACGATCACGTCGGACGGGAGTAGATGTGGAATACCGATTGAGGACAAGCTGGCCAAGGAGCTTGCAGAGTTTCTGGACATCGTGGCCGCGGACAAGCTGGACGGGGAGGGAAGGGTGATGAGGAAGGGGGGGGGATCAAACAGGAAGGGTGGAGGAGTTTAGCCCGCTTTCGATTATGGCCGTCTATCATGGCAACCGTGAAGGCCAAACACGTTCCTCCTCAGTGCTTGTATGACCTGACATACATGGCCAAGATCTTCTGGGAGGTGATGGTCCACCTTTTCATGATCTACAAGTCTGAATCTGGGAAGTACCCCAACGCACGCGACCTCGGCTGGTTGCCGATGCAGCCTTCGGAATCCGACAGCGCCCTTCAGAGGGTGGCCGATACGGTCGCTGTAGCTGCCAAGAGAATACTGTAAGGGTGGCTATCAGGCCAACTGGGAGGGACGATTCCACCTTCCCACTTGCACTGCTGGAGAGGACGAATTTGACGACCAAGAAGGAAACGACATGGGCAATCCTGACTGCGCCCGAACCCCCAACCGAGCAGGCTGTGGTGCCCCAACCCGTACAGCCTGTGGCGGGGGCTGTGGCGGTGACGGGGGCTGTGCCGGAGGAAGGCGAAGCCGAACATGCGGAGGCAGAGGACGTCCAGTCGGGTCGCCAAAAAAGGTTGGGGGAGAAGCGGGAACCCACGCGGAAGTTTGGGTCGGAGGAGATGGCATCCGAAATCGAGCAGCAGGGCCCGTGGACTTCTAAGGAAGTTTACGGGTCTGAGGGGGAGCCGATCTGTGAGTTCACTATGAAGACTTTCGCGTGGGAGACGGGCGACGGGCCGACACGGTTGGCTCAACTGGTAAAAAATGCAATGGAAGGGTTCGAATTTGTTTCGGGGAATAAGGATCGAGGGGAAGGGAACCGAGGAACGGCCGGATATCAAGAATGGGGTAGTGTTGCTGAATTTGGGACACCACGCCAAGCTGTGGGACGATAAGGAATTGTTGAAGGGTCACAAGGGTGCGTGGGTGGAGAAACGGGACTGGAAGGCGGCGGAGGATTGTGGAGATTTCAAGGGTGTGAAAGACGAATGGTCGCATGTATTAGGCGATTTGACGTCTCGGGGACGGGCCGGGGACGTCAACCCACCCGTGATCTTCATTGGGTCAAAGGAGCAGGTGGATGGGTTTAAGGTCCTTCTGAAGGTACTTGGGAAGCGGCCAGCGGAGGATTTTTCCAATCCCAACGGCCGTTCGGGCAAGGAAATTGCGGGTGGAGCCCAGAAGCGTCCGCTGGAGATGTCAGGCGGTGCCACCAAAAAGAAACGGCGGAAGCGCGCTGTCCAGGAGACCCCCGCGGCCGAAGACGTCTCAATGGGGACGCCCTACCCTCATGATGTCGGCGTTCTCCCGGAGGGGGATGATGAGGATGTCGGGTCACAGGGGGGTGATGATGGGGAGGGCGGTGATGAGGGGGGCGGGAATGAGGGTGGTGATAAGGGGGGCGGGTCGAAGGACGGAGAGGGGGGGGTTCGAAGGGCGGAGAGGGGGCGGGTCGAAGGGCGGAGAGGGGGGGGGTCGAAGGACGGAGATGGGGGGGGCGAAGGGCGGAGAGGGGAGGGGGTCGAAGGGCGGAGAGGGGGGCGGGTCGAAGGGCGGAGAGGGGGGCGGGTCGAAGGGCGGAGAGGGGGGCGGGTCGAAGGGCGGAGAGGGGGGCGGGTCAAAGGATGGAGAGGGGGGCGGGTCGAAGGGCGGAGAGGGGGGCGGGTCGACGGGGGCTGTTGAGGGGGGCGTGTCGACCGGCGCATCGGGTTCAGGGGGGGAGGGGGGGGAGGGGAGGGAGGCTCGAAGGGGAATTCGGGGGCGTCGGGGGGGGGATGTTGGGGCGTGCCGTCGACTACTGCAAAAAGCTCCTTTCGCCTGGCGGGCACGTTCGATCAAGAGCAACGGCTAGTCATCTGTCAAAGGGTAAGTTAATCTGAGTGAATATGGTCAGTTAAATTATGATGTTTGCATATTTCCAAGTTTGATTTGCGAATGTAATGATAACTAATTGCGCCGCTCGTCATTGCTTGTCCCACCCACAGGTGACGAGTCTGAAGAGGAGCGGCCAAAGGATGACGCGCATGGCGGCCCACCCAAAGGGTTTGAGGAAGATTCGGAAGAATCGGAAGAATCGGAACCTGAGGAGGAAGCGCCACCTGAGGAGGAAGCGCCACAAAGACGTGTCACAGTTACCGCAACCCAGCCCAAGCCACTAGACAAGAAAGTGCCACCACCAAGTTGGCAGCCTTGGATGGAGAATCTGGAAGGTGGTGGGGGGGGGGAAACGGCTCGTGCCCCGCTCGCCTGTTGGATGTCCGGTTTCGGTATTGTGCAAGCACGGTGGTGAATTTTGCCAGTATCGGAAGAACAAAAACAAAAACCATGATACGTTGTGGAAGCCCACGTGGGCTGCTGATTCGGTGGATAAACTCAATTCAGACCCAATGAAGCTGGTGCCTGATTTCCACGTCGACACGTTCCTGGTGCATGGAGTCGTTCGAAAGGTGGATACTAAAACGGGCGTGTGGTACATTAAATTTTGGGCAGAAGGGTGTGACGAAAAGGGAATCTGGATTAATAGGAAGCAGGGGACGATGCCCAACAGAATTTTCCCGGTACAACAAGACGAGATGCGGAACTGTTTCAAGCCACCTGAGGGAACGTATTTTCATACACCCGTTTGCTCACCATAGTCACCAGCATCTTTGTTAAAACAATAAGTAGATGCATACAGACAGGTAGCGGTTACAGAACCGCTATTAAGAACTCCTTAGGCATGGCTCGCGATTACCCGCGCAGACCAGGCCACCAAAGAGGGTGGGTGGGTGGGACAAGAAAAAAGACCACAACAATGTCACTACGCCGCCAAAGTAGTCAAACTGCCCTAGCACGGGGCTGACATCAGCAACCGAGCTTAACTTAACACGCCAACCTGAGAATGTAGCGACACCTACCGTACCACAAAAACAACAACCAATCAAATACCCTTTCCGAAAGGTTCTAATTATCATTCAACAAACCGGTTCAACAAACCCGGCCCTGTCAAACTTTAAGCATAAGATTGCAGTTCGAGATTGTAGCACAATAGGGCCACTGCCCCTACTAACAATTCCAGGTCGCCAGCCATTAGCCAAATCCGGTTACATCTGCCAAACCCGCCCGGTTCAGCCGACCATCCAGGCGGCTCCCGTGAGCGGCCTTATTCCCCGCCTCACTTCGAGAAACTCTTTTCAAAGAAATCCGATTCATACACCCGTTTGCTCACCATAGTCACCAGCATCTTTGTTAAAACAATAAGTAGATGCATACAGACAGGTAGCGGTTACAGAACCGCTATTAAGAACTCCTTAGGCATGGCTCGCGATTACCCAACCTCCCCTTCCTGGCCCTCCGGTCCGCTAAAGAAGCACCATTTCCTTTCCCGTCAAAAGCTGTCCTGTCGCGATGGGCGCTCTCCGTTGCCAGAAAACAGATTTAATTCCCAGCGACTGTGAATGCACAAAAATTCATGCACTGTCAATCGACACAGCTCGCATTTTTGACCCCACTCGGGGGCCCCCGCTGACCTCGTTGCCGACCTCTTCTCTGGTCCGCTAAGGGGTGCTGTCGCGGAACACAAAGTCAAAGCAAAAGCTGCTGACTGGCGCCGCTGATTCCAGCCGACGCCCAGTTTACAACTTTTTTGAAGAGCAACCAACCTAGTGCCGAGCACATAAACACTCCTTCCGTACAAAAAAGTGGAAATACCACTGATTACGAAATCAAGCTGGCTTTCAGCCCTTGCCTCCTGCGCCGAGGCTCCGTGTCCCACAACGGTGACTTAAATTTTTTACCCCCCCGAGCCGCGGCGGCCCTCAAGCCAAGCCCAACCCGGAATGCAAGCATTTCCAGGTACGAGACAACTCAAAGGCAGGCCAGCCTGCCGACAGCCCAACCCGGGGCGCAAGCATCCCCAGGTACGGAACCATCAAGCAAGCTAGCCCTTGCCCAACCCGGCCAGCTGGCCGTTTCTTTCAAACAAACCAGCCATTAAATAATGCATCAGCCCCCGCTTCGCATTTAAACCCCGATCACCCGGACATTAATTCCGGGCCAGTGGCAGCCATGAATCCCAACCGCCTTAAGCAGCCAGGGATCATGGATGCCGGAAATTTGGTTAACAAATTTTAGCCCCGCACCCATCCTGAGCGCAAGGCTGGTGAGGCACTTCTTGTACCGCCATAGCCTCAGCCGTCGGCGCTCAGCCAACGTTTACAAGAAAAAAGACCACAACAATGTCACTACGCCGCCAAAGTAGTCAAACTGCCCTAGCACGGGGCTGACATCAGCAACCGAGCTTAACTTAACACGCCAACCTGAGAATGTAGCGACACCTACCGTACCACAAAAACAACAACCAATCAAATACCCTTTCCGAAAGGTTCTAATTATCATTCAACAAACCGGTTCAACAAACCCGGCCCTGTCAAACTTTAAGCATAAGATTGTTTCGAGATTGTAGCACAATAGGGCCACTGCCCCTACTAACAATTCCAGGTCGCCAGCCATTAGCCAAATCCGGTTACATCTGCCAAACCCGCCCGGTTCAGCCGACCATCCAGGCGGCTCCCGTGAGCGGCCTTATTCCCCGCCTCACTTCGAGAAACTCTTTTCAAAGAAATCCGATGGAGTGGTGGATGGACAAGGGGTACTTTCCGGCGACCAGATCTTCCCCAGCGACCAGATCTTCCCCACGACTCCAAGATAAGGGGGGAGACCAAGCCGCAGGGGAGGGCAAACGAAAACCTAAAGGGAAGGCTGGCGGGCCGTCCGCTGGACGGGGTGTAAAGAAACGCCTGTTAGTAGGTATTTAGATAGCTTACTTGATCTGAACTCGTGTACATTTGTAAAGATCGATCTGTACATCTGTCTCCAGAGCATTCACTTGAATATTCAAAGTTCAAGTGGGAATTACTGGTTGGGTTGTGCACAGGCTTGTGCACAATTTTGGCAATCATTATAATTCGTTCTATAAATAGAACTCGCGGGGTCGTGGAGAGGGTTGTGCAATTGTAAATAATCTACAACTTGTCTCACTTGCTTACCCTCCGAGTCAGTGCTTTTAGTAAGGGTTTTTGTCCGCGTCAGCCTGGCTGACTTGCCGCCGTTGGCGGCGCGTCAGACGGCTGACTTGCCGCCGTTGGCGGCGCGTCAGACGGCTGACTTGCCGCCGTTGGCGGCGCGTCAGCCTGGGGGCTCACCAGCATTGCCGGACTGAGCCGATGCTGCTGCTGCACTGCTGGCTGCATTGCTATTATCATTCCCCCTTTTACTCTTGCTGCGGTTCAGCGCGATGGCTGCCTGGCCTACGCCAACAATGGCACGCGGACCAGGCGCAGGCGCTTTGGCCATGTCGGCGGCCTGTTTCGCCGGGCATGAAAAAAGCTGCGATCCCCCCAGATTTAAATTTTCCCAGTATTCCTTCCGGCGCCATCCCTTCACCCAAAAACTTCCAACCCCCTTACCCCCAGGTCGCTAACTTTGCTGGTTGACTATCGGACTAAACCATTAACGTTGTTAAATGTTGATACAATATTACTGACCCGGCCCGAAATTTCCCTACGCATCTAGTAATGGACAGAATTCTTTCTTATGCAAACATATCTACAGCGTTAATAAACACACCTGGAATTCGATTCAAAGCAATATGTAAATCAGGCAACCTCGCAACGCTTCATCAATCGGCTCATCAATCATATTCCTAAAACCTTTGCCATCATCGAGACATCGATCATTGCCAGTCGTCCTGGGTTACAACTTTAATTACATTCGTCTAGAACTCTCGTCACTCTCGCCGCCAAGCAGGCTAAGGGCCGGCGGGTCTGGCATGGGCATGATAACCGCCTAGAATCTTGAAGCATATCAACGAACAGACCTGAACTGGTGAACTTGCAATGAATTCGCAGATATCCAGTACGAAGTTGGCATTTCAGTAGACTTCAGTACATTAGTAGGTACCCACTATATACTGACCCTGCCTGACGCATAGAGTCGGTGCCCATAAGTAGGTAGTGACGTGCTGCCTGAATTTACGCGTCAGACGACTGACGTGCAGACAAAATTTACGCGGCAGTCGACTGACGCAGAGCCAAAATTTACGCGTCAGCTGTCTGACGCGCGGACGAAAAAGTCTGACGCGTCAGACACTGACGCGTCAGCGGCTGACGCACGCGTCCCGTTACTAAAAGCACTGCTCCGAGTGCATGACACTTTGACAAAAACAGCCAATTTTACCCCGACTTGAATAAATTTTAATAAATGTTAATAAATTTTAATAAATTTAAGCAATCTAGTAATGAAAAGTGCACGCGGAAAGCGCACCACTGACCAAATGGCATGAAATGGTAATGATTTCATGTGGAAACGCATTCACAATGAGCATCAATTGTCATGTATTTGTTGAAATGGCGTCTCCTCAAGTAATAAAATTTGGCATGGGTATTGTAGATTGATTGTGGGCCCCCCCGACTCGAAAACGCGGAAAAGATAACGGCAGGCTCGAGCTACCATGGTCCGGATTCTCCCGATTTCTGGCCTGCGCTGGTTGTCTCTTTGATAATTTCAATGCACAAGGCTACACATTTCCATCACCATTCATCTTCATCATCCTGAACGGCTCGAACACGCGGACAAGATAACGGCAGGCTCGAGCTACCATGGTCCGGATTCTCCCGATTTCTGGCCTGCGCTGGTTGTCTCCTTGATAACAGTGAAATAGTTTTGGTACGATACTGGATTTGAACACAGGACCTCTCGCACATGTGATTTTGCGGCTATAGGGGTCTCCTGATCCGAAGGCATCCCCAGCTATCAAAGAGACAACCAGCGCAGGCCAGAAATCGGGAGAATCCGGACCATGGTAGCTCGAGCCTGCCGTTATCTTTTCCGCGTTTTCGAGTCGTTCAGGATGATGAAGATGAATGGTGATGGAAATGTGTATCCTTGTGCATTGAAATTATGGCTGGCTTACGTGTGGAGCGACTAGATGACCTAGACGGTGGGGCCGGAAACAGCATGCTTGATCAGGGCGTGTGTTTCGAGCCTAACTGGCCGGGAGTGTCTAGTGGTGAGCACCACTGCTGCGATCGCTCTCCCACCATTTACGAGGAAATACCCGCAAATGGAAAACCACTGAAAAGGTCTAGCTAGTCAGTCATCACGTTAGCCATGCCATGATTCCAAACGTCCAAGAACTGCACACGGTGCAAAGGCAAAAAGCCGGAGGACAGCACTTTCAAATGTGCGGCGGGAACCAAAAGCCCGCGGATGCCAGAAAACATCGTGTTGCGGCAGCGACGCGACGATGTGGACAACGAATCCAGTGCCAAGCTCGGAACGGCCGCAAAGGAGATCTGGCATCACAGGGTTCAGATGTGCGGAGATACTATGCGATCCAGCCGGTCCACGACCTGTTTGTAGAGCTTGTGCCAAGGGGCAGCACCGAACAGATGTGGGTGACGTTGCAAAAAACATCGGACTTGACGGAGCATAATGGCTCGGTCATAGTCTTTGACCAATAAACGCTGCAAGAGTTCAACAAGAGTCGTGATGAAATCAACACGATAAGAACAAAGACGGGAAAAACGATGTAACTGAGAAAGAACAACACCATATTTTGCTGTGTGGGAAAGGAGACTGTGAATATCGGGGTAACGAATAAAAGGAATTTGCTGGTATTTAGGATCCTTGCGCTTATCATAGACAGCCGTACGCCAGCCCTTCTTGTTATGGGTAATGTTAAGATCGAGGTAATTGCAATGAGTATCCTCCGACGTGAGCTTTAATGTGAGGGACGCTTGCGGGTAGATGCCAGGCAGACCAGCGGTGATATACAAATGGGTTGCGAAATCAGGGTTGTCGAAAGCGATGACATCATCAATGTATCGACATGTATGGATAAAACGCCTGATGAGAACATCATCGTTTGAGGCAATGAGATTCTCCATGAATGCAAGCTCATAAGTGTATAGATAGAGGTTTGCAAGGAGCCCGGCACAGTTAGTGCCCATAGGGATGCCGATAGCTTGTTGGTATACATTGCCCGCAAAACAGATGAAGGTGTTATCAACAAGATAAGAGATCCAATGACAAGGTCAGCCTTCGTGATAATATAATTATAACCATCCCGCACGATAGCACCTGCCGCGATCCCTGAGAGCCACGTTGCCGTGGGCTTGGTCTGAGAAACACGCACGTGCAGGTGGTTGCGCCCGTGAGGCCTACGTGCATACAGACGAGTAAGGAGGCTATCTAAACGAGCTTTCAAATCGTGCAAATCTAGTGTGGTATATAGAGTGGTGAAATCATAGGTGGCTATGGGCATAGGTATACGTTTCTCTGCTGCTGTCTTAGAACGGCTAAGGGCGGCAAGGCGTAGGCGTACTTGGGCTGAGTCTATGACGATCCAACTACCAGCGCATTCATACCCGGCATTCGACAGCACCTCCACCCATAATGCATTGGCTTCGGGGAGAAGAGCATTCAAAGCATGGCAGATGAGTTTCGAGAGAGGCATCAGTGGGGCTGAATGCGACGCAGCAATGGTGCGCAAAGCAACAGGAGTTTTGTGCAGCTTAAGAGTGAGATACAGATATGGGAACGTAGTGGTGGTGGCGCGTCGCTGCCGCTTAAGGAATGCCCGAGCAAAAATGTTTTGGCTGTGCAGAAAAGCCCGATGAGCAGCAGTGATACTGGCGGTGGACTGTGCACGCTGAACATAGGTAGGGCTGGACGCCAACTCGTGTTGCAAAGTAGCAAGGTAGTGCTTCTTGCATATAAAAGCAAAGTTGTTGGCACTCTTGTCAACACACGTGATGATAAAGTCCTGCTTGAAGTGGTCAAGAAGTGCTTTATCTGTGGTGTTGAGCCAGGTGGTGCGGTGGACCTGCTGGAGACGGTAATCAAGCCTGGTGAGACGTGCATTGCATTCGTGAATGACGGCGCGAAACCACGGTTCCATGGCAAGGGGAGCAAGCTGTAGGTCCGTGCTCATGGCATTGCAGAATTTGCGCAGTGATGTGGAGAGCAGTGCATTCACCTCTTTGGCACACGTGCGCTGGACCCACGGCCGAAACTTGGTGCCTTTGGCAAAAAGGTCTACAAGCGTGTGGCTCGGCAGGATGCTGAGGTCAGCGGTCATGACGTGCTGTGAGGTGGGATCAAGGTACTTGAAATACCGTTGTTGTTGGCAGGGGCAGGGCCCTGCCAAGATGGTGGCCAGCTCGGTGGGCGTTGTATCGCGGCTGACCTTCCCGTTGCTGAAAACCATTTGTCCCAAGGTGGGAGAGTAATGCCAGGCGGCAATGGGAGTGCCGAAAGTGTTGCGCACCACGAGCGGCATCGCAGCCTGCACTTGCGGCAAATGCAGAATGTGTGGCAAACACAGCTCATCCATCGCAGCATGAATGAAAGGTGAGATCAGCAAACGGCGCGGACGCAGTGCATCTGCATTCCCATTGACACGGTGCCGAATGATACGTGAGAGAAGGCCTCGCAGACTAGTGGCATGGGAGCGGGGGACTTGCAGATCAGCTGGGGAGCACGACCCGACGGCAATGTGTAAGCTGGTAAGCTTCTTCAAGCTGCAGGCTTCGAGATAGGATGCATGAAAGTTGCCGCGTTGCATAAGCCGAGACATGTGACGTAAGCAGCGGAGACTGGTGGAGTAAAGGGAAGGATCGGTGGACACATGTGTGGAAGGTGGAGGGGCCGGGGTGACGCTGGGGGGATAGGGGCGATATGGGTGGAGATTGTGCTTCAGACGCCAGGCACGGATGAACATAAGAGGGCGGGGACGGAGGGGAGGCGGGCGGCGGCGAGACCGAGCTTTGAAACTCTTGCCTTCAATGCAAAAACCGTGGGGCAGAAATGCATGTAACATTCGTTTCCAAAACGTTTCCCGATGCCCTGCGGCTTTGCGAAAAGCGGCGCCGGTAAAGGTGCCGGGGACATGTTCCAAGGGGACGACTCGCCAATCCCACCACCCGTATAGCTATAGCCGAACTGCGAAAAAGCTCTTTACCAGAGAGCGGTGCAAGTGTGTCCGAAATTCTCCAATATTAAAATCATTGGATCGAATCTGACTAACAGTCCGTAATAACATGTATTAGCCGGTGCAAAAATGTTGTCTCCTTGATGTATTAGCCGGTGAAAAAACGGCTCCGAGTTTGGAGTTGGAGTTGGAGTTGGAGCTGGAAAGAGGCAAGCGGAGACCTGGCTCGATTGTCTAGCCATCGAGGCCCGCGTGGTGGGACTCGAGATCAGTAAGAAGACAGAGGCCCTGGAGGTCGGTCACGATAATTTCACTAGTGTTATCCGCCAGACCTCTTCCTCCTTGACGGCTCCCGTACGTGTCCTTTACCGGCCCAGCATCCCACTACTGGGCAGCCTGCTCCCCAGCAGCGTTGCTCATGTCGAGCGCATCACATCTCCCTCGCCTGGAAAGCTCTCCGCCAATACCGGGCCCTTAAGGGGAGGTGGCACCCCAAAAACCTTAAAAATTGACATATGGTAATATCACTTGAAATCCATTTGCACAACCCTAAGTTATGATTGGGGGCACTAAATGACATCTCTAGTGAGTTGTCCATGCACTTGTTGGGGGTACTACCCCCATATATACGCCAATAATGCGCTATAAATAGCAAAAGACGCTAATTAGGGCTGGGTATGCCCCAGCCAATGCACACATTTATTTACAAAACTGCCTGCAGCGTTTTTAGTTCCCTGAGTTTGTAGCTTGCTGAGCTATTTACATCATGAAAAGGGCAAAACCTCGAACAGTTATTAATTTCCCCGCAAAATGACCCTTTTTTTACCGGACATTGGGAATAACTTTTTATAAACACGTCAAAAAAATACTTTTTCCTGCAGCGAAAATCCGTCTAACAGGGGGACAACTGTGTTCCAAGTCCCAGGTCATTCCGACAAGTCTAGCTCAAGTTATAAGGTTTTGCGTGCTAAATCCTGAACATACGCTAAATGAGGTTTTTCTGTGTATAAGGCCACCTAGACATGATGTTTTCCATCCAAGAAGCCAAAAAACATGCCCAACTCGATCACACAACATAAGAAAAGGCTAGGCACCTCATCTGCCCTCCCCTGCCCTCAGCATGGCCAGCCTTGCCAGCGTGGGCATAGCAACACCATCGCTAGGCATACACGCACCAAGAGAGCATACACTAGCTCAGCCCAAGGTTACCATGTAAATTTATGCCAAGAACTCAGCAAGTATACGTGCAAAAACCTTAGAAAGAATGCCCAAGCAATAGAGGCAACTGCAGCCTGCAAACTTGGCAGCCAATCATACATGCTGTCTGCCAAGCATTCACATCCTATCCAGCTTGCCTTGCTGCACACATAGCAGGGAAGTCTCTATGGTTATAGCTCAAGGAAAGCAATGGAAACACCTATCTAATGCAATGCCACTCATGCAGTATGGCCAGCAAAAGAACCACTCTCACCTTCCTTTCCAACATGGCAATTTGCTAAGAAGCTGATGCCAGCTTGTTAGCCTCTAGGCACATGCCGGATGTCGTTACTAAAACAGGCGTGTCAGATCCGGCACATAACAAAGCGTCTGAGCAAGCTCATGTCCAAAGGATGATGGAAAACAAATGTCAACACATTACCAACAACTTGACCTCGGCGCCTTAAGCATGCCAGCCACAAACTACACGAAATTGTACGAAATTGCTAGGAATCTGACGATGCAACCGAAAGAAATGGAGCGCTTCCTGCAGGGAAACTGCCCGAAAAAAGGGCGAAAGGCCGACGTTAATGCACCTGCCTGCGTGGAAATGTTTCATGCATAAACTGGCACGCAAGCTCGAACAATAAAAGACATCATCCATTGACCAGGCGAACAAGGAAGGTGCGCCTTCCGTGAATACGTCGAAGGCGAAATGCGCAGGCCTGCGTAGGTTCTTACCTTGAATGCCGGAAATGTAAAAGAAACCGGGAAGCTTCGGCACAAACTCGACAACACCATTAAGTTAGCCTCATAATCGCTCTTTAGAGCCTACGTTGCCTCACAATCGCTGCCGTAAACCTGCATTAAATTTCATGATCCGCAAGAGAAATTATATCCTGGACCCCCGCGCCCGTAGCCGTTCGAGAAATTAGCGATATTGCAAACCGTAAACTTTCCGCCATGAAATGAGGTCATCGACTAATCTTCTGCGAAATTCATGCATTTTTTCTAGCTTTTTAGATGCCATATCGATTAATATTGCCTGAAGGCAAGCCGCCATGGCCACCTCCGCGAGGGTTGAGCGGTCCGGGCACACATTATACACCGTACGGACGGTACCGCGAATTTTTTGGCGCGGAAAATATTCGGCGCGCCACGTCCCCTTAAGCACCGGTCGATGCACGGCGTTAGTCCTCCGCTTAGCCGCGAGCAATTAACGAGGTAGCCATGGCTGACGGCGGCGCTCAGAACTTTTACGTTTGGGCACCGAATTCGGCCGTGAATATCACAATCGCTTCGTCTTTCTACTTAAGACGCACGTGTACGCTGATATCAATGAAATCTCGAAACTAAAACGCAATATTATGACGAGCAAACGAGCTCGACTACGCAACGCAGTCTGGCGGCTGCGATGAACCAAGAAAATTTGCCTATGTAGCTCCGGCTGTAGTTCCGCCCGGCCTCATGCAGTGCTAGGCAGCGGGGACACCACTCAAGCGTTAGAGTGCACTCGGCTCCAGAGGCCTTCCCCTCGGCATCTCCTGATCCCAACCGCAGTCGCCCAGCAGAATCGCGCCCATGAACAGAACCGCGCTGTCGGCCCCAACCTTTCAACGTCGACGATCACGACTGGACCAACATGGCCCTGTGCACTGCTATGAAGTGCATCTTTTACGGGGACTACGCCTCGCTTTACCTGTGCCTCCATCTCCACAGTGCTCATCGACCGCCTCATTCATCCGGACGGCACCTGGGTCAGCGGACCCGCCAGCTTTCTGTTCGGTTGCCCCGCCCGCAACTCGGCAGCACATGCTTCTCTGCTCCCTTCTCATGCGCTCTGATGGCGAGATCTGGGCTCCATCCATCTCCGCACCCACACTCCGCTCCATCCTTACGGAAGCCCTCCAGCAGCCCACGTGAAGTCCTCCCCTCGCTGCAGACGTGGCAGCAATGGGAGGCACGTTGGCTACTGAGCTCCCTCACCTTTCCACCACCCGGTCACCGGCCACCTCCACCCTCCTCGCCTCCACTTCCACTGCCGCCTCCACCTCGATCCACCGCCGACATCAAAGCCCAGCTCCTCGACATGGACCAGCGCCTCCAGGACAACGCCGTCGCCATTGTGAGTGCCTGCATATTAACACCGCAGGCCTCACCGCCCAGGCGGTGAAGGACATCGCCGCCCAGCCGGCATCTGCTGGCCCGCGGGCTAGCGATGCTCCTCCCACACAGACCTGGGCGGACCTGTTTTTAAAAGCACCACACCAGCTCCACCGCCTCCACCATCGCGGCACCGGCAGCTCAAGCAACAAACTCTCGACCTCCGCGAGGAGGCCGACCTCACCCAATGCAGCCACAATGTCATCGTCAAGCACTTCGACCGGCAGCCGGCAGGTGAGAACTCAGGGTCTCTCAAGTGCCATAGCATTTAAGCGCGACATTCTTGCCCCCATTAATTTTAATTGATTAATTAGGAGCATAACTGACTGCATCACTCCCCGGACAGGAGAACGGCTTTTGCGGATGACTGTAGGAGTAAGTTGGCGATGCCATGGTAACCGGAGACGTCCGTCCTATAGTCAGCAAAATTGGTGCGAGAGGTCCCCAGTTCGATTCCGGTCGGATTCATTTGCAGATCGCGTTTTTCCGCGTTTTCCGCGGCCCGGCACTAAACGCAAATTGTTTTCACCTTTGCGGAGTGCCTGATCAGAATAACTGACCGTTGGGAGTATATGTAGCACATAGCCCTTGAGAAGGGGCATATGGCCTATAATACTGGTTGTCTCCTTGATATAATTCATTCTAAGCTACTTCCTGCAAGGGTGGGAATGTAAACGACACTTGCTCTAGGTGCACCAGGGCACCTGCACCCCGGCCCCAGAGTCTCGGGCAACACCCAGCTAGCTAAGGGTCCGAGCCCGTCATAGGTGGGGAAGATCAGCATAGCTATCCAAGTCGCTCTACACGTAAGCCAGCCATAATTTCAATGCACAAGGATACACATTTCCATCACCATTCATCTTCATCATCCTGAACGACTCGAACACGCGGACAAGATAACGGCACTACGGCAGGCTCGAGCTACCATGGTCCGGATTCTCCCGATTTCTGGCCTGCGCTGGTTGTCTCCTTGATAGCTATACAAGCGCTAGAGCGTGGCATCTCAGCAGAGAGCAGCCCTCTGCATGGGCACATCATAACTTGATAAAGCTAGTAGGCATCATCTGGAGTGTGGCCGCATCATAGGCACACATGTACATGGCTAAATGAGACTCGTGAATCGGCAGCTGGTATAGCTCTAGCCTGTAGGCGGCTTACAGTGTACATGGCCACGGTCTATCTATTCTACACTACTACTGCTATATGGTGCTCACCCCTAGACACTCCCGGCCAGCTAGGCTAGAAACACACGCCCTGATCAAGCATGCTGTTTCCGGCCCCACCGTCTAGGTCATCTAGTCGCTCCACACGTAAGCCAGCCATAATTTCAATGCACAAGGATACACATTTCCATCACCATTCATCTTCATCATCCTGAACGACTCGAAAACGCGGAAAAGATAACGGCAGGCTCGAGCTACCATGGTCCGGATTCTCCCGATTTCTGGCCTGCGCTGGTTGTCTCTTTGATATTCCCCTAAGCTGGGGCGTCTGGAGTCGTTGGGGCCGCGGGGGTCGCATGCCAGGGCTTGTGGCCGACGTAGATGGCCGCCCCCTTCCATGCAGTACACCGGTTGCCCCGCCTTGACCAGTCTGCCGGAGCTGGAGGTAGGTCGGCCATAGTCACATCAATCCGGCGCAGCGCCGGTAGGTTCCCCGGTAATTCCCGCGCGAAAGTTGACGAAATTCGGTGCGCGCGTGCAATGTTGACTGAAATTCGGTGTGCACGGCTATGGTAGCTGAAAATTTATTGCTCACGGAATACGAAGCCATTGTGTACCGGATTTCGCTTGTTCGAACGGCATTGTCATAGGGAAAAATAATATTCACAAAAAAACTCGCGAAACGCTGCTGTATTGGGTGTGAACGAGGACAAGCACGCAGTTGGCGCAGTTTTTGCTCGCCGTCCGACCAGCCCCGTGCATCTTTAAGGTAAGGTCTCGTTGCCCAAACTACTTGACGGTGGAAGCGAACACGTTCTACCAGTTCCTTACATCATTTCAAAGAAACCCAGCGTAGGATTTCCCTTAATTTTGCGTTTCCGATTTTTACGCCCCTTCCGCGAAAAAGTGAGAATTATAGGAGCGCTGACAGGGGCAACACTGCATGTCGTGCTTTTAATCGCTTTTACGTCTTTTCTTGCAGCTATATGACTTCGCTTGGGCGCAGCAACATCGCCCGGTGTTTATCCTGCGGGCGGGGCTTGCTGGCCCCGTCCGGAGTGTGCTCGGGTGCGGGAAAAACCACAGCTACTGGTTTATAACGTCGACAACCCCCCATTTTCTGGTCATTAACCGGCGTATTCTTGTGGTTTAAGCTTCCGGCGACGGGCGAAAAGAGCTCTTACCATGACGGCATGCTCTGGGGAGGCGTTCCGAGAAGGACTGGGGCGGGCAGGCAAATTTACACGCGACAGTGCCCGCACGTCGCCTGCGCACCCCGGCGTACAAGGCAAAGCGCAGTGTTTCCCTCCTGGACGGCCCATCGCTGCCTTTGCCGGGCGGCATGTTGGGGAGGCGGCTCCTTCTTCCTTTCTTACCGCCCGTTTCATAGTTCATACCCCGTGAGTTTCCCAACGGAGGCGTGTTAATGATGAGCGGCTGCATGCATGAATGAACGGGTGTATGAATGAGGGAGGGGGGAGGGAGGGAGGAGGGAGGGAGGGAGGGAGGGAGAGGAGGGAGGGAGAGGAGGGAGGGAGGGAGGGAGGAGGGAGGGAGGGAGGAGGAGGGAGGGAGGGAGGGAGGAGGAGGGAGGAGAGGAGGGAGGGAGGGAGGGAGGGAGGGAGGGAGGGAGGGAGGGAGGGAGGGAGGGAGGAGGGAGGGAGGGAGGGAGGAGGAGGGAGGGAGGGAGGGAGGGAGGGAGGGAGGGAGGGAGGAGGGAGGGACGGAGGGAGGGAGGGAGGGAGGGAGGGTATGTATGACTGCGTGCGTGCGTGCGTGCGTGCGTGCGTGCGTGCGTGCGTGCGTGCGTGCGTGCGTGCGTGCGTGCGTGCGTGCGTGCGTGCGTGCGTGCGTGCGTGCGTGCGTGCGTGCGTGCGTGCGTGCGTGCGTGCGTGCGTGCGCGTGCATGCGTGCGTGCGTGCGTGCGTGCGTGCCTACGTGTATGCATGGGTGGGTGGATACATGTGTATGTGTGTGGGTGGGTGTGGGTAAGGGATCGACGTGTGTGTGTGTGTATGTGTGTGTGTGTGTGTGCTTCTCTGCTTAGGCGTTGGAGCACACGCATGCACTGGAGGAAGGGGGTGATGAAAACCCAGACGAACTGTCGCACCCACCCCTCCACCTTCACCAAGCGTAAGGCCAAGCGTGCCATGGGGGTAGGGTAGCGGACGCAAGTCACCAACGTCAGGGTGCTCACCAGGCTGGTGGATGAGAAGATGGGGGGCAGGCCCCTGTCAGATGCAGAGAAGAAGAAAAGGAAAAGGATGCAGCAGGGCCGTGAGAACGTGTCCCCGGGTGTGGCATTAGCCACTATATAGCTAGCTAGCTGGCTAGAGCTGTGTTATTAATGCATTGTACTATAGGCATGTGCCCCCAAGTATGCCTTCCTGCATTGTAAATATGATGCATAATGTAATGATGTGTTGTTTGGAACCTTCTGTACACCAAGGTGGAATGATTGCCATGAAACCCTTGTAAGAACAATAGAAAGCTGCTTTTTCTGTGGTATTTACGCTAGCATCTGTCACCAGTTTGTCATCCAACCAGCCTGAAGCTTTGTGGGCAGGCTGCATGGGATGTGTTTCGAACATGTGCCAAGTCCCAGGTCCAACTGAGTTCATTTGATGTCATTATATATGCAAATGTGTGATGAAACCCTTGGAAAACCATGAAAAACTGCATTTTGGGGGTATTTATGCTAGCATCTGTCACCAATTTGTCATCCAACCAGCCTGAAACTTTGTGGGCATGCTGCATGGGATGTGTTTAGAACATATGCAAAGTTCCACGCCCAACTGAGTTCATTTGGTGTCATTATATATGCATATGTGTGATGAAACCCTTGGAAAACCCTGAAAAACTGCATTTTGGGGGTATTTATGCTAGCATCTGTCACCATTTTGTGATCCAACCAGCCTGAAACTTTGTGGGCATGCTGTATGGGATGTGTTTATAACATGTGCAAAGTTATAGCCCCAACTGAGTTCATTTAGTGTCATTCATATAGGCATGCATGCCAGAAAGTGCTAAAAGTGCGGTATTTTATGCTAGCAAATGTCACCATGTTACCATGGTGCCGACTCCCAAAAAAAATTTTGACCACATGGCATCATAAGATATCTGATTAGGTACCTTGGTGCCAAATTTGAGGCCAAACTGACTATTAGCCTATCTTGAAATAATTACCAGGGAACCAAAACGCGTTTTTGGATTGATGTGGTAGCTCCCACAGTTTGCCGGATCGTTAGCCTGTCCTTTTAGCTAGCCGCGCCCGATTGCAGCTGTGGCATGCCTTTGGCATGAAGGAGACTGGGGGTCTCTGCCCTTTCTCCTGTAGTGCACACACAGGGATTAAAAGCACTTCGGTGCTCCGTGACTCCCCAACGGGAGCACGAGTTTAATTAATTAATTAATTAATTAATTAATTAATAGTAGCTCCCGTCGCCGTTGAGTGCTGCGCGAGGGTCAAGTCGTCGTCAAGGCACCTGAAGTGAGTCAAGATTCTAGCTCGAGCCGCTTGCGGCCGGGCGTCTGAGAAAAGAAATCTTGTCCGCCGGGTTCTTAAAGGTGAGGAGGAGCGGGGGCGCCCCTGCCTTTCCCCGCGCGCGGGGAAGGCGGTGGGCGACCAGCTCGATCTCACCATTGAGGCCCATGCGACCAAGGATTTCTCTCTCAAACGCACGCGTAAGCTTCTCGGAATTCTCACCCTCCTCCATGTCGAAGTTCTTGACGATGACGTTGAGGCTACGCTTGGCGAGCTCGGCCTCCTCGCGGAGGTCGAGCGTCTGCTGCTGGATCGAGCTGTGCTGCGACGGCCGGCGGAGGTGATGGACTCAGGTGGTATGCTGCTTAATAAGCATGTCCGCCCAGGTCGGGATGGGAGGAGCATCGCCACTGAGCCAGCCGGCCAGCAGGGGCTGGCTTGGCGGCAATGTCCTTCACCGCCTGGGAGGTGAGGCCGGCGGTGTTAAATTGCAGGACCTCGATGGCGATTGCATTGTCTGGTGCTGGGCGATGTCGCGGAGCTGGCTGGGCGGTGATGGAGTCGGTGGAGGCGGAGGGGGGGGGGGGGTGGAGGCGAGGAGGGTACGTGGCAGTGGCGGTGGGGATGGTGGGGAGCTCAGCAGCCAGCGTGCGACCCACAGCTGCCACATCTGCAGCGAGGGGCGTCACGTGCTGTGATATGGCTGCGTGGAGGTGGGTGACGGAGGGTGAATTCGGTCAAGGGGACGGGTTGCCTGGAGAGGTCCGCGGAACAGCGCTGAAGGATGGAAAAGAGGGCGGCAAGCCGGCTGAAGGCGCGCCGGGTCGCGACCAGCCAGACAGGTCAGCTGCGCGGAGCTGAAACTGGCCGTCAGACTGGCTGCAGAAGCGTTTGTGGCGTTGGACTGCGCTGGCGCCTGCAGCCTGGTCAAGAAGGGAGGCATACGACCAATAAAACAGGAGCTCCAGTATCCGGATGTGTGGCCTGTCGAAATAGCCGGGTCTGTTGACGTCGAAGGTGGAAAATAACTCGTCAACGTCAAAGTCGTACTCAGACCAGCTAGGTTCGGTTGGGCGGCTGCGTTTGGGCTCGGGCGAGGCTGATCAAAGGCGAGGCATGAAGCCCGGGAGGGTGCTGGGCGACCACCAGTGCGCGCGACTAGTGTCACCGCTGCCTGCCGGACCTGAGGGCGAAGCTGCAGCCGGAGCTGCAGACGTATTTTCATTGCCGAGCGCAGAGTCCAGGCTGCGTTGCCACGAGGAGCGTTTGCTCGTCATATATTGCGTAATACGGCTTTGGAAAATTATATCAGCATGTGCGTCTTAGAAAGAAGAAGCGATTGTGATATTCACAGCTGAATTCGGTGCTCAAACGTGAAAGTTATTAGCTCCGCCGTCAGCCATGGCTACCTCGTGGCTCGTGTGGCAGCACCCATATGCAACTGAGCAACTCGATCACTGGACCGGATGAGGCGGTTGATGTCGTTGAGATGGAGGCACAGGTCGTAAAGCAAGGCGTAGTCCGGCCCCAAAGAAGAGGCAATTCATGCATGGCAGTTGCCGGGGACATGTTGGTCGTGATCGTCGACCTTGGAATGTTGGGGCCGAAAGAGCGGTTCTGTTGGGCGCGATTCTTCTGGGCGACTGCGTTTAGGATCAGGCGATGCCGATGGCGAGGCCGCAGGAGCCGAGTGCACTACCAACGCTTGAGTAGTGGCTTCGCTGCCTGGCAGGCCGGGCGGAACTACAGCAGCAGCTGTCCAGAGCTGCAGGCGAATTTTCTTGGCTCATCACAGCCGCCAGGCTGCGTTGCGTAGTCGAGCGTTTGCTCGTCATAATATTGCGTTATAGTTGCGGAGCCCCCCCCCCCCAAGCGGAAGGGGCGCTTTGCTGAGTACGGATTATAGGGTTTTCTAGATTAGATTAGCTTAGAGTTAGATTAGTTCGGTTTCGCGGCTTTGCTCCCCCCCTCCATCCATCCACGGGAATATGTGCTACATGATCTCCCAACGGAGTCATGTTATAATTTAATTTAATTTTTTTTTAATAGTTGCGGAAAAATATATCAGCGTGTGCGTCTTAGAAAGACAAAGCGATAGTGATCTTCACGGCCGAATCTGGTGCCCAAACGTAAAAGTTATCAGCTCCGCCGTCAGCCATGGCTACCTAGTGGCTCGTGGCTCGTGGCTCGTGGCTCGTGGCCGGCTCGTGGCTCGTGGCTCGTGGCTCGTGGCTCGTGGCTCGTGGCCGGCTCGTGGCTCGTGGCTCGTGGCTCGTGGCTCGTGGCTCGTGGCTCGTGGCTCGTGGCTCGTGGCTCGTGGCTCGTGGCTCATGGCTCGTTATGTTCGTCCCATGCCCCCTTCTTGCTGTGCATCAAACAGGGATGAAAGGTACCTACTCAAAAGTTGGTACCCCGTGACTCTCCCAACGGCGGCGCGGGAATTCATGAACGAATGAATATATGCATGGGCTGTACATTTGAATACATATAAATGCTTTTTGCACTCATGAAATGCAGGCACTCGATGAATTCTCATGCACTGTTGCGTGCCCAGACAGGACTCCAGGTCAAGTTGACAAGCTGGTCATTGTGGCCACCACCAGCTCAGCTCTTGTCTAACAGTCAGCGGCCAGACCGCTGTGAAGGTCACAAGATACTCGGGGCTTGCCTGCAGTGGCACCCGCAGAAGGGAGGGATCAACTTTCCTGAAAACGCAAGACCTTGTGCAAGAGGTGCTAGCATGATGAAATTTAGCTCTTGGTATGAAAGCATCTCTCTATAGTGTTCTGTAGGTGATATACCTAACTAGTTAGCATCTCCCAGTCGTGTTCTGTAGGTGATATACCTAACTAGTTAGCATCTCCCAATCAGTTTTCTGTAGGTAATATAGTAGTAACTAACTAGTTAGCATCTCCCAATCGTGTTCTGTAGGTGATATACCTTACTAGTTAGTATCGCCCAATCAGTTTTCTGTAGGTAATATAGTAGTAACTAACTAGTTAGCATCTCCCAATCGTGTTCTGTAGGTGATATACCTAACTAGTTAGTATCTCCGTATCGTCAGTATCGTGTCATGTGTTGGCTCTCCACCACGGCGGCCCAGCCTCATAAACAGGGCCACCTTTCCAAGACAGCTCCACCGCCTTCAAACCGATTGCCGTAATCGTCATCGCGTTCGCTTGTTTGACGCGCCGATAGCTGGCATCCTCCTCACCAGCCTCCTCACCACGTGAGCGAAAGCTGGCCATGGTGCCGGTCCCCTCCGTGTCCATTGACCCAGTGCTCATCACATTGGGTCTGCTGTCGTGAAGTAGCAGCCCCGACTGCAGTGGACGTGGGAATATCGAAGATAGCAAGGGAGGCCCGTACATCTTGTCCCCCAGGAGCGGGCACCCCTCCACTGCCAGCTGGCCCCGGATCTGTGGCGAATGGGCCACATGGCGACAGTGACAGGCAGTACAAGAAAGCACACAGTATGGCTCTCAGCCAAACTATCCCAACATGTATCGAAGTCTTACAAGCAAACCCTTCCCCTGGCCTAGTCATACAAAAGGCACAGCATGGTGCGCTATAGTAGCACGAGAAGAGCTTAGACGATTTGGCTTCAAGAGGCCATGTTTAATTTCTAACAAGACTGATGATCCCTGGTAGTTCCCACACCTTCCAGGCGGGGTCGCTGACATAGTCCAGAGCCCAGGCACAGTTTAAAGACCCACCAGATACGTGCACAACCCCTTGTGAGGCATAGCTTACACATCCGCAAAGGAACCTCATACCTCGGGCTGGTTGTCCCATTATAAATGAAACCATCACCTATACCGTCCCTTGACATGATGGCATGACAGGAATGATGCATCCCTATCATGCTGGACCGCACAAACAGGTTTTCTTGAAGGACCGGATAGCGCATACAAAAAGCTTTGCTGTTCCCATTACCCTTCCCGTTTATGGATGATGTCCCGTGGTCATGCATCCTCGTCACCGGTCGCGCCAGGACGGATTAGCCATGCAATCCTATACCTACAGAGTGAATAAACCCTGCATGTTTCAAACGATGTCGCGGTGCGCATCATGATCACATCATGCATCATCATCTTGGCAGACCAAAACAGTTTGCGAGCTGCTAGCCCCCACTGCTGGCAACACCCCACACGCTCCCACCCCACCTGGTGCGTTCGAGGGTGCCCAGATGCCCCCACTTAGTGCGTTCAAGGGTGTACCAGGTAGCATCCACACCTGGTGGGTTCTTCCGGTGCCCAGTCGTATGAGGGACTCGCATAGCAGCAGCGCGCTGTCACCATCGCAACCACCTCCGCCCACGCCCGCGTCATAATGGACAGCAGCTGGAGCGCGCTCGGGCCACCCTGGCACGTGCTCAAGTACGGCACCGCGAGAGCCTGGCAGGGATGGCCCACAGAACAGCTCGTCGGCCTCGCAGCCAATGTCTCGCAGGACTGAGGCAGGTGGGAGCGCCACCTGGCGCTGCCCGAAGATGTACAGGTCGCAGCGCTTCCATCGGGGGTCTCCTGGGGGAGCTGAAATGGCCAAGTCCAGACAGGCAGGTGCGCACGTTGACGTGCATGCATCCAATTGGTCCACCACTCGGCCACGCAGTTTATGTTCCCAAGGTCCTCTATGATGCCCGTACGCAGGCTACTATTTTGTAGTATGTGATAATACATACCTGTCCATGACCGCTGTTTTGAACCAATGCCTGGTTGGAGCAGCCATTATGTGGGGATAATGGCTTATGGCAGGACATGAGCAGGGGCTGATGGCACAACAACAGTCGAGAGGTGTGACCACTCCACGTCGTTGACTGCTTCTCCAGACACCCCCCCCCCCTCACCCCCCCCTTCCAAGTCGCGACCACAGGTCCTGACGTCTCCCACCTTTCGTGCAGGGTTCCAGACACCGCAGCGTGTGGCGGTGCTCCGGGAAAGTATGTGAATTATGTGGATCCAGCTTGGTCGTGGCGCCCTGCTAACATCAACATGAAATGAAATGTGCCCAGGCCAGCACAGACGATGAAGCCATCCCACCATGTCCACGACAGTGTGACCCGCTGCAACAGCGTGCACAACTGCACAGGCATGCGGGTTCATGCACTAATGCTGCGTACCCGACCGAAGAAACGTCTGGGGCGCTCGCTTGCTGTCGGAAGACCAGTGCACCAGCGTCCCCAAGGGGGGGGCTGCCACCGTGACCGCCGCATACAGCTTGCGCACCTGCCGCGCCTGCATGGCACCGCCACGTGGCCATAGTGAAATGTGACGGTGGCATATCAGGCATGTAGGTTTCAGCACCATCTAGTTTCTAGCACGATGGGAAGGGGAAAGTGCTAATAATTGGAAGGGAACAAGTGCCAATGATGAGGGGCAACAAGGGGTGTGGTTGGGGGCCACGCAGCACCCATGAACGAGGTGATAAAGGTCGGATAGCTTACCATGACATGCTTCCACAAAATCAACGACATTGTCCGACATAATGTTTATACAGCCTCTCTCTATCAGGGGATCGATCACACAGTTTTGTAGTTTTGTAATTTGTAGTCTCCTGTCTCTTGCTGTAAGCCCACAGGGACTTGCAGTATCGACATCGAGGATGGAACCACGCATTGACGAGTCTACGACACGGATAGCAGTATAACCACAAACATTAGAACGTGGATATCGGGATAGCTTGCTGCGTGACAGCCATGGTGTGCCGTTTGCTAGCTTAAATTGATAGGCAGGCTTGCCGCACGGTGCCTGCATGCATGCGCTGGCACAGCACGGTTGATCCGCGTTGAGCTTGTATCACCCTGGCCCCGGCTGTATCTGCTATGGGGCCTGTTTTGGACAGCCACGCTGCAGACACAGAGGTGTTTTCTCCTGCCATATATATATCGATATTAAATAATCATAAGCTAAAAAAGCACTACACCAGTATCTATGCAGGTTTCACCCGTGCCATGCGCTCTCTCTGAGGGCAGCCATGGAGGTGCTGAGAAGAACTGGGTCGGATGTCGGGTGCACTCACCCGAAGCAATGCTTGGAAGTGCGCCGCAAACTCTTTCGTCTTCGCCATGACCAACCTGCCAGGGGGGCGGGGGCCGGGACGTGCACATGCAGCTGTGATCATGGTGAGCAGCGAGGAGATCCGTTCACCTCTTGGCTAAATCACCATTCCGTTGGGCGCGCAGGATAAGATCCGTTCACCTCTTGGCTAAATCACCATTCCGTTGGGCGCGCAGGATAAGATCCGTTCACCTCTTGGCTAAATCACCATTCCGTTGGGCGCGCAAGATATAGCAAGAGGGAGGCGTTACTCCGGGACACGAGTGAGGGCCACGGAGAGACAGGCCAGAAAAACAGCCATTCTTGTCCCTGACGTTTCCATGCCAGTCCGGCTGAGGTACAGAGCGGGTGTGTGATGGCCCTGGTCATGCCCGAAGTGAACATTATGGGGCCTGTATGCAACTATGTGCGTGCCATCGGGAACAACATGGCGTAGGGCCACCCAGCCAGGGATGTGGGCCACCGCATTTGCAAGACTCGGGGCACCCATGAAGTTGAACTGCCAGAAATAGACATGCTAGACTTAGGTTTTAGTGATTCATTATCTTGGGGGTCAAGTGCTTCTATCCATATTTGTAGGCCAAAACAAAGGAAAATGGAAGTTATATTTTTTAGCAGGATGGACAAATCGTCACTCGTTAGGCTTATGCCCTAAAGATGGTGGTTCAAATCAGCCTCCCGTTAATCTAAATTAATGAGGGCCAAGGACGGTAGGAGTACCGGTACCTCATATCCACAGGTATTGTATCGCATGCGACACCATCGACAACAGAACACAGGAGTCACTGGCTGTGGATGACGGGAGACCAGAGCAGCAACCTCAAACCTGTTTGACAGTGAGCTGAGAAGAAGCCACGCAGGGCCCTTTGGTAGAGAGAAACGCACAGGGACAAGCCGACAAAAGGAAAGCAACCAGAAGAAAACGGGAAGCAATCGCCAAAACGATAACTCATAGATAGGTATGTTCATGGGGACATGCAGCCCCGCTGGCAGAGAAAAAAAAAGGGCAAAAACAAAGGATAAAAATTAAATAAAATAAATGAAAAATTACGTACAGCCCCTCAGTGCAGATGTCAAGACGATGCGTGGGCAGCACTGGTGTGGGGAAGCAATCGCCAAAACGATAACTCATAGATAGGTATGTTCATGGGGACATGCAGCCCCGCTGGCAGAGAAAAAAAACGGGCAAAAACAAAGGATAAAAATTAAATAAAATAAATGAAAAATTACGTACAGCCCCTCAGTGCAGATGTCAAGGCGATGCGTGGGCAGCACTGGTGTGGGCAGCTGCAGCGCCCGGGTCAGGTGCTCCACACAGTTGTCCACCGCGTTGTCCAGCGTGGCGGCCACCGGCACGCCTGCAGGCTTGTCGAGGACGACGTAGTCCCGCGTCTCATCCACGACGCGAGACCGCCAATCCACCTGTTGCGCCCTGGAGGGGGGGGCCGTGCGTGGCGGGTGGCGGATAGCGGGTGGTGGGATCCATTGCCCGCAACGATGGTAGGCCAGTGTGTACCCTCAGTGGTGTACATCAATTAGGGGTTCTAAAAAAAGATCAATGAACAAAGTCATTGCGGCACGTGGGTAGCAATGAGGGAAGCGGCGATCCCTAACACACAACAAGATGGAGGGAGGGCGGCCTTAAGCTTTTGTGACTGCCTGGGGGTCAGGTAATTACACCCACCGATAGGGGGTACCTACACTAACATGGGTTGCCCCCCGTGACTTCCCGACTAGGCACGTGAGCTTGTTGATAGTACAGATAGGCAAGGGCCATCAGCACACGAAGCCATTTGCGAGGGAAGGGAGAATGGGTATCGGCACACATACAAGTCACCTAGGGGAGGTGGTGCCGTGCCTGGACCCCCGGGCAGGGGGCAGCACATCAGACATGCCTCAACGTGTCACCCCGACCAGTATCAAGGGATTGGCCTCGCTCTTTGTTGTGGCAGAATGCACCGGTGTTGCTGCTGCTGCTGCTGCCGCCCTACGGTACATGCTGATGGTTGCCCCTGCACAACAGTACATTGCCGGGGGCATATGAGAGAGTAGCCAAGCCCAGCCATGAGTGGCCGTGGCCTCACGACCAGAAGTGCTGTATTTATCCCAAGACCCGAGGCATCTGGCGCAGCACTCCGCCCTAGATAGCGAGATACGGCAACGATGAGAGCGCGGGCCATGGATGACCGATGAGTTGATTGATTTATCAAATAATCAAGCCATGTGGTCCCGTTAGGGAAACATTGACATTGTTCCATGGCATCACCATATGAAACATGCCAACTAGCATCCATGAAATTCTGCCCATGCGACAAGTGTACATGGCGGGGCGTGTACAGAGCTGAACAGGCGAGCCCCGCAACACACACGCCACTGGGCATGCCATGCGACTGATCTGAGGTGTGCCCAAGTCCCAGCCCTCCAGCACCTGCTCCCTATGCGCTTGCTATACGTGCGTACTATATGTGCTGTTATCGCAACGCTGGCCATGTTTCAAACCAGGTCCCTAAGAGCCACTCCCTAACCCACAACCCCTTATTCACTCGCCCAGCCCTACCCCATTTATCTGTATATACATAGAATACGCACCACCCGGCATTGTCTATCATTCCCATCCCCTTGATGACACTATAACTAGAATGTCACTCACCGTGGGAAGCACTGCGGCTTGAGGTGCACACGCAGGTAGCTGCCAGGTGCCACCGCCTCGTCGTCCGCCAGCCGGCGTGGCTTTGGAGGCGTGCCCCTGAATGAGGGGGGCGATACCCCGTCAGGTGCTGCTTCTGCCATCTCTGCAGCGTATGTGGCATGCGCCTGGGGCCCCAGGTGCGGCGGTGGCCGTGGGGGCAACTCGGCGTGGTAGACGGCTCCAATAGCGATCAGTTCTTTGGCACGGCTGTAGGGCACATGCATGACATGATGGGGTGCATGGCCAACGGAGGGGAAAAGGGTACAAGAGGTGCCTAAGTCGCAAGAACTGACTGGTCATCCATAAAGGTGCCAGGGAAAGTTTGAATCAAAAACATAACACGGAGACTACCAAGCGAGATAGAGCTGCAGGCTAATTGGTAAGGGGAATCTACGATTCTACACATACTTCGAGCGCGGTTGAGCAACAACCAAGCAGTACCGCCTAACAAGCAACACCTCCATGGAATGAGTTGGTAATGCACCCTTGCACATACTCGGCCGTGACGTCCCCCAGTACAGTTGCAACGACCGACGACACGAGGCCGCCGCCACGGGGCACCACGAGGTGCCGAGTATCCGCTTGCTGTGGTTGCTGCTGCTGCGGTTGCGGCCGCTGTTTCATGTTACCATAGTCCAGGGACCCTCGCGCGGCCTGGAGCAGGCAGCAGCATCGCTGGCTGTGCCTGGTGGGAAGGGCCAGTCGCGGCCAGGGAGCCTTGGATGCTCTCCATGCCTGCCGTGTGGCCATTCCGGGATGGCTGGCCCTGGAGTGCACAGGAGTGCACAGTGTACATGGGTTCAAAGTGGGATGAGGAAGTAAGGGGCAGAATGTCAATATGATATGTGCTAGGCAGGGTGATTCCCTTCAACGTCGAGTTTCTGAGCGCCGTCATCATTGCCATGCATGAATCACCATGAGTTGACATGCAATGCCGTGCATAAATTGCCGTGCACGCATGGTACGGACAGAATCGAGATGCGCTGTGCGTGACGCATCATGAGGATCGGAGGAGGACGACGGCACACCGAACCGACTGCCGCATTTATCCTGCACGGCCAGGTGGATTTCTCTCCAGGAGAGGTGCCCAGGAGAACAGTGCAGAGAATCCAGCTAGTGCGGAAGCCCATGGAATTGATGGCTGGCAAAGTCAAAACAGTCAGTAATTACCTTACGTGATTGACGCATAATGTGGTCGTAGCTTGGGGGCTGCTTGAGGTCCATACATGGTTCCTTGGCCGGCCAGCGCGTGCGGAAGTCCCACACACCAGCATTTCCTATTCAGCAGACGTCATTGGCGATGTTTTATGGTCTGGGATTTCTACCATGGGAATTTATCATAGGATAGTTTTTTTGCAATAAATCTTCGGGTAATGACGGTCCCTGATTGATTACCACTAGCCAAGTTCACGAGGACCTCCCGTGTGCCATAGATTACATATGGCTGTGATCCGAGCTCAACTTCCATTCAGGGAACCATTACGTCAATGCTGGTCTCGCCGGTCGGCACTATCAGCTATTGAATGTGCATATCTATCCTAAGGTACGACTCGAAAGCGCGGATAAGATAACGGCAGGCTCGAGCTACCATGGTCCGGATTCTCCAGATTTCTGGCATGCGCTGGTTGTCTCATTGATATCCTAACGTTCAGGAAAACCTATGTAACACACAATCTAAAACTTACTCCATCCAGAAGTATGCATAATGAAAAATGCAGGTAACTAGTACGACTCTGCTTTCAAGATGTTGGCGCTCTATAAGAAATGGACCTTTTCTGTCAAATCTTACCCACGTAGCCTGCACGTGGCAATAATTATTGTTGGTCAGTTGTAAGGAAAAAGGTATCCGTGTAAATATTTAGTACGCGTGGAATCCATAATGTCGAGGACAGAACGTTGGATGCAGAAAACGCTACCAACTCCAGCCCTGTACCAACTACCAAGTGGCAGCCAAATTACAACGCTGTATGTAAGAATTGGGCGTGGGATTCAACTACTGTTTTATTATAATTATAACTATAACTACTAGAACTAATAACTAACTAACTTGGTTACCAGGGCCTTACTTACTTAACTTGCAGTAGAATTAGAAGGTCATTTTAGGCACAACTAGGCATTTCAGGCTATTTTTGGCATACCTGGGTCACCTTAACTGTTATACAGTATGGAAATAAACTAACACCCATTTCACCGGAATTAGAAGGTCACGGTTTGGGGTGTACATGGAACCTACTGTAATACTGACCAACTTTACAACAAGAAATTGTTGTGCTTGCCGTATCAGGGTGTAGCAGGGTGCTAGTATGTTGGTCAGTTAGTTGAAACCGTTAGTATGTTGGTACTTGCTTGAGATATTCGAGAACGTGACGACATGCGGCGAGTACAGATCTGTACTGATCGCCTGCCAATCAGCCACGAAGCCCATATCGAGGCCTATCGAGGCAGACAATTGTTTGCTGGCAGAGCGTGCCACATGCGATCATCGGCAGATTTTCATGGCACAAATATCATCAATACCCTGTCAATATCACTAATAAACGATCTGTCACGGGAGCAGTGAGCACAAAAGCCGAATTCCGCGGTGCTACATGTGCCCATATTTTTCGCGTAGTTTGTTGGTCCGTTTGTTTGATAACTTCAGTCGCCATGGCTCTACATTGTGCCCTCAATGGACTTGCATCACCTGCCGGCAGACTGCACGTTCAAGCAGAAAATAATGCTCTCAATGCGGCTGGGAAGTGCCAAACCCACCGCGCAGCGTCGTTCAGTCGGGTGGATCGTGTCGTCCGGGCGTCTGTTTCTGCGCAATTCACCCCGGCACAATGGCAGCACAGGAAAGACGCTCTGCTGGAGCTGTGCAAAAAGGCTCCCGGCAATGGCATCTATGCCAGCCCGGAGCTGCGCGCTGCCATCGAGCAGTCTGCCATTGATTTCGTGTGCGACACCAGCTCGCCTTCTCCTTTGGTACGTTGCTTTGCGCTAATCGTTATGTGAATAGGCTATAGTGATACAACCCTGCGCGTTCACTTTGTCCCTGCCTCGAGTGTCCTGATGGTCAATGGCATTTGCTCTGAAGTGACTAATAGTGCACAACACAACGATGCGCAATCACGTCTTGTTCTGGCATTATGTTATCCGCCCTCTTCCTCACGGCGGTCCACGCAGAGGCCAGCCACCGAAGCGGCCAACGCGGGCGTCCTGGACGGGTTCTGGGACCTCCAGTTTACCAACACGATGGGAACAAGCGCAGGAAAGCTTGGCCCTTTCGTGGGCAAAGTAACACAGGTTGGTGTGGGCTTTCAGTTTCCAGGTCTTGGCTGCCGTCGTATGGGTGGATGTGCGAAACGTGGGTCAGCCCACCATGGGGCGGGGAACAAGTTCTCTCATTTTTCTGCCTAGAAATGTAAGGGAGTCTGCAATTCATGACAATGACAGACAGTTTGCTAGCAGCAAAGGAATGCTTTGAGGCGTTCCTGCCTGGTACTAAGAACTTTTTTTCAACCCCCTTCCCCCCCCCTCGAGCTCTGCCATCCCTCCTACGGTTACAAGTGGGCAGGCGTGCTCATCCCAGGGCATTGACTAGCGTACTATGTCAAATGTGCAGGTGCCCTCCCCCGCACCCCGCACACCGTTTACGACACGCAATATTAGTCTACAGGGACGACACTCACTCCTACACACATAAACGTGTGGACACAGTAAAAGAAACCGAGCACAAGTAAGTAAGTTATATTTAATCTGTTTTTATTGCCACCCGTGTGGCCTTGCTTGTGCGTCATCTGCCCGTGCCCCCCCCCCCCCCCCTGCCCCACCCCCACCCGCAGGAGGTGGACGTGCGCAAGACACACAAGTACTGGAACTACCTCGACTTCGGTCCCTTCATCCGCCTGGCGCTGCGGGCTGATTGGAGCGTGGTGGACGACGAGCGCTGGAAGGTGGGGTGGACATGGGGGAGTATTGGCGCGGGAAGGGTGGGGGGTTCAGGCAGCGTGCCGTGGTGGCACGGCACCAACATGGGCATAGCACGGAGCCAGTTTGTGTGCTGGTATCGTGAAACATCTGTACTGCGAGTGCTAGCAGGAAGCGGGCATGCGTCGGAGATCACTCTGGGAGCATTTCTGTCAATGGTAGCGAGATGCTGGAATTGAGATTGGGATGAATGGCTGTGTGTTGCGCAGCCCCGCAATTTCTTGGTCAATCGATGGGTTTCTCCGGTAACTAATCACTCTGTGGATGGGGCCGCACCTGTAAGTTTCCGTTTGTTTCTTCTGGACTTGGAGGATGCATGCTTCACCCGTTGGGCTAGGATTCATGCTATGTGTGGATGGGCGAGAGTGGTGCAACATCAAGGTTCCAGCCTCGATGCATGTGTCCTTGAACCTTGGTGGTATGCTAAATAGGTGCTGCTTGAGACTGTAACTGGCGAGCATGCGCCGCCACTTGTCCCATTTCCTCTCACCACACTCCTTCCTTGGCACCCCTAACCAACTAACTAACGGCCGAATACTGCGTTCATGACGGTGCCTGCTTCGTGTGCCTGCAGGTAATCTTCGAATTTATCACGGTAAATATTGCGGGAAAGCAGCTTTTCAAGAAGGATTTCGGCCCGGATGCCGGCGGCCTGTGGTGGATGGGCTACGCAGACAAGGACATGCGCATTCTGTGGGCCACGGGAAACAGGTTGCCGCCGGTCACGGAGAATGCTGAGAGGGACGCTCAGGGCCACGTGATCAAGGACAGTGTGGCGCTGGCAAATCTGGTGAAGGGGTCGTCACTGTTCATCATGACACGGCGCAACGAGCCACTTTGAATTGTTTTGGGGCTGTTATATAGCTTTCCAACTTTGCATTTCCTGGGTTCAACATACTTACTGAACTGTTGGAATTACACACTTCCCTGCCCGCCGCGCGCCTTCGATCTCTGCAGCCCATTGATAGCCAGGGAAGAAGTCGAATCGGGTATAGGTTATTGCCCTTGAGGATAGCCACAACGTACACTACCGCCTCGTCCGCCATTACTGTAGAAGACAGGTTTGATCAGGATAATATCCCCATCTTGTGCAGCCAGGATTAGGGAATTCATTCATTCATTCATTCATTCATTCATTCATTCATTCATTCATTCATTCATTCATTCATTCATTCATTCATTCATTCATTCATTCATTCATTCATTCATTCATTCATTCATTCACGCGCCTCCGTTGGACGAGTAGCGGGGTACTGACTCTTGAGTAGGTACCTTTCATCCGTGTTTGAGGCACAGCAAGAAGGGGGCATGGGCCCCCCCCCTTGTCTTGGTGCCTTGAAAGGTAGAGGTCCACAGGTTCCATTAAACTGTTCACTGGGAGAGTCTGGCAACTACTGTGAGTGCAAAAAGGCTTTGACATAGCAAAAGCATATGGCGAATGCAGTAGGGCTGCCCCATGGTTCAGTGGCCACAGATAGGCTTCCAGCTGGGACTCATCTAGAGGAGCCGGTTTGAGAAAATATGAAGGCGTCCCCAGGAGCCTGAGGGTTCTAAGGGGCATATATAACCCCAAAAAGTTTGGGCGGCAAGGATTGGAGCCCGCATGTGATTCAGACGAATTTTGTAATTTGTAGCTTTTGTGTAAATATTTAATTTAATGGTTATGAGATTAGCATAGGAAAACTCCGTGACATGCCTCTGCGCGTGACATGCGACCCGCCTGTACGACCTGATTTATGCGGATGACACCACCCTCATCGCGCGCCCCTCGGGAGCACATTCAGACCTGGCTGGACTGTCTGGCCGGGCTTGGAGGCGAAGGCGCGGTGGGGTTGGAGATTAGTGTCAAAATGGAGGCTATGGTGATTGGGGCTTCCAGTCGCCCGCCGCTGCCGCGGCTGCTAGACGGGCAGAGGTCCCGTTCCGTGATCTATTCAAACTGCTGGGGAGCATGCTCCCCGGCACCGCCGACGATGTGGACATCCGCATCGGCCTGGCCTGGGCTAGGCTTCGTTCGCTCAACACCTACTGGCGCTCCAAGGGCCTGGGCGAGCACCGGAAGCGCATGCTCTTTAAGGTCCTCGTACTCACGGTGCTTACGTATGGCGCCGAGGCATGGACACTCACGGACACGCTGGCCGCCAAGCTATAGACGGCACCTTTTACACGATGCTCCGACAGGTCCTGAATGTAGGGTTTTCCAAGCATAGGTCATATGTCTTTGTATCAGGGTATGCCTCGCATTTCGGACGAGATTAGGCAGCGTAGGATAGCATTTGTAGGACATCTTGCTCGCACCAGGACCAGGTAGATACCGCCCTTGGTCTGGCCGGCCCCCAGCGGCTTGGCCAACCAGGGCGGCACATCCTGCACCTGGCCTGCATGGCCCCGAGGACATCACTAGAAAGCTAGCTGGGTAAACCTGCCATGAACTACCGCCAGATGTTGCTGGCCGACCTAGTGGTCCCAGCTCAGTTTGAACACCACATCCACTCCCTCTCTCTTCTTTGGACTGCTATGCAGAACAAGAAGAGGTGGCAGAAGATTGTCCAGGCTCACACGCCAGCCCCTGTGGGCAAGGCCCCTCCCCCCAAGCGGAAGGGGCGTTTTGATGAGTAACTAGTGTATTTAGGATTTTCTAGACTAGATAGCTTAGAGTTAGCTTAGTTCGATTACGCGGCTTCGCCCACCTCCACCCATCCAGCAAGGAATATGTGCTACATGATCTCCCAACGGAGTCATGTTATAATTTAGTTTAATTTAATTAATAACATGCGAGCATGAACCTGCTAGTACTTATACTTCTCGATCTGGGCCGCGACTCACGTGCACCGCTAACCCACAGTACAAAACCAGCCATAGCCTTAGATAATTAGCCCTTGTACAGCCATGGCCTACGTCCTGGCTATGATCAGATTACTTTTTGCCCACACTCCTTGTAATAATATGCTAACATGGGTCTTATATTGCACCCACAGAACTAGCTTCGGACTGATCGTCTATCGTATCCGATTGCAGCTGTGGCATGCCTCGGAGCACAAGTTTAATTAATTATTTACTTAATAGCCAGGACGTAGCATGGCTGGCTGTACAAGGGCTAAGCTAAGGCTATCAAGGAGACAACCAGAACAGGCCAGAAATCGGGAGAATCCGGACCATGGCTCGAGCCTGCCGTTATCTTGTCCGCGTGTTCGATTCGTTCAGGAGGATGAAGATGAATGGTGATGGAAATGTGTGGCCGTGCGCATTGAAATCATGGCTGGCTTACGTGTAGAGCGACTAGATGACCTAGACGGTGGGGCCAAGCTAAGGCTACGGCTGGTTGTGTACCGTGCGCGTTAGCGGTGTGCACGTGTGACTAGGTATGGCACCTGGCACGGCTAGGCAAACATTCTAGTAGGCATGGCTGCCATATGGCGGCAGTGACTACCAATGATTACAAGCTAGGGCTATTCTAGCCCGCAGGGGGCGTCCAGATCTCAAGTGTGGTTGATCATCAGGTCCCCCTGCCCCTCCAGTATGTACCTAGGGCTTCTGGGGGTCCTGCTTGTGGCGGAGGTGCGTATTCAGGCCACAGGTCGCGTCGCTGCTGCGCTGCTGAGCGGGGGTCAGGTCGTCGTCCAGCGTCCAGATGAGGTCGTGCAACCTCTTGCGACGAGTAAGGAACTGCTGCTTGTCCTCAGGGGAGGGGAGGTGAGCAGGACTGGTGGGGGAGTCGCCGTGTCCCATCATGAGTGGGGAAGGCGTCCAGGATCGATAAGGGCCTCAAGAACAGAATGCGCTTGCGCCGCTCACTCAGGTAGTGACATGTCCAGAGCGCCTGTCGAGGCGGCGGAGGGCCGCCCAGGCCTGGCCAATGCGGGTGTTGATGTCGTCGACCGTGGCGAGGAGCCCTGGCTGCCAAGGAGCTTGAAGCCGGGGGGATGTACGGGGAGCCCTTCCGTCCGCCAGGAATAACTTGGGTGGAGTGGGGTGGTCCCCTAGCGGGAAAGCCGATGGCCATAATATCCGTTTCCGTTGCTGATAGTAAGGCCCACCGCCCGCGGGCGCTTCAAGTGACAAGCTATCTAGCCAGAGTTGGGCGGACGTACTCCGGGGTCTCCACGAGCGTCGTGTCATCAGTGTAGATCAGGTCGCCGCATGCAGTCAGTAGGGTGGGTCAACCCCGCCGTAGCTGCACTGAGGGGTACTCCGTGATCTCGATCCCCGGCGGGCACCCCTCTACCTGGCCGGGCAAAGCGAGGATCGATGTGCATGCATGCCTCATAATTAATATAGTCCACTGGTCATAATGATTAATTAATTAATTAATAGACACGTGACGTACTGCGTCACGTGAGCATAAGTCCTCAGTGGGAGCAGAACATGGGATGGAATGGATGGTATAAGCTATCTAGGTCCTAGTTACAGGGGTGTGGGCACCGCGGCCCGAATCGCTATGAATGCCATACTTGGTCACACGCGGATGAGCCCCCACAGGCTTGGGGGTGGTCTCCTTCATCACGACTTGCCATCTATCCTTGCGCACCATCTGCCTCCATATTACAGACAAACCAGGAGGCTGCCCGGGGGTGAGCCCGTCACGTCTAGTGTAGCACATGTCCAGGCTGAGTCTATCACGAAAAGTCCACGCGCGCGGGTGGCGGCCCTGCCGCGCGCGGCCGGGGGCACGCCAGGTGAGGACATATCGCCCAGGCTGGGCGGGCTTGGTGCCAGCTAGTCTATCTGATGTATCTACCTGATCTGTGCGGGCCAGGTGCCCGGCTAGGCCCAGGCGCCTGTGCCTAATAATGCGGGAAACATAGGGCAAATCAGCGTACAAATCCTCATTACTAATGTGCAAACCAAAGGGGATGTTAAGGGCCTTGCGCAGCATCTTGGTGATGGCGCCGTCGAGTCGCTGCTCCAGCTCCTGCATCAGTGTCCACGTCTCGGCGCCGTAGGTCAGGATCGTCATAATGATGAATAGGTCTATAAGGGCCGGGGAGAGCACACAGCCCTGCCATGAACACCCCTGAGTGCAGGGGGAACGCCGGAGTGACGCGCCGTCAGCGGTATGGACCTGGGCTTGGGACCCTTGATCATTGAACTGGCGGATGATCTCAACAATATTGATGTATGATGGGACACGGAACAGGTGGAGGACCACCCATATAGGGCGTCCCACATAATGAATTAATTGATTAATTAGGAACATAACTCCGTTGGGAGTATCTGTAGCACATAGCCCTTCACTGCCGACATCAAAGCCCAGCTCCTCGACCTCAACCAACGCCTTCAAGCCACCGCCACCGCCCTTGAGAGCTTGCATGACACCGCCGGCCTCACCGCCCAAGCGGTGCAGGAAATCGCTGCCCAGCCGGCACCTGCTGGCCCGGCCAGCGATGTTCCCTCCACCTGGGCGGACTTGCTTAAGCATCATACCACCTCCACCATCGCGGCACAACTCAAGCAACAAGCCCTCGACCTTCGCGAGGCGGCCGAGCTCGACAAGCGCAGCCACAATGTCATCGTCAAGCACTTCGACCAGCCGGCAGGTGAGACCTCCACGAGTCTCCTTGAGGCAGTTAAGCGCGCCATTCTTACCCCCATGTTACTCACTGGTGAGCTGGACATGTCGGCTGTCCGCCTCCCCCGCGCGCGGGGGAAGGCTGGCCCGGCACCCGTGCTCCTCACCTTTAAGTCCATGGGGGACAAGCTGGCGTTCCTTAAATGCCGCAAGAAGCTCTCGGAGACTCGCTTCACGCTGGACGACGACTTGACCTTGGCCCAGCAACAGCGGCGACGCGAGCTATGGCCGACCTATACACATCAATCCGGCGCAGCGCCGGTAGGTTCCCCGGTAATTCCCGCGCGGAAGTTGACGAAATTCGGTGCGCGCGTGCAATGTTGACTGAAATTCGGTGTGCACGGCTATGGTAGCTGAAAATTTATTGCTCACGGAATACGAAGCCATTGTGTACCGGATTTCGCTTGTTCGAACGGCATTATCATAGGGAAAAATAATATTCACAAAAAAACTCGCGAAACGCTGCTGTATTGGGTGTGAACGAGGACAAGCACGCAGTTGGCGCAGTTTTTGCTCGCCGTCCGACCAGCCCCGTGCATCTTTAAGGTAAGGTCTCGTTGCCCAAACTACTTGACGGTGGAAGCGAACACGTTCTACCAGTTCCTTACATCATTTCAAAGAAACCCAGCGTAGGATTTCCCTTAATTTTGCGTTTCCGATTTTTACGCCCCTTCCGCGAAAAAGTGAGAATTATAGGAGCGCTGACAGGGGCAACACTGCATGTCGTGCTTTTAATCGCTTTTACGTCTTTTCTTGCAGCTATATGACTTCGCTTGGGCGCAGCAACATCGCCCGGTGTTTATCCTGCGGGCGGGGCTTGCTGGCCCCGTCCGGAGTGTGCTCGGGGTGCGGGAAAAACCACAGCTACTGGTTTATAACGTCGACAACCCCCCATTTTCTGGTCATTAACCGGCGTATTCTTGTGGTTTAAGCTTCCGGCGACGGGCGAAAAGAGCTCTTACCATGACGGCATGCTCTGGGGAGGCGTTCCGAGAAGGACTGGGGCGGGCAGGCAAATTTACACGCGACAGTGCCCGCACGTCGCCTGCGCACCCCGGCGTACAAGGCAAAGCGCAGTGTTTCCCTCCTGGACGGCCCATCGCTGCCTTTGCCGGGCGGCATGTTGGGGAGGCGGCTCCTTCTTCCTTTCTTACCGCCCGTTTCATAGTTCATACCCCGTGAGTTTCCCAACGGAGGCGTGTTAATGATGAGCGGCTGCATGCATGAATGAACGGGTGTATGAATGAGGGAGGGGGGGAGGGAGGGAGGGAGGGAGGGAGGGAGGGAGGAGGGAGGGAGGGAGGGAGGGAGGAGGAGGGAGGGAGGGAGGAGGGAGGGAGGGAGGGAGGGAGGGAGGGAGGGAGGGAGGGAGGAGGGAGGGAGGGAGGGAGGGAGGGAGGGAGGGAGGGAGGAGGGAGGGAGGAGGAGGAGGGAGGGAGGGAGGGAGGGAGGGAGGGAGGGAGGAGGGAGGGAGGGAGGGAGGGAGGGAGGGAGGGAGGGAGGGAGGAGGGAGGGAGGGAGGAGGGAGGGAGGGAGGGAGGGAGGGAGGGAGGGAGGAGGGAGGGAGGGAGGGGGAGGGAGGGAGGGAGGGAGGAGGGAGGGAGGGAGGGAGGGAGGGAGGGAGGGAGGGAGGGAGGGAGGGAGGAGGAGGGAGGGAGGGAGGGAGGGAGGGAGGGAGGGAGGGAGGGAGGGAGGGAGAGGGAGGGAGGGAGGAGGGAGGGAGGGAGGGAGGGAGGGAGGGAGGAGGGAGGGAGGGAGGAGGGAGGGAGGGAGGGAGGGAGGGAGGGAGGAGGAGGAGGGAGGAGGAGGGAGGGAGGGAGGGAGGGAGGGAGGGAGGGAGGAGGGAGGGAGGGAGGGAGGGAGGGAGGGAGGGAGGGAGGGAGGGAGGGAGGAGGGAGGGAGGGAGGGAGGGAGGGAGGGAGGGAGGGAGGGAGGAGGGAGGGAGGGAGGAGGGAGGGAGGGAGGGAGGGAGGGAGGGAGGGAGGGAGGAGGGAGGAGGGAGGAGGGAGGGAGGGAGGGAGGGAGGGAGGGAGGGAGGGAGGGAGGGAGGAGGGAGGGAGGGAGGGAGGGAGGGAGGGAGGGAGGAGGGAGGAGGGAGGGAGGGAGGGAGGGAGGGAGGGAGGGAGGGAGGGAGGGAGGGGAGGGAGGGAGGGAGGGAGGGAGGGAGGAGGAGGGAGGGAGGGAGGGAGGAGGGAGGGAGGGAGGGAGGGAGGAGGGAGGGAGGGAGGGAGGGAGGGAGGGAGGGAGGGAGGGAGGGAGGGAGGGAGGGTATGTATGACTGCGTGCGTGCGTGCGTGCGTGCGTGCGTGCGTGCGTGCGTGCGTGCGTGCGTGCGTGCGTGCGTGCGTGCGTGCGTGCGTGCGTGCGTGCGTGCGTGCGTGCGTGCGTGCGTGCGTGCGTGCGTGCGTGCGTGCGTGCGTGCGTGCGTGCGTGCGTGCGTGCGTGCGTGCGTGCGTGCGTGCGTGCGTGCGTGCGTGCGTGCGTGCGTGCGTGCGTGCCTACGTGTATGCATGGGTGGGTGGATACATGTGTATGTGTGTGTGGGTGGGTGGGTAAGGGATCGACGTGTGTGTGTGTGTGTGTGTATGTGTGTGTGTGTGTGCTTCTCTGCTTAGGCGTTGGAGCACACGCATGCACTGGAGGAAGGGGGTGATGAAAACCCAGACCAACTGTCGCACCCACCCCTCCACCTTCACCAAGCGTAAGGCCAAGCGTGCCATGGGGGTAGGGTAGCGGACGCAAGTCACCAACGTCAGGGTGCTCACCAGGCTGGTGGATGAGAAGATGGGGGCAGGCCCCTGTCAGATGCAGAGAAGAAGAAAAGGAAAAGGATGCAGCAGGGCCGTGAGAACGTGCCCCCGGGTGTGGCATTAGCCACTATATAGCTAGCTAGCTGGCTAGAGCTGTGTTATTAATGCATTGTACTATAGGCATGTGCCCCCAAGTATGCCTTCCTGCATTGTAAATATGATGCATAATGTAATGATGTGTTGTTTGGAACCTTCTGTACACCAAGGTGGAATGATTGCCATGAAACCCTTGTAAGAACAATAGAAAGCTGCTTTTTCTGTGGTATTTATGCTAGCATCTGTCACCAATTTGTCATCCAACCAGCCTGAAGCTTTGTGGGCAGGCTGCATGGGATGTGTTTCGAACATGTGCCAAGTTCCAGGTCCAACTGAGTTCATTTGATGTCATTATATATGCACATGTGTGATGAAACCCTTGAAAAACCATGAAAAACTGCATTTTTGTGGTATTTATGCTAGCATTTGTCACCAGTTTGTCATCCAACCAGCCTGAAGCTTTGTGGGCAGGCTGCATGGGATGTGTTTCGAACATGTGCCAAGTCCCAGGTCCAACTGAGTTCATTTGATGTCATTATATATGCAAATGTGTGATGAAACCCTTGGAAAACCCTGAAAAACTGCATTTTTGTGGTGTTTATGCTAGCATCTGTCACCAATTTGTCATCCAACCAGCCTGAAACTTTGTGGGCATGCTGCATGGGATGTGTTTAGAACATATGCAAAGTTCCACGCCCAACTGAGTTCATTTGGTGTCATTATATATGCATATGTGTGATGAAACCCTTGGAAAACCCTGAAAAACTGCATTTTGGGGTATTTATGCTAGCATCTGTCACCATTTTGTGATCCAACCAGCCTGAAACTTTGTGGGCATGCTGCATGGGATGTGTTTATAACATGTGCAAAGTTATAGCCCCAACTGAGTTCATTTAGTGTCATTCATATAGGCATGCATGCCAGGAAGTGCTAAAAGTGCGGTATTTTATGCTAGCAAATGTCACCATGTTACCATGGTGCCGACTCCCAAAAAATTTTTTGACCACATGGCATCATAAGATATCTGATTAGGTACCTTGGTGCCAAATTTGAGGCCAAACTGACTATTAGCCTATCTTGAAATAATTACCAGGGAACCAAAACGCGTTTTTGGATTGATGTGTACCTTCAGCTCCGGCAGCGTGCAGGGGGCCGGGAAGCCGGTATACTGGAGGGGGGCGGTCATCCACGTTGACCACAAGCCCTGGCAGGCCCCTCCTGCCACCCCGGACTAGGGAATATACCAGTAGTGTAGATTAGATAGGCTTAGCCTTTGCAAGTGGCCCACGCGCATGTGCGGCGTGCGCCCATAATGGCCCCCATGGATGATGCTTTCAGTATTTAGCCGCGCCCAGCCTACAATGGGACCTCCCATGGATGATGCATTAAGAATTTAGCCATGCGATGCCTATGCAGGGAGTTACTCTCTGCTGAGATGCCATGTGTACACCAGCTATAGCCTAGCCACATACCCTCCACCCCATATGTCATGCAGGCCTTCTAGGCCCTCTCCTCAAGCCCCCCCTGGGTGCCTGTGCTTGTTAAGGAGGCATGAACCATCATGGCGGTGCAGGTGCACCTTGTGCACCCAGAGCAGGTGACAGTTGTACATCCTCCACCTGCAGGTTGTAGCCCTGATTGTATTACAAACCCATAGATGCCCCTTTCTCAGGGCTATGTGTTACATATGCTCCCAACGGAGCTATGATTTTAATTAATTAATTAATTAATAGCCCAGGGAGCACGAGTCTAATTAACCCGTGTTTTTTTAATTAGAACGCGATATATCGCGTTGTAAGCTTTTTTTAGAACGCGTATAGCACCTAAGGAAAATTTTTTTTCATGGTCATGTATATACTTTCCTGAAAGCCCATAAATCAAAGGATTTTTTGAGCTACTCAGACCTACAAAATGCTTATTCATTAGAGAGATACACTGGTTTGAATACAGGGGGGTCTGACCATGACCGCGATTTCTTGACCCTAGGTCACAAGTCATGTGCTTATTCACAAATGGTTCATGAAAAAAATCTGGCTTCTTGCACGAGCTATGGGCAACATATGCAGGCTCTGTGAAACAAAACTCAGGCCCATTGGGCCACTGGAGCTATTTTTCATTAGCATCACAATTACAACGCAGTACAACGCAGTGGGAAACATGAGAGCCCTTGACAACATTACGCAACGACCCGAGCCCCATAAACGGGGCCATAGTGAGCTTGGAGGGTCAAAACGTTGAACATAGGCGCTGTATAAGTTATACAGCATCAAACATGCATCAAACATCATGACTGGATGACCTAATATGACTGAATCAGGCAGCCATAGCCAAAGCATCATCCACTCTCACAACGTGTTGAGCACATGCCTCGTGGGAACGGAGGTGCTGGGTTTTCATTCCATAACGCGTGCAATACTGAAAGAAAGAGGCACGTGTAATGCAAGGCTTGGATAGGTTGAGTGATCCATGAGCTTACATGCAGGCAAAGATGACGCTGGAATGCATGCTAGCAAATGGTGGCAAGATGCTAACAACACATGATTATACACCATGATTATGGGCACCCAGCTGATCTTCTTGCACAATCAACGCAGTATAAACCATCAACATCCAATCCTCACGATATATGCACGGCTTGACGACGTATACAGCACCTAAAAACTGCACAACTGCAACCTGCTATGGCTGACATGCAAGCAACGTCGAGTAGGATGGCGGTCTTAGAGAGGCTGGGCAGAGGTCGGTAGAAATAAGTGGAAAACTGGCAGAAACTAGGTAGAAACACGATATACTTACGCCTGCAAGCACTATTGAGCCGGTGGCAGAGGCCATTTCCAGGAAAATACAGCATACCGTAGCAATAGCCACGGTCACGCCTTACGCTATTTGCAGGCACCATCATGCCCGGAGCTACCCAATAAAAGTCTGCACAAATCTCGGTTTAGCCGAGAGTCCGGGCGTTCGGAATGAATAAACATGTGTTAAGAAGTCGAAACACCATGGAAATACCAAGCATGGTGCCGCAGCAGACCCGAGTCTTGACGTAATAATATGTATGCCGGTTTCCAGGGTTTCCGCATGAAAGTTGGGTGAGAAACTGGAAAAAACTACGTTTCCTTTGCCCCAGTACCTCAACAAACTCGTAGAAACCTAATTATCAACCTTTGAACGCATCATCATGGTCGTGCTACCCAACAGCCACTGAAATTCGCGCGAAAACTGGCGAGATCTACCTGCCGCCATCGCCGTCGTCTTCACCTTCGTCCCGCGAAAATGCCTGATTTCAGTGGTACATATTTGTTTGCAGCTGTCACAAAAAAAATACCAAAAATACCAGGATTTTTTCTTGAATTCTATGAGATGTTTCTGACCTATCTTGAAAGTTTCAAACCAAAAATCGCATGTTTAATAGGTTTGCCACGTGTCAGATTACAACGCGATACATCGCGTTCTAACCCTACAACGCGATGTATCGCGTTGTAAAAAAACACGGGTTAATTAATTAATAGCCCAGAGAGGGGGCATTGAATTGAATTGAATTGAATTGTAACATAACTCCGTTGGGAGTATATGTAGCACATAGCCCAGAGAAGGGGCATATGGCCTATCATACATTCTAAGCTACTTCCTGCAAGGGTGGGAATGTAAACAACACTTGCTCTAGGTGCACTAGGGCACCTGCACCACCCAGAGTTTCAGGCAACACCCAGCGAAGGGGAGCCTGTCATAGGTGGGGAAGATCATCATGGCTATACAAGAGCTAGGACATGGCTTCTCTACAGAGAGCATCTCTCTGCATGGCATAGCATGGCGAAATTCGTAATGCAACATCCATGGGGGTCCCGTTATAGGCAGGGCTTGGCTAAATCCTGTAGACAACATCCATGGGGGCCATTATGGGCGCACATGCGCGTGGGCCACATGCTAGGCTAAGCCTGACTAATCTACACTACTGGTATGAATTCCCTAGTCTGGGGTGGCAGGAGGGGGCTGCCAGGGCTTGTGGTCAACGTGGATGACCGCCCCCCTCCAGTATACCGGCTTCCCCCCTGCGCTGTGCCGGAGCTGAAGGTAGGCCGGCCATAGCTCGCGTCGCCGCTGTTGCTGGGCCAGGGTCAAGTCGTCGTCCAGCGTGAAGCGAGTCCTCGAGAGCTTCTTGCGGCATTTAAGGAACGACAGCTTGTCCGCCATGTACTTAAAGGTGAGGAGCACGGGTGCCGGGCCAGCCTTCCCCCGCGCGCGGGGGAGGCGGACAGCCGACATGTCCAGCTCACCAGTGAGTAGCATGGGGGCAAGAATGTCGCGCTTAAATGCCTCAAGAAGGGTCGTGGAGGTCTCACCTGCCGGCTGGTCGAAGTGCTTGACGATGACATTGTGGCTGCGCCGGGCGATGTCGGTTTCCTCGCGAAGGTCGAGGGCTTGTTGCTTGAGTTGTGCCGAGATGGTGGAGGTGGTGGAGGTGGTGTGCTGCTTAAGCAAGTCCGCCCAGGTGGAGGGAGCATCGCCGGCCGGGCCAGCAGACGCCGGCTGGGCGGCGATGTCCTTCACCGCCTGGGCGGTGAGGCCGGCGGTGTCATGCAAGCTCTCAAGGGCGTTGGCGGTGGCTTGAAGGCGTTGGTCGAGGTCGAGGAGCTGGGCTTTGATGTCGGCAGTGGAGGCGGAAATGGCAGTGGAGGTGGAGGCGGCAGCGGCGGAAATGTGAGGAAGTTCAGCAGCCAGCGTGCCACCCATTGCTGCGACGTCAGCAGCAAGGGGGGTCACGTGCTGCTGAAAGGCTTCCGTGAGGATGGAACGGAGGGTGGGGGCGGAGATGGATGGAGCCCAGATCTCGTCGTCAGAGCGCTCGAGAAGGGAGTTGAGGATGGTGTGCTGGAGCTGGGGGCGGGGGCAGCCAAGCAGGGCGCCGTGGGTTTGCCAGCGGCTGCCGTTGCTGCCGATGAGGCGACCTTGGTCGTAAAGATGGAGGCACAGGTCGTAAAGCGAGGCGTAGTCCCCGTAGAAGATGCAGTCCATAGCATCGTAAGGAGACAGGTTGTTCCAGTCGTGATCATCGACCTTGAAAGGGTGGGGCCGAAAGCGCGGTTCCGAGGGGCGGGACCATCCTGTTTTGTCGGCTGGGCGGGTGCGTTTCGGGTCAGGCGATGCCGATGGCGAGGCATTAAGCCCGGGAGGTTGCTGGGTGGCCACCAGTGCACGACTAGTGTCACCGCTGTCTACCGGACCTGATGGCGAAGCTGCAGCCGCAGCTGCCGCATTTTCATGGGCGAGCGCATCCGCCAAACTGCGTTGCGTCAAAGGACGTTTGCTCGTCATATATTGCGTGTTAGATTCGGAAAATTATATCAGCATGTGCGTCTTAGAAAGACGAAGCGATAGTGATATTCACAGCTGAATTTGGGGCTCAAACGTGAAAGTTATGAGCTCCGCCGTCAGCCATGGCTACCTCGTGGCTCGGGTTCTATGAGAGGGGGCATATGAGCCTATAATACATTCTAAGCTACTTCCTGCAAGGGTGGTTCCCACATAACCCCGTACGTATCTCGAGAATGCCTTTGTGTAATCTGGACATGAAGATCAATAGCAATGGTGAGATGCCGGGGGCCAGGCGGCCCACTCCGTTGTGCTGCCTCGATCAGGTGGCGCTGTCATGGTGACCATAACACAATTGCGACCAACACGGTTCCAAGCCCACCTGGGACTCACCTAAGCGGGAATCGAGGCTGGCGCGCATCCGGTTCAGCAGGAGAGGCATGAAGACTTTCATGGCACATGCATGAAGCTTTGGAGGCAGATCGACGCCGCGGTAGTTGCCGGTATCCGCGGCGGACCCCTTGCCCTGGCAGAGCATGACCCGGACAGCAGTCTTCCAATACATCGGTGGGGGGAGGCCATCTCGTAGAATCCGTTGCAAACGCCCCAGAGGAAAGGCTCAAGCTCAGGCGGTGCAATATTTATTTTCCGGTGAAATATTGTCCGTGGACTCCCATGGAAGCAGAACCAAAGCTTGTGGAATGCGATTATTTGATTTTTCAATCCACGAAGCCAATCTTATATACAAACAACAGTCAGCCGACAGGCCACACAAAACCAAGGCTTGTGAATTGGCAGCCAAAGATCAACTGTTGACCATATCCACGGGTGTGAGGCGGAGGTAGGGAAACGTGCAACCCGATCCCAACTGTATTATGTCTCATCCCATGCCCAGGCTGGTGATGTACACTTAACTACAGTGGCATCGGAGGGCTTGGGATTCCTGAGGTGCACTTTGGCAAGGAAGCGCGGTAACAGCAGCCGCAACAACTTCAGATACGGATTCAAACATGGATTCCCTACCTGGAAAAAGGTGCTCCAAAGGGCAAACGAACTGCAACATTGGGGCCATATTACCCAGGCAGGTAGGCAATGTGTGCAACCAGGGATGGCGACAGCCACAGCACCCTAGGGCTGGGCTGACAACTCAAGCTGCATCCCCTCCTAGGAAGAGATAACTCGGGCTGCCAGGGGCGCATCCTTGGACAACCCGTCCACATAGTGTGCGCAGACAAAGACTCTGCCTTCCTCGGTGGTTGGCTCTCTAGCCAGCTCCATCCCCGGCACATCTTCCAACCACGCATTGCGGGCAGGCAATGCCCCAAGCGCAGCAGACACTGGGAGCCGCAGCAACCAAGTGAGCGTCGACGCCCGTTGCCCATGACACCCGAGCGCCACCTCCACTCTCACACACCACCGCTGGCTGAGTCTCCGCTGGTACGCCTGCAATGGTGCCCAGGGACCCGTGCACCAGCTCCCACTGATTGTGCGGCACCCAGGGACTTGCATCGCCTGTGCTTGCCTCCGCGACTGCTTGTGTAGCTTTGTCTCCTGGACTGTCTATGCCACTGTTTTCTCAGGCTTTGTGTTCGCATGTTTGCCGCCTCCCTCCACCGCTTGTTGCCCCGGGGCTCCTCCTTCCCATTCCCCTGCATCCACAGCTTCTTGTTGAGAGGGTCACTCTTCTTCGAGCCACCTACTTCCACCGCTTGTTGCTTTGGTGCATGTAAGATTCCTCCCTCGCCCCTACTTCCACAGCTTCTTGAGGGACATGTTCTTCTCGCTGTCCTTCTTCATCACCTTGGCGACCGCCATCTCAAAGTCCTCCTGCGTCACGTGCACGCGGCGTTCACGCAGCGCATACATGCCCGCCTCCGTGCACACCGCCTGGGGGAAGGACAGGATGGGGGTGGGGGTGGGGGTGGGGGGAGAAGAGGGGAGAGGTAGTCACAAGAAGCAACAAATATGAAGATGTTAGTCAACGTCTGTGCCAAAAAAAGAGTCCACTGAAAAAGGACAGCTCACTCAAGCTACTCAAGGACGCAAGTGCACGACCATTAGCACAGTGTGTCTTGGCACAGTTTGCAACTACAGGAAAAATGCAGCTCGTCCACCGAGCCACAGCCACCCTGACCCACCAGCCTTAACCTCCCCCCTACCCTTTCCGCCACCCAACTTCCAACAGCTGACCCCCCCTCACCCACCTTCATCTCTGCGCCGGACGCGCCGGTCATGCCGTCCGCCACTTTCTGCAGGTTGATGCCGCGCATCAGGTTCATCTTGCGAGAGTGAATCTTAAGGATGTCGAAACGGGACTGGTGGGGGTGGGTGGGGGAGGGACGGGACGGGGCAGGGAGGGGAGGGGGAGGAGAAAGACAGGGAAGGGGGGGGTGGCACAGAAGACAACCATATAGCAGGGAAGGGCATCAGGAAATGTCGAAGGAGACATGCAGGAGGGCAGATCAAGGAAGGGGGGGGAGGGGGGAATGAAGGAGGGGGTGATGGCAGCATTAACGAAGGGGGTTCATAGGCAGCATCAAAAGAATTGGTGAGCTAGGAGGCAAGATTGGACCTAAAGGCGGCATGGAGGTCAACTGTGGCAGGAAGGAAAATGCAAGTGCAACACTTGACAATCACCCAGGACAGCACACAATTTTCAATATTCGTGGAAATACACTCCCACATCATCAGCCCTCATTCCGGGTCCAGTGAGGCACAGACAAGCCCATCTTCAAAGACGCAGTAGATGACGGCGCGGGTCCGAAAGCATTCGTCCCGTCCATGATAGACAAGCGCATCGTGCCTAGAACGGGGCAAACCATCCCTTTCGGAAAGGGAGGCCCTCGCGCAGCCTAGTATGGTGGTCATGGTCACTGTAATGGTCACTCTTAAGGGGTATCCCTCGCGCAGCCTAGGCCTCAAGACCCTGCGGTGACATTGGCACCTATGCCGAGCACATCCCTTCACCTTGAACAACCTCAGCCACAAAACCCTTTTGTAGCCCCCCCCGAAAGTCAGAAAATCAGCTACATAACCCTTTTTGAATCCCACCCGCCCAATCATGGTTGTAACTTAGGCATGTCTTCCTGGCTGCTTGAATGTCAATCTGACACCATCCTCCTTCCCATCAAGCACGCGCCCACCACCAAGCAGGCATCCTAATGACCCTGCCACACGCTGCCAACAAGGCCCAATTGCAATCGAGCAACTCCCGCCCTGCAAAACCAAAGCGCAGCTGCACTCTTGAATTACTCATCTTCCCACACTAGACGTTGACATACAATACACAAGATAAAACCTCCGTTCACATGTCAACCACCCCTCCAGGTGATTCGATTTGGACCCACTTACTCCGGCTTGCCCGCCACAAAGCATGGATTGCGCCGCACGACCGTGTATGATTCATTCAACCACAACATTGCTATCCAATGCACTAGGGCGTAGCAACCCACCAAATCGTCAAGGTTCGGCAACTCACCGACTCGTTGGGGTTGGGGAACTCGATCTTCCTGTCAATGCGCCCGGGCCGCAGCAGCGCCTGGTCCAATATATCAATCCGGTTGGTGGCCATCAGCACCTTGATCTTGTTGGTGGCCTCAAACCCGTCCAGCTGGTTGAGCAGCTCCAGCATCGTGCGCTGCACCTCGCTGTCGTCATTCCCCGACCCGGACTCCATGCGCGCCGACCCGATGGAATCGATCTCATCCATGAAAATGATGGACGGTGCGTGCTCGCGCGCCATGACGAACAGCTCGCGCACCATGCGGGACCCCTCGCCGATGTACTTCTGGACCAGCTCCGACCCGGACACGCGGATGAAGGTGCAGTCGGTGTGGTGGGCCACCGCGCGCGCCAGAAGCGTCTTGCCGGTACCTGGGGGACCGTACAGGAGCACGCCCTGCACCCATTGGGGGGGGGGAGGATTAAGGGGGGGGCACAACAGACGGCAATATTGGTGACCTCAGTGGATATGCACAGGCCAGCCGCGGGGATGGCGAGATGATGCCATTTATCCATCCCATCCACCAAAAACTAGGGGGACACGTGGGAGGATCAAACAGTCATCGAAGTAGACGTTACATGTATGGCCATTCAAAGCACAGCCTAACACATCACCTCGGCAGCCTTCTTCGCACAAGAGCAGCAATGTTCGGGCGGAAACAGGCACAAACGAGGAACGGGATATTATGCCTCCGCAGACGCGAACCAAAGCCACGAACCAAAGAACCAGGCGGCAGGGGCCACGGGTATTTCGAAAGCAAGCGGCTACCGCATTACCCTCCAGCAACCCTCTACCACCGACCCTCCATTGTTATACCGACGAAAACTGAGGACATGAGCCTCCATCCCCCGCTGTGGGAGTGCAACCGCAGCAGCGGGTACTGCCTTGAGCAGGAGGAGCAAGCGTAGGGGCAGAAACAGCTCGCAACAACCTGAGGCATGCGTGCTATGTGATGGCCTCGCCAAGCCCTGACCCCTGCGCCCGCCAGCAACAGCCCGAGTTGCTTGTCTCCAACTGGTGTCCCTGTCGGTTCCTCAGCACGACCGGCAGGTGGCCCTGGTTGGCCCCGACATGGAGGCTTGGCCAAGGAGTAGGAGCCAGCCATGCCCAGCTGCTGGCCCATGCAGGGAGCCCGCATTGGAACAGAGAGCACTATCAAGCGATAAGAAAAGTCGGCCAGAACTCAAGAGCGGATTGCTGCATACTCCGTCTAACCTCCGGAATATCATGAACACCAACTCCTGCAGTGCTTCTGTATGGTGTTAAAGGTCGATCACGAAGGTAAGGCCCCGCACTCACCTTTGGCTGCGCGATCCCTAGACTCTCGAACAGCTCTGGATGCTTGATAGGCAGTTCGATCACCTCCTTGATCTCCTTGATCTGCTTGTCCAGGCCGCCGATCATGTCGTACGTGGAGTCGGGCACCTTCTCCACCTTCATGAGGCTGACCAGCGGGTCCACCTTGGATGGCAGCAGCAGGTGCAGCACATAGCTGTCATTCCGAAGGGCAACGCGTGTCGTGGGAGTCACCTGGGTGATGTCGATGCTCTTGTCGATGTCGACGACGTATTTCCCCTCGGGATGTACCTGCGAAACCACCGGTGCTCAGCGCGGAAAATTTAGTAACAACCCAGCTATCAACCATAAAGCGCATCTGCCGACGTTCGGCGTGCATCGGCACACAAAGCTCGATATAGTGCCAAAAGGAAGTCAAAACAAAAGTCTCTCCATCGGTTGCATGACCGGCCCAGCAGGCTACCCACCTTCACCAGCACCTTGGATTTTCCCATGACCTTCACAACTTCTCCAACGTATGACCCTGGCTCTTGAAGAAGCTGCAGTTCTTCACGCAGCATCCGGACTGCGATAAAGGGAGCGTGCAGAAAGCATATCGAAGGTAAAATTAGAATATGTCAATCCCAATTGAAGGAGCCATGGACATCCATGACTGGACGTTGTCGTCCGGCTCAGCACTCTGGGAAAAAAGGCTGAGCAAACTCTCCGTGACATTACAACAACAAAATTACACATCATACCTTTTGAGTTTAGCTCATTTCTCTGCGCTTCTAGGCGCCGAAGGTTCTGAGTCTTGTCCCGAAGCGCCATCTCCATCTCCTCAATTTTCGTCTTGTAGTACCCCTTGAGACCATCCCCTGCCTTACCCATCTTGGCTGGTTGAAAAAAAGCCGCCTCGTGTGTGCAAAACTTCTTTGCAACAAACTCAAAAGCAAGCTTGCTAACTCTATGGCCGCCTTCGGGTGCCTGTATGCGAGCAAAACGACTTGCCCCTCACGTTCACATCAAAGGTGCCACTGAATTTGCGCCATGGCAGGACACGAGTCCGGAGTCCGGACGTCCGTCTGGTCTGCTCGGCCTGCTGGGGAGCAGGGAGTTCCCCGGGGCGACACTCCCAGGAAAGACCTTTCCAGGACGGACTCTGTACGAAAGTCCCTACCTCGTAGCCACCTGCTGTACAAATGGGTATAAAAGAGGGGTCCTATACAACGACTGAAAAGGCCGGTCAGGAGATGCTTTCTCCTCGCGCGAAAATGGTGCGACAGGCAGAAATGTGGGTACAGTACTGTACTGGAATTGCGCGCGACAGCCATCGCTCACCTCGATATTTCTGCTTTATAGGCCACGTTTCGTGGTTGCAGGATCGTCATAAGTTATCCGGTTTGGTGAACCCGCCGCATTGTCATATCTTGAAATTTTGTGAGTATGAATTGCGCACGACACAATTTGAGCAGGGCTCTGGCTGGCAAGAAATTGTGCCCACCATTTCGTGAATTTTCGACAGGGGAAGCCGCGGCAACTACGAAGTCCGCGGCTAAACCAACTTCACAGGTAAAATTTGGAAGAACCGTTTGCGTTCGGCATGTGGGTGTTTGTCAGGTACACATGTGGGACGTATATATGCGTCCGTATACGCAGCGTCTTGTTGGCGGTCATGTATTGCTTATCCTTTAACTCGTGAGCTTTCCGTGCGTTCATGCGTGCCTTTTTCACCCGTCAGCAGACCTGCATTCCAACTTTATGGCTGGGGCGTTATGTGCATTATGTACTTTTTCATATGCACGCTGCATACTTATCGACCACTTAGCACTGTCTCGTATGGATGATGGATCGTGCAGGCGCCCGAGCGCAAGCCTCTGCTCCCCGGCTGGGTGATCGCGTTAGGCGTTAGTGCTGGAGCTTATTTCGGGTACCAGTACTACACACAGCCAGAGCAGCCGGTTAAGCCACTGGAGACCGCGGCTAGCCTTTCCGCAAATGCGACCGGTGATGCTGTGAGAGCATTCCAATTAACCCCCGTGCGTACCGCCCTTGACGAATTGCGAGATCAACGGGCCACTACGATTGCTGCGCTGGACCAGCTACGTCAGGTGCCTCGCACGCCAGATATAGATCTACAGAAGGCTGAATATAAAAAGGAGCTGAAGATCCTGCAAGAGTCTATTACTAAACTGGAAAAGGAGGCAAAGATGTAACTGCGATGATGGGATGTCCAGATTGCTGGTGCTTCTCCACCACATGCAAGAGCCAGCTGTATGCGCGGCACTGGAAGTGTGCTGAATTGCGTAAATGACACCCTTGACACGGTGCAAACGTGGAGTAAGAAGCGAGACAATCAGTATGGGCGGGGCAGCTCTGGGGTACACCCCTATCATGGACTTTCCTTGAGAAGCATCTGCTAGAGGGAAAGATGTACATAACTGATGAAAATTATTTATTTCTCTGCAAATTTAAAGAGGGAATGAGCTTGGTGATGATTAATTGTCGTTTTCTCTTTTTGCGAGACAGCCAAACATTTAGTGAGACGGCTATACGCAAGCATGCATTAGACAGTCCATTTTAACTTTTACTGCATAGATCGACCAGGCCAATATCAGGACATCCTGACCACAGTAAATGGCCGGACCGCACGCACGTCTTCCTACACGTTGAATTCACTGCAGACAGCCACGCAGCTTCCGCAGGCTTCGTGCTGGTTTCCTCTCATCCGACTACTCTCGTCCTTCCACAACGTTGTAAAGGAGCGCCACATGCTAGTATATATTAATTAATTAACACTGGCTAGTATATATAGCATGCGATTTTTTTTGCTATTAACCGTCTAGGCCTCACAATCAACATAAAAACATGGCTGGCTAACGTACCATATTTTTAACTAGACGTCCGGACCGTACACAGTTCCATTTCCATTCGAATTTCAATCATCCCCAACGACTTGACAAACGCAGATTCATAACTTTGAATTCATTCACACGCCTCGCTGATTTTGGGGAGTCACCGTTCTAATTTTTTGAGGATCGAGTTTCCTTTTATGCCGCCGGCGCCTGACGGATTGATGCACATCAAGAAGGCGCCGAGCAGGGGCCGTGCGCACCCTAGTTTCTCTCCTGCCTTGAAATTGGTGCCCGGCCAGGCCCTGCATGTTTATTAACTGTGCATAGTCTGAGCAGAAGAGCACAATCACTGGGAGAGTTTGCTGTCAAGGGAAGCCGGAACAAATATGGAAGAGCACGCATGTATTACATGTGAGACAACCATTCCTGAACGCATGGCGTTCCAACGTCGTCTATAATAAGGACTAGGGTTGTCTGATCGAGGAAGACGTGAACTGACCGATGTATCAAGTACTGCAGCTATAAGACATTTCATTTATATAAGGCATGTGACTGCGTCACGTGGGTGCCAATACAGCTCGTAAAGGAACATTAAAACCCCTGTCTATACACAATGAGGGCGCCTAGTAGCTTCTCTCACTGCCACAAGTGGGCAGGCCACAGAGCGCTCTACATCAGCGCAGCATGGTGCCTTGTACAGCCATGCTACGTCCTGGCTATGATCAGATTACTTGCCCACGCCACCTGTCAAGGAAACATTGTGGGCCAACCAGCGGTCGAGGCTGACCGGCGCCGTGCCGTCCCCCGTGCATGCGCTCCACCGGGGTGCGCTGCCGCCGGTTGCCGGGCCGGTCGAGGTGGTACCACATGTCCTTGCCCTGGTTGCGAGCTTGGCATGCAGGCCTTGGCATCTGCGATGCACTGGGCCGCCTCTGCCTCCTGAGCGTGCTCGTAGGCGCCTCCACAAGGACGGCCTCGAGCACCGGTTTCTGTGCACAGTGGGTCCCGGTTATACGCTTGAGACGTCCGTCCTATCTAGTCAGCAAAAGATTGGCCATGCGAGAGGTCCCCAGTTCGATTCCGGTCGGATTCATTTGCAGATCACGTTTTCCGCGGACCGGCACTGAACGCAAATGGTTTTCACCTTTGCGGCGTGCCAAAACAGAAAATACGCTTGAGGCCGTGCCGGGCGGCCTGAAGACCCGTTCAAGGTCTTCAGGCCGCCTGGCGCCTAGTGGGGTCCTGCATGGCGGTAGATCGGGCCGGGGCGGCGGCGGGGCATGACCGGCAGGTGCCGAGCGGCCAGCAACGGGGCGCGGGCCGCAAAGCCCGCAAAAATGGCGGCGTTGGGAGCACCGGCCCGTGTCCAGCTTGTCGACGTCCGCCCGGGCGTCCAGGGCTGACAGGTACTCGATCCAGTCGGCACCGGTTCCGCTAGCGCTCGGCGTCCGTCCAGTCCTCAGGATCTCCCCGGACCGGGCGTAGAGCAGACCAGTCGGGGCGGGCCACTGGGCCGGGCGCGGCGCTCGGGGACATGGAACCAGAGCCGGATTAATTAATTATTTAATTAAACACGTGCTCCCGTTGGGGAGTCACGGAGCACCGAAGTGCTTTTAATCCCTGTGCATATGTGTGCACAACTGGAGAAATTAAGGGCAGAGACCCCCAGTCTCCTTCATGCCTAACTAAGGCATGCCACATGCAGCTAGGCATTCCGGCACGCTAGCTAAACGGACACGCTAAGGTCCATCCGGCAATCTGTGGGTGCAATAAAACCCATGTGAGCAGGGCATAACAAGGAGCGTGGGCAAGTGATCGATCTGATCAACAATAAGCCAGGACGTAGCATGGCTGTACGAGGACTAAGCTAAGGCTATGGCTGGTTGTGTACCGTGCGTGAGCGGTACGTGACTATAGTAGGTATCCGCACATCTGAACCGTGTGATGCCAGATCTCCTTTGCGGCCGTTCCGAGCTTGGCACTGGATTCGTTGTCCACATCGTCGCGTCGCTGCAGCAACACGATGTTTTCTGGCATCCGCGGGCTTTTGGTTCCCGCCGCACATTTGAAAGTGCTGTCCTCCGGCTTTTTGCCTTTGCACCGTGTGCAGTTCTTGGACGTTTGGAATCATGGCATGGCTAACGTGATGACTGACTAGCTAACTTTTCAGTGGTTTTCCATTTGCGGGTATTTCCTCGTAAATGGTGCATGGGAGAGCGATCGCAGCAATGGTGCTCACCACTAGACACTCCCGGCCAGTTAGGCTCGAAACACACGCCCTGATCAAGCATGCTGTTTCCGGCCCCACCGTCTAGGTCATCTAGTCGCTCTACACGTAAGCCAGCCATAATTTCAATGCACAAGGATACACATTTCCATCACCATTCATCTTCATCATCCTGAACGACTCGAACACGCGGACAAGATAACGGCAGGCTCGAGCTACCATGGTCCGGATTCTCCCGATTTCTGGCCTGCGCTGGTTGTCTCCTTGCATGATAGGTATGTTGGCAACGCTAGGCAAACATTCTATATAAGCATGGCTGCCATAGCGGCAGTGACTACCCATGGATACAACTGAGCTACTAAGGGCTATTAGGCAAGCTACTCCATAGCCCGCTGAGGCCGGGCGTTCACATCTTGTGGTTGATCATCAGGTCCCCGCCCCAGGCGCCCTTCCATGCAGTACACCTTGCATATGGGCTTCTGGGGGTCCTGCTTGTGGCGGAGGTATTCCGGCCACAGGTCGAGTCGCTGCTGCTGCTGAGCGGGCCGGTACCGTCCAGCGTCCAGGTGAGGTCGTGCAACCGCTAATTGCGACGAGAGAGGATCGAACCGCTGCTAAGTGTCCTCACGGGAGGGGAAGGTGAGCAGGACTGGCGGGGGAGCCGCCTTATCCCGTGAGTGGGGAAGGCGGTGGCATGCCCACGCTGCTGCATGCAGTTCTACCTCACCTACCAGGCCCATGAGGCCGGTAAGGAGCTGGTCCTTAAGCTCGTCGGCAAGGGAGGTTGACGTCTCACCTGGCTTCTGGGGGAAGCGACGCAGCACCACGGTCCCGGCCCGGCAGTCGCGGCGGACCGGGTGCGGTCGGTGGCCTCTGGCGTTGTTGTGCATGCCTGGCAAAGGTCTTCAAGCTCCTGGAGTTTCGTAGCGATGGCGTCGGTGGTGGAGGCGGTCGCTGTCCGTGCGCAGCAGGTCCGCATAAGAGAGGGGCGGGAGGTCACCAGCATCCAGCCGGGGTGGCTGCATCGGATGCGATGGTGGCCGTCTGCTCCGCTATCTTCGGGACCTGTGAGGCCAGGGCCTCGGTGAAGGCGGTGATGGCTTCTTAAGCTTCTTCATGAGCACGCCACAGTGACTTGCCCTCCACCTGGTTAAGGCGAGAGACAAGTGCAGCGTGTGTCTCGGATGCCTGCGCCGCGCGGTGTGCAGCGCCGTGAACTGAGGTTGGAGCTTGTGGACGACCTTGGTTTCCACATTGGAGACCTGGGCCTCCACCGTGTTGAGCGTCGTATTCAGCGAGGTCTGACAGCTTCTCGGCCAACAGCCAGGTCACGTGCTCCTCCAGCACTGCTCGGATGTCATCCTTGCAGAGGGAGGGAGACGATGTGGCAGCTGGCGGCGCAGGCCGTGCTAGGTTGCGGAGCTTATTTGCTTGTGATGTCGGCTTTCGTTAGCTGGAAGTTAAGCTGCACAGGATAGCGAGGCGGAGAGTACGTGGCCCGCCGGGTCACTGGCGTGGAGAGGAACTCCTCCACCTTCAACCTTGTCGGCGCCGGGGATGGGCGTATAGTAGGGCCCAACGAGCTTGCGTTCCTGGGCTAAAAAATGCACTATTTCGGCGCATTCTTCCCACCTGCATGGTCAGTTGCAGCCAGCGAAGGAAAGAAAAGCAGTCGTAATCTGGTTGGTACTTTCGCCATTTGTGTTCGTGACAGGGTTTCTTGGGCTCTGGCGAGGCGCTTGGCGATGGGGAATTTGCTGCATGGCGGTTGGTTTGCGGGCCCAGAAGAAGGCTGGCCGGGCCAGGACGATGGCGAGTGGGTTGGGCTGGGAGCCGGCAAGCTCCTTTTCCAATTAACCCCGTTTTGCTTTTGGGGTGGTCATAGCTGCTTGTCGGCGTGAGTAACTTTGGCAATACTGTGTTTCAGCCGTAACCGATTATACTGGCGTGTGCGTCTGAAAAAAGTGCATCAAATGCAAGTAATCTGACCGAATTTTGGGGCTCAGACGCAAAAGATCTGAGCTCCGCCATCATAGGCTTTATAGCCATACCGCCGTCAGCCATTTTTGTCATTTTCGTGCTCAAGGAATATGCGGAGCCGGATGGTCCGGCGCGCACCAACCATGCATGGTCAGAGCACACCGTGGGCGTGTCGAACACTCGGGTGTCCAGAACCGAAGTGCACCTGGGCTGCCGTACCACCACGTAGTCCAGGCAGGCCTGACGGCGCCTTTAGGGCCCCGAAAAGTTACCAAGTCCTGTGAGGGACGTTGGATCGAAGTGGCAGTTGACAGCAACCATACCGCTATCCCGCAAAAAGGCAGAAAACAGGGGAGTGTTGTCGTTAGCAGCCGTGCTGGCAAGGGCGCAAAGCGACTGCATATGCCAGCAGTGCACGGCCGGGAGTGTGGCGTTGGCGTCGAGCAGCATAAAACCAAAAAGTGGCGGGCCGGCCGGGGTGGCCCCCTCATCAATGCAAGGCGATGCAAGTCCTCGCAGAAATTCTGGCGTTCCAACTCAGGTGGTAGACCACTATATGGGGTGCGTAGCCCACCCCAACCGTGAGGTGGTGTTTAGACCGCCCAACCGCGTGAGGTGGTGTTTAGTAGATCGCATCCCAGCCACCCCGGCTGGATGCTGACCAGTGACCTCCCGCCCCTCTCCTACGCAGACCTGCTGCGGACAGCGACTGCCTCCACCACCGACGCCATCGCTACGAAGCTTCAGGAGCTTGAAGACCTCTACGCTTCGCCAGGCTCAACAACGGGAGGCCACCGATCGACCGCGCCCGCCGCGACTGCCGCCGGGCCGGGTGGTGCTGCGTCGCTTCCCCCAGAAGCCAGGCATGAGACGTCAACCTCCCTTGCCGACGTTCTTAAGGACCAGCTCCTTACCCTCATGGGCCTGGTAGGTGAGGTAGAACTGCGTGGACCAGGTGCCACCGCCTTCCCCACTCACGGGACAAGGCGGCTCCCCCACCAGTCCTGCTCACCTTCACCTCCCGTGAGGACTTCAGCAGCGGTTCCTCTCTCGTCGCAATTCGCGGTTGCACAACCTCACCTGGACGCTGGACGACGACCTGATCCCCGCTCAGCAGCAGCAGCGACGTGACCTGTGGCCTAAACTGCCTCCGCCACAAGCAGGACGTCCCCCAGAAGCCCAAGGTGAACTGGAGGGGCGGGGACCTGATGATCAACCACAAGATGTGGACGCCCCCAGCGGGCTATAGACTAGACTAGCCCTACTAGCTTTCAAGACTTCATTGCCGGTAGTCACTGCCGCCATGGCAGCCATGCTTATAGAATGTTTGCCTAGCTGTGCCACCATACCGCTAGTCACGTGCACCGCTAAGGCACGGTATGACAACCAGCCATAGCCTTAGCTTATAGTCCTTAATTGTACAGCCATGCTACGCCCTGGTGGCTTCGATCAGATTACTTGCTCACGCTCCTTGTTATTATGATATGCTCACATATGGGATATCGATCTTATTGCACCCACAGACTGCCGGATCGTTAGCATGTCCGTTTAGCTAGCGCGCCCGAATGCAACTGTGGCATGCCTTTGGCGTGAAGGATCGAGACTGGGGGTCTCTGCCCTTTCTCCTATTGTGCACACACAGGGATTAAAAGCACTTCAGTGCTCCGTGACTCCCCAACGGGAGCACGTGTATAATTAATTAATTAATTAGACCGCCCCTCGACTGAGGTGAAATGTGCCACCATAAGGCGTGGGGTGAGAAACTTAAGCGTGCTGCATGAGGCTGGCAACTGCCAGCGGCGAACACAAAAGGCCAACACCACCTTGGCCTGACGTACCACTGCCAGCGAAATAAAAACGCCAACCGCCTGCCAGGCGATCAGTGCTCACCGTGCAAAATGGCACCGTGCGACGATGCTCGTGCACGCGCCTAGAATAGACACCCGATGCATGGGCCATGCAAAAGGCAACGAGCTCCTCTACCCGGTAGCTATATGGTCGCCATCTGCTATAGCAATGTGCGTGTGTTGAAAGTGGCAACTGGGCCATGCAAGGATGCCTGCTGGCCCAGCAGCTAGGGGAGAACGGCGACGGGTGATGGGCCGGGGTACGGGATGCAGCGGGAGGTGGGCCCACGTAGTAGGAGGTGGGCCCACGTACCGGGATGGAACGGAGGGGATGGAAACGGAGGGAATAGTGCTTTTCATCGCATTGATAATTTGTCCTGCAACTTGCTTAGGATGCGAGCCTAGCTGCCGCTTGCTCGGGGTATTCGGGGGGGGGGCTGATTGCACAATGCCGAGGCGTAGGTAATCTAGCACGCGTTGGGTTTTACGAATCTGACAGTTGACAGATGAAGTTAATTGCATACATGTAGCCCGAAATACCGGCACCACCATGTCTATCTCTGATCACCCGACTGCTAGGTCGAGGCATGGTATAGTGGAACGGGGGACTGTTAAGAGGCTGTCCCCGAAGCCTGTTAGCCGCGAGCCGACGAGGAAGGTTGTCTACCTACTGGCACCATGCACCAGAGGCAGCACCCTTCTTGCTACTAGACACCTCACGAGACTCTGCTCCTGAGGTGTTTAAAAGCGGAACTCCGTTAAAGAATGCTGCAAAGGAGCCGTCCTGAAGCAAACGCATCTTAACGCGCTTACCCGGTGTCTGTTGCGCCCTAGCGCCTCCTGCATGCATGGACGCGGGGGCTGTTCCACACCGCGCTCCTCGAGTTCAGTTGTGCCGGCGTGTAGTCCTCGTCGAGGCTGTAGTCGGTGGTCATGAGCAGGCGACGGGCTCGATCCAGCAGGAGGCGTTCGGTTTATCGTGCATGGATGCCATGGTGACGACCAAGCCCATAGGGCCTGGCAGCCAAATGGCTCGTTCAATGACAACACGGTTCTGGAGGTGCATCACCCCCAGAAACGCTGGGCCGCGCAGCTCCTCCGCAAGTGAGTTTGCTGTCTCATTGGCTTTTGCAGCCGCGCCTGTCTGGAAATTCTTTATGACAATATTGCGTTGGCGTCGTTGCACTGCATGCATTGTGGGTGACCACAGCGGTAGCGGCAGACTTGGCGGCCGCCTGCATGTTGAACTATATGGCGATCGAATTCTTGCCTATGACGTCGGCGAACGTGGTGTTTTTGGCGGGGGCTGCCATGGCTTTCTTCAGCTCCAGCAGTTGTGCCGTCGTAGCTGCAGACGCCTCCGTCAGGACCTTGATGTCGCCCTGCACGGTCGTAAAATTAAGACTGTGCGAGGCTATGCAGCAGCACGGTATCATCGGTCGCGGGGGCTGGCCTGGCGATGGCCGGCGACGGCAGCTCGAGGAGTTCAGGGCAGCACGAAATAAGACAGGCAAGTCGGCAATCTTTGGGCTCCCACTTTGGCCACTCATCCGAAGCAGCCTCCATAACCTTGCCGCTGCATGCGAGGGTTGCGAATCGGGGCGTCGTGTTCGTCGCGGAGCTTCAGTACGCGTATCACCGCGGCGTCGTTGTAGGCGAGTAAGGTATCCATGTCAGCCGGTCAGGCTCAAACGCTGCATGGATGGCCTGCCTGGCGTTTAGAAGGATGCAGGAATGGTATCCGGCATGCAAGGAGGATTCAGCCGCCATTGGAGTTGCATGCTTCCGAAGTCTTGGGTCGCTTGTGAGCGGCGTTCTCGGTGGCGACATTAGTGTCGTTGGCGATTTTGTTTGCAGCAATCTGGGCATCAAGAGAATCGGCGACAGAAGCTGAAGACGATGCGGGGACCTCCAAATCTACACTCAGCACCTACACGATGTAGACGATGGCAGGGGGCGCAGGCGCACTGATCACGTGCGGGGTGCCGCCACTGATAATGTGAAGAAAAATAGCAAGATCTGCTGGGCAGGCCGCTGGCGATAGCTTGTGGAATCCGGGGCGATGGCTGCGAAAACTTGTATCAACGTGTTCGTCATCAAAAGGCGAGTCTACTGCAATTTACCCGACCAACTGATTCATGCCCGGAGTCAAAGGTTATGAGCATTCTCGGCATCCATTTCGTATGAGCATTCCATTTCGTATGAGCAATGCACTGGTCCTCCCAGGCCACCTCAGACTAGGAATATATACCACTAGTGTAGATTAGTCAGGCTTAGCCTAGCATGTGGCCCACGCGCATGTGCGCCCATAATGGCCCCCATAGATGATGCCTTCAGCATTTAGCCATGTCTATAATGGGCCCCCCATGGATGTTGCATTAAGAATTTAGCCAAGCTACGCCTATGCAGAGAGATGCTCTCTGTTGAGAAGCCATGCCCTAGCTCTTGTATAGCCATGATGATCTTCCTCCCCCGTGCCGGGATCCCCTTAGTTGGGTTGAACCCGAGACAGCATGGTGGTGCCGGTGCCCTTGACGCACCTAGAGCAAGTGTTGCTTACATTCCACTCTTGCAGGAAGTAGCCCAGAATATGTATCAAAAACCATATGCCCCTTCTCCGGGATATGTGCTACATGTACTCCCAACGGAGTTATGTTTCTAATTAGTTAATGCACTGGTTGTCAGACTCCTTGATAATCATCTTCCACCCCATGCTGGCCAGGCCTCTAGGTATGATACGTCATGGTGGTGCAGGTGCACCTTGTGCACCCAGAGTAGGTGGCAGTTTACATCCCCCACCTGCAGGTTGTAGCTCGATCATATGCAGAATGTATTTGAAACCATACGCCCCTTCTCAGGGAATATGTGTTACTTATTCTCCCAACGGAGGTATGTTCTTAATCAAGTAATTATTAAATTAATTACTTAATTAGACTCGTGCTCCCGTTGGGGAGTCACGGAGCATTAATTAATTAATTAATTAATTAGAATCATAGCTCCGTGTTTGCTGAGTAGAATAAGTAGGGTTTTCTAGATTAGATAAGCTTAGAGTTAGATTAGTTCGGTTTCGCGGCTTTGCCCCCTCCATCCATCTACGGGAATATGTGCCACATGCTCTCCCAACGGAGTCATGTTATAATTTAATTTAATTTAATTTAATTTAATTTAATTTAATTTAATTTAATTTAATTTAATTTAATTTAATTTAATTTGCTCCGTGGGGAGCATATGTAACACATAGCCCTGAGAAAGGGGCATCTATGGGTTTGTAATACAATCAGGGCGACAAGTAATTAAGTAAGTAATTAGTAAGTACTTGCGTGTCATGCGCAAAGGCATGCCACGGAGTACTATGCTAATCTCATTAGAAAAATAATTACACAAAAGTTTAAACAATTATCGTCTGCATCATAAGTAAGTAAGTAAGTAAGTACTTGCGTGTCATGCGCAAAGGCATGCCACGGAGTACTATGCTAATCTCATTAGAAAAATAACTACACAAAAGGTTAGACAAATATCGTCTGCATCATCCCCCAACCGTTAAGCACTAGATGGGGATGTAATCCTCATCCGAGCTGTCCTCTACTGTAATGGCAGACGAGGCGGTAGTGTAGCGGCTATCCTCAGGACCAATAACCTCCACCTGCGGACTTCTACCCTGGCTAGCAACGGGCCGCGGGGCCCGTGGGGAGAAAACAGGAGCATACCCCTCGGGGAGGTGCTTATCGCAGATGGCAGCCCATTTCTCCTTGTCAATCATGCGGGCGCGGAGTACGGATAGTCCCAGAAGCCCTGCATCTTCAAGCAGTTGTGTCACATAGGTCCGGGTCGCGCCGCGCCGGTGCCCGGCGCGCGCAAGTTTGCCAGTGGGTTGCGATGGGACAAGGGGACCCTGCCATAGGAGGAGGTGTCTACCTGGTTGGCCCGTCTTAAGCCCCCCGGCAGGGCCCATCATCCCCCAACCGTTAAGCACTAGATGGGGATGTAATCCTCATCCAAGCTGTCCGACAACCTGCAGGTGTAGGATGTACAACTATCACCTGCTCTGGGTGCACAAGGTGCACCTGCACCGCCATGATGGTTCATGCCTCCTAAACAAGGACAAGCACACAAGGCGGCTTGAGGAGAGGGCCTAGAAGGCCTGCATGACATATGGGGTGGAAGGTGTGTGGCTAGGCTATAGCTGGTGTACACATGGCCTCTCAGCAGAGAGTAACTCCCTGCATGGGTAAAGCATGACTCGAAATTGCTACGGCTATTGCAAGGGCGGGCGTGGGCCCATCACGTAGGCATACATGGCCACATAACTAAGCTTTCTAGTCTACACTACTGCTACATTCCCTAGGCTGGGGTGGCTGGGGCGGCCGGGGTCGCCTGCCAGGGCTTGTGGGCGACGTAGATGTCCGCCCCCTTCCAGTAGACCGGCTTCTGCCTCGCCGTCTGCCGGAGCTGGAGGTAGGTCGGCCATAGCTCCCGTCGCCGTTGTTGCTGCGTCAAGGTCAAGTCGTCGTCCAGCGTGTAGGAGGTCCCCCCAAGCCGCTTGCGACACTTGAGGAACTCCATCTTATCCGCCATGGTGTCAAAGGTGAGGAGCAACGGGGAGGGGCCGGCCTTACCCCGCAAGCGGGGAAGGCGGTCACCCCCCGCGGCTTGCCCTTAGGTCAGCGAGAGCCATGGGGACAAGGATTTTGTTCTCAAATGCCAGGGCAAGGGTCTCGGAGCATTAACCCCGATGGATGGATGGATGGATGGATGGATGGATGGATGGATGGATGGATGGATGGATGGATGGATGGATGGATGGATGGATGGATGGATGGATGGATGGATGGATGGATGGATGGATGGATGGATGGATGGATGGATGGATGGATGGATGGATGGATGGATGGATGGATGGATGGATGGATGGATGGGGACACACAATCCTACCGGTCTAATATATCTAATTATTAAATAGTCGGGGATGGGCTTACACGGCTAAATTAGTTGAATATAGATAATGAGATTACCAATCAAACTGAACATGGCATGCCTCTGGGCACATGTGGCCCACAAGTACTGACCCTACTTGAGCAAAAAAACAAACTTGCGTGATCAGTGCAGTTATTCCTATCGGTCAGGGGCCTTACCTGTATTTGTAACCGGTAACTTCCTAGATGTGTAGCCATCTGGATCAGCAACAGCACAGGCTGATAGACCCATCAATACCCCCTATAGCTCGCTGCAGGACATGCTGCACAAGCCCGACAAGGACGCACGGAGTGTAGCAGTATTCAAACTGGGCATATGGTGCCATTCTCAATGGTACTTGTAATGAACATAACTCAACCCTGGCAAGGTTGGACCTGTAGATACTCAAGCATAAATATAGGGTCCCCGATTCGACTCAGGTACTGCATGGCCGTGGTAAGAACACCATACAGGCAAATACACCGGAAGATCTGTTACCGACGCCTGTCCCCTCCTCGGCCCCCCCCACGCGCTCCGCCATATCCGCCACCCCCGCCCCGACCACCTCGGCCTCCCCTCCCCCCCCCCCCCACCACCACCGAAACCGCCTCTTCTCCCCCCAGGACTGTCACGTCCTCGCGTAAACCCTCCTCGCCCGCCACCCCTGCACGCATCACAGGGACAATCAGACAGGAGATGCTCATCAACAAAGGCAACCAGGCAAAAGTGCCACAGCAACACGCGCGCGCGCACACACACACACATACACACACACACACACACACAGAGAGAGAGAGAGAGAGAGAGAGAGAGAGAGAGAGAGAGAGAGAGAGAGAGAGAGAGAGAGAGAGAGAGAGAGAGAGAGAGAGAGAGAGAGAGAGAGAGAGAGAGAGAGAGAGAGAGAGAGCAACACAACGAAGTGATCATCGCGCATGGCTCAGGACACGCTGGAGGCCACATCAACCCCCTATCAGTGTGGCTGTCTAAAACATGGCTGTCTACCTGCATGGTTACCTTGGAGGGCCTCTTACAGTGCATGGGACGAATCCCCTCATACCGGCAACAACGGCTGACAGGAACATGGGGAGGAAGAGCACATCACCGTGTGGGAGATCTACTGCACCTGCACCACAGACGTGTTCACTCAAGTTGCCAGCACCCCTGACCACTCCTAACGCAGTGACCTCCCAGGTGCACATGAGCCCCCACACCACCATGAAAGAAAAGCCCTCGACCGATCTGGCTGCCCAATCCCACCCCCACCGCTGCATCTATTCAATAGCACCATGCCTGGAGCATTCTATGACATCTGTGAGGAGCATGTCAGTAGCAGCACAAGGACATGGTGAGATTGCGACATGGCGACATCGTGACGTACCATCCGCCCCTGGGAGTGCTTGCTCCATCATCCACACGCACTTGCAGCTTGGGCAGCTCGGTCGGGATGGACAGCGACATGGTGGGCATGCCTGTGGCTGCATCCTCTTTACTGGCTGCGCCGACCGACAGCCAAGGGAACGAAGCATATGGATGACAGCAGCGAAGAGACGATGGAGAAATAATCGTGATCAACAAGAGCACAATAGAACACGATAGAACACGATAGAACACAACGGAACACAATACAACACAATAAAACACAGTAGAATAAAATAGAACACAATAGAAATAATAATGTTAAACAAAAACGCCATGGCAGCAAGAAAGATTTCCTCTTGCTGCCATCAACCCACTGGAAGGCCTGCCCTGCACCCAACGAAAACAAACTGGCAAGAAGAATCAGAGCAACTTATTCCCCCTTTTGTGCCGTTACAATATCAAGGAGCATTACATGCCGTGCATGCATCCCATTGATGACAACTCGTGCGACAACATCTACACCGTCCGCATTGTTAATTTTAATTATAATTATTTATTATTTTAGTACACCTCCTGAAATAAACGCTAAATATAACAAGAAAAATGTAAATAATTAATTCCCGAGTGCACTCCCCTGTAGTTTTTCCAGCTACCAAACCAACAAAGAAAGTGTAAATAAATATTCTTTGACTCCCAATAGCGCTTCTTTCACGGTAAAAAGCAAAGAAGTATTAAATCTTTGGCTGACAAATGTGCTCTTACTGGCAGTAACAGCAGTGCTGCCGGCTGGGTTATACCAAACAAACAAAGAATTATTAAATTGCGCAGCCAGTTCAACGGTTGTTCGGTAACCAACCAAACAAACTAATAATTAGTACTTGGGCGGGCACAGTTTTACTTGCAACCAATAAAACGCTATTGTCTAATTCCGAAGGGCCTTTCGGCTGAACCGAATTAAAATTAACAATGCGGACGGTGTATGCTGTTGCAGCCTGCACCCACCTTGCACAAACTCCTGCGCAAGTGCCTGCGGCACGTCAAACACGGCGCCCATGCTGTCCTCCAAGAGGGTCATGCGGCGCACCTCCTCCAGATTGCCCTCGGGCAGGATGCGGCGCAAGTAGCTAAACACGTACCTGGTGGGCAACACAGGAGCGAGGCAGCCACATGCAACTTCAGGGAAGGTCAGCGGCAAACGACTGGGGAAGGTAAGCGACATCACCAAGGTCAAGTGAATCGAGGCAAAGGGAGGGTGGACGGGTATGGTAGTGCAGAGGGCGGGGAGCGGCAAAGGGAAAAGGCGATTCAAATACAGACAATAAAGACAGGCAGCCAGGTATGATAAAAACACCACAGCACCATGCCTTATGACACCTGCAGTAACTTTATTTGAAAAAAAAGAGTTTTTTCTAGACCCTATCTCCAAAAGCGGTAGCTGGAAGGCAGAATGAGGTCGCAGCACGTACGATGGCGTCCGCAACGCCACAGTGGAGGTGGCCAGGAGTGTGGTCGCGTCCTCGCGCGCCGTCAGCAGCGAGCGTGAGCGGATCTCCGTGTGTCCCTGCCAGGGTGTTCGCAGCGCGGACGTTAGCAGAGCCATCCAACACAGGTCACCAAAAAACGTGTCAGTCAGACTGTAGGAATGCCAGGTGACAGATGGGACAAATGCAGACATTAAAACCTTAGGCATAATTTACGCTTACGCGAACCATCTGCCAGCCATGTGCAAACCTGGCATAGTGGCATAGCCAATGACCATGTTGGGCCCCACCCAATCATATCGTGCACCCAGCCATACAGTGCAACAAAACTGTTGCCATTTTCCTGTGTGGATTGATATGACAATTCAAGCTAACGAGGGAGCCATAGAGAACCCGCTTGACAACATGTCCACTGGCCAACACGGCGTGATGCAGACCGCCACATCCATTCGCCACATCAAACATGAACCCGCTAGTTTGGCCAATGCTAGCAACCCATGAGCATGACATGATTCACAAAAATACTCGCTGGATATCCTACAAACTTCTCGTTGTGTTTAGGGGTTTAAGGTTCCTCTACTCGTACCGTAGTGACGCAGTTTTCCATTAGTATTAGATCATCCGAATAGCGATCTAGTTTGCCTGGGCCACGCCCAGGGCGTGGTGGTCGTACCGCGATCTTGGCGAGCGCCTTTGCCAGCACATCGAGCGCGTCCTTGCCCTCCACCATCTTCTCTGCAGTGCCTCGGAACAGCGGGATGACACTGCCATCCGCAACCGCACGGGTCATAGCAGCCAGGGCCAGTCATGCACGGCGCACAGCCATGTGAGGACAGGCACGCAACGCCCACGTGGTACAGCCATAATCAGCCGCAACAAATTATAATTATTACCACCACAACAACAATGATAATTAAAAAAATAGTAATCACAACAGTAATAATTCCTTGGGGTAAGACAGGTTCTGTAGGCCCTCCAGCGGAACAGCTCCCGCAGAAGCTGACGGTCAGCCACAGACCATGGGCATTCGTGTGGTGGCCACTCTATCCTTGTTCGACACCATCCATTCCTTCCCTTCAGTGCATGCGCTTTGCTGCCTGACAGGTCACTACGGCCTGCATCATGGTCACAATAGCCAGTTTATACAACGGCAAAAACACTCACCCGTCCATAGCTAGTCAATACAACCATGCAAGCACCCAACAGCCCATCACTAGTACACACATAGCATATACGCACCCGCACCCACCTGTCAGACACAGCCATACATCGCCTGCGTTACTGTCACTGCTAATATACCAGTATAAACGTCCTGTATATACACCCACCTGTCGGAGACATCCACAATCGCCTGCATCGCATTGGTGGCGGACGCCTTTGCGATGTCCGACGGCTGCGGCGCGCCCACGCGCTCAAACTTGACGCCCGCATGCCGCTCGATCTGCGCCACCATGTACTCCCTGCGCTGTGTGACCAGGGTGACGGCCACGCCGCGGTGACCTGGAGCGTCATGCACAGGAGATGTGGGCAAGGGGATGCAGGCATGCGGGGCGCGTGAAACATTTAGAGGGCCATCCTAAATTCATGCAAAGAAAAAACAAACCATGTGCACTTGCTTCTACTACACCTAGGGGTTGGGGTGGGGTGGGGGGTGGAACACAGGCTCTGTGCACCAATGTGTCAGAAGGCAGTCACCGCCACAGGTTTAGATCAAACCAACTACAAGCTGGAACAACAGAGGCTTTCGGCAAGGAAAAGACGGGAGCGAGGCATGCAGCAGTGCGGCATATCAGGTGCCTCAGGGTCAACAATAAACTTTAGGCCGTCCATATATACCCCTTAACAGCAGCACGCAAAGCAATGCCGCAGAAGTTACCAGACAAGTGAGGAAAGAAGGGGATGTGGGGAGGCGGGGAGGTGGGGAGGTGGGGAGGTGGGCAGGCGGGCAGGCGGGCAGGTGGGGAGGTGGGGAGGTGGGGAGGTGGGGAGGTGGGGAGGTGGGGTGGTGGGGAGGTGGGGGAGGTGGGGAGGTGGGGAGGTGGGCAGGTGGGGAGGTGGGGAGGTGGGGAGGTGGGGAGGTGGGGAGGTGGGGAGGTGGGGAGGTGGGGGAGGTGGGGAGGTGGGGAGGTGGGGAGGTGGGGAGGTGGGGAGGTGGGCAGGCGGGCAGGCGGGCAGGTGGGGGAGGTGGGGAGGTGGGGAGGTGGGGAGGTGGGGAGGTGGGGAGGTGGGGTGGTGGGGAGGTGGGGAGGTGGGGAGGTGGGGAGGTGGGCAGGTGGGGAGGTGGGGAGGTGGGGAGGTGGGGAGGTGGGGAGGTGGGGAGGTGGGGAGGTGGGGAGGTGGGGAGGTGGGGAGGTGGGGAGGTGGGGAGGTGGGCAGGCGGGCAGGCGGGCAGGTGGGGGAGGTGGGGAGGTGGGGAGGTGGGGAGGTGGGGAGGTGGGGAGGTGGGGAGGTGGGGAGGTGGGGAGGTGGGGAGGTGGGGGAGGTGGGGAGGTGGGCAGGTGGGCAGGTGGGGAGGTGGGGAGGTGGGGAGGTGGGGAGGTGGGGAGGTGGGGAGGTGGGGAGGTGGGGAGGTGGGGAGGTGGGGAGGTGGGGAGGTGGGGAGGTGGGGAGGTGGGGAGGTGGGGAGGTGGGGAGGTGGGGAGGTAAGGAGGTGGGGAGGTGGGGGAGGTGGGGAGGTGGGGAGGTGGGCAGGTGGGGGAGGTGGGGGAGGTGGGGAGGTGGGCAGGTGGGGAGGTGGGCAGGTGGGGAGGTGGGGAGGTGGGGAGGTGGGGAGGTGGGGAGGTGGCAAGAAGAGAGAAGAAGAGCAAGCAAACAAGGTGACTGACCTGCACGCCCGGTTCGCCCTGACCGATGGATGTACGTCTCCACACTCTGGGGTGGCTCCGACTGTTCGCACACGCATTAACGCGCATGCACCGCATCAACCCGCAAACGCATCAACCCGCACACGCATCAACGCGGATGCATCAACGAACGCACATTCATCAACAGAAATGCATCAACGTGAATGCACAGACAGGAGAGTGCAAGGGGCAGGCGATGGAAGTGGTTGCAGTATTGCCCCGAATGAGAAAATGGTTCCCTTGCAGGGTGAAACTATAGCTTCATGCCAAGCCAGGAGGACACTTGCGTGCTCCTCAAGGGGCACGACTATGACCACATTTGCCCATGCCATTGAACTGCCTCCCCCTGCCATCACGCTTCTGCACACTTCACCATGCTGCCACCCACCTGCACCACCAGAGTCACGTTCTGGATGTCCAGCCCCCTTGCCGCCACGTCAGTCGCCACCAACACGGTGAACTCGCCCGAGCGGAAGGCGGCCAGCGTGGCCTGGGAAAAGCAGGCCAAGGGAGCCGTGGATGGAGGAACAAACAACAGTGGTGGTGTGTGAGTTATCCTGGGAAGATGCAGATGATGTGGCTCCGGATGGGGGACATGAAGCATGTGAAGCATGGCACAATCAGTGGGTCTGGGCGCGCAAAACATGTCAGCTAATCTGAACATGATGCGACCAGACATTGCCAGCTATGCCATACATGGCAGACGGCAGCACATTTCGAACGGCGCGGGATCCGGGCTGCCAACCTGACACATACCATCCGGCCAACACTCCTGCTCACCCATCTCCCATCAAACCTCCATGAGCAAGCACGCACCCATCACAAACCACGCATCCGACCACAAAACTACTGGCTAGCTCCCCTGACAAGGTGGGCAGCCTCAGGACCTATTCCGCGTGGTGCTACCTGCCATATCCTAGCAGCTGCCCCCCGCGTCTCACCTCCCTCTGCGCCTGTGGGATGTCCCCATGCAGCGCGCGTGCCTTCATGTGGGTGAGCCCCTGGCACAGCTCGTTGGCGTCGTTCTTGGTCTCAGAAAAGATGATCGTGCGGCCGTTGCCGCTGGCACACGCAAACGCGAGCAGGAGACAAGCGGGGGACAAGATGACGAGAAGGAGGTGACAAGCGGTCGCCCAGCGATGGCACCATGAGCAGATGCCAAGCAGGCGTGCCGGCAGCAAGCAGACAACATGAAGAAGATACACAGACCAGGGGCTATCATGGACAGGATGATGACGACACCCTGGGAAGATAGCAAACACACTACAGGTGGCTATTCAAGGAGCCCCTATGCGTGTTGCCACTCATTGACAGCTGTCGACAGATACCTGTGCTGCACCCCATCCCGTGGCACGGCCCAGCCACGCGGGTGTGTGCCCTATGCGTGCTGCATGCTGCCATGCCCCAACATGGCATGGATTACACGCATCTCGTGACTACGGCCAGGAAAGCCGTAGCCAAACGCAGCGAGCTGCGACCTGCTTTTGCTCCTGTTGTAGCCCGCCACATGCATGGTGCATTAATTCACACGTAGACGTGCTTGTTGCATCCTCCTACCCTCCACCCCCACACTCAACTGCTGACAAGGGTGGGGTGCGTACTACAGACCCCTCCCCTGTTGTAGCCGCGTGCAGCCCCCTGCCATCTCGACCCTCACAACCCCTAGCCATGCACCCCTCACCTGTTGTAGCAGCGCACGACGTCGGTGATCACTTGCGCACGCTGCGTCCAGTGGCAGGGCAGCATCAGGTGGCGCACCGCATTGCTGGCCTTCATCTTGTGCTCGCGAACCAAGTCCACCGTGACCGGTTCCTTGAGGAAGCGCTTGGCGATCTGGGGGGGGGACACAAGTACAGGCGGGAGGGCGGGAGGGTGGGAGAGGGATAGGACGATGGAGAGACTAGGAATGAGGTAAAAAAGGAGCTCTACTAATTTAGCAGCAGCTTCATCGACTGGAAGAGTTGATGTTTCAAATCAGACATTCAAGGATACAAACAAGGAAGGAAAGGAAAGGGAAGGACAAGAAAAAAGAAAGGAGAAAATGGGCAGAAGCGCGGACATGGGGGCCAACGCCTAACTTGCCAAGATGGCCGTGTCACAAAAAGGCCGGCAGTGCCCTTAACCAAGACCATGCTGTGCCATCCTGCTATCAATATGGGTCATGCTTTGCCATCCGGGTGTCATCCTGGTCGCGTGCCATGTTGCGATCTGCTGTGTTTGGACGCATCATGCACTATCATGTCGTGGGATGTTGGCAGCACCCCGTCAACCGCACCCCATTTGGCTGCCCCTTGTAACGCACCCCTGTTGGCTGTCCCTTTTAACCGCACCCCTGTTGTCGGCCCCTTTGAATGCACCCCTGTCGTCGGCCCCTTTTGCTGCGCTCACCTCGGCCACCCAACCCGGCAGCGTGGCGCTGAACAGCATCGTCTGCACTTTGGAAGAGTCCTTCTGCGCGCCTGCACAGACAAGAAAAAGGAGGGGGGGGGAGGCGCAAGCGGCAGCATCGCAGGCCACCGTCGATGAGAAGAATATCGGAGCACAACGTCACGGGAGACCTGCCGCTGTTTGCAGGCACAGGAATGCCCACCCAGACCTTTAGCTACAAAGATACGACAGCACCAGGAAGCAAACGCACGGCCTTCACGGTTCGTGAATGGGACGGAGTTGGAATCCAAAGACTGCCCGCAGTACATCCCAACGGCAAGAAACCTGTGGGAAGGAGAAGTGTTGGCAGCGTGCCCACCAGCACACGCCACGCCCCCGGGCTGTAGTAGCTACTAGCGTACCCAAGACACACACACGAGTGCCCGTGCGCCCAGGATGCAGCCTCTACGCTGACTACACGCACAGGATGGACTCACTTATGCCCGTGCCAGGGGCCGTATCTGGCATTTGGCACCTACTCAGGCTGTACTCGGTACCTAATGCCACCCCACGCACCCAGGACGCCCTCACTACCTAACCAACACCATCATCAAACGCACCCAGGATGTACTCGATGTCCTCCACGAAGCCCATCGACAACATCTCATCCGCCTCGTCCAGAACGCGGAAGTGGAGCTCGTCTAATTTAAGGTCGCCGCGGTCGATCAGGTCCTGCCGCCATGCGTACGGACGGCAGCCGTGCCGGCAGGAGACAAGGGAAGCACAACCGAGCAGCACGCATGTGGGTGCATGCCCACAGACATGCCCACAAACATGGCCGTACCTTTCCAACAGACAGTTGCCAGACAGCGGTAAGAGCACAACCTCCCTGACCCCACCTCCCTGATCGAAGCATGCATCGAGAGCCCCTGGCTGAAACTGCCAGAGCTCTGGCCAGGCCATGTTTCATGCGCTGGCTTACAAGAGAAGACTTTGGCTGGGCCGGCGAAGAATCTTGTTTCCACTTCTGGCACAACGGTGTTACAACTACAGCAGGAAGCAGCGACATGGACGTTGAGGGAATGTGGACAGGGTGGCTAGGGAAGGAAAGAGCGAAGCAAGCCCGCCTCTTTAGCTAGTAGCAAGCCCGCCTCTTTAGCTAGTTCACACCACGCCTAGGTGGGGCATGTGGTTACCCACGCCTACTGCCATGAAATGATCAGATAGTAGTAATATATGAAATGTATTACATGAAATAATAGTAGTATTGAAGTATTATATGAAATGATCAGATAGTAGTAATATATGAAATGTATTACATTAAATAATATTGAAGTATTATATGAAATGATCAGATAGTAGTGATATATGAAATGTATTACATGAAATAATATTGAAGTATTATATGAAATGATCAGATAGTAGTACTTGGAATACGGTAATTCTCCATCGTCTTGGCCCATCAACGGCCCCCCGTCACTGCCCAGTCCCTACCCATGACCACCATCTCATTACCACCCAGACCACCACACGTGACCCACCCAAGACCCACCACCCACCCACCTTGACGCGGCCCGGCGTGCCCACAACCACATCCACCCCCCGCTTGAGTGCGCTCTGTTGCGGCTGGTAGGCAGCGCCACCGTACACGCACACAGAGGACAGGTTGAACGCGGCGCCCACAAACTCAAAGTCGGCCGCAACCTGTGGGGTACAAGGGGGGGGGAGAAACGCGCACGAGTGATGAAAAAAGTAGTCAAGCAATGGTGCAGGATAAGCTCATGGTACGGCGAAGGGGGATCCGAGAAGACAAGTCGTGAGAGAGCACAGACAGAGGGGGCATGGGGAGGATGCAACAGGAAGGAAGGCAGGGGCCCCAGAAATAGCACAGAGAAATAGCACATGCAGCAACAGTCAGTCAGGAGATGAAAGCATGTGGCAGGCATGCTCATGTGGACTGTCGGCAGGTCTTCATGGTTTGTTTACTGCAGGCACTGTCCACAGGTTCCCATGTCCTGCGACCCATGCGTCCAACTTCTGCGTTCGCCTGTCTCGATCTCGCAGTCTGTAGCTCCTGCTGCTGCCACCTGTGTGGAGCCTAGCATGCATCCCTACCCTGCAGCTAAGCGCCCAATTCCTGCAGCTACGCTCCCATTTCCTGCAGGGATGATATCGCTTCCCGCCGACAAGCTTCCCTTCCCTACAAACACCACGCGGCGTAGCTGTGGCTCATCCCAAGTAGCTCACCCCACGCGGCAGGCACCAGCAATACACCCCACGCGGCTCACCTGCTTGGCCAGCTCGCGCGTGGGCGCCAGCACGATGACCAGCGGCATGCGACCCGCTGCCGACTTGCGGTCGCGCACGTGCAGCTGCTTCCGCCGGATGTTCTCCAGGATGGGGATGACGAAGGCGAGCGTCTTGCCCTGGTGGGTGGTTGACGCGCGCAAGCATGACGAGCAAATGCACGACGACCAACGCATGACGACCAAAATGCACAATGTACAATGCACGATGACCGATGAAATGTCCAACGTATGACTAAATGCATGATGAACAACACACAACCTAATGCGGGATGGTCAATGCACGACCAGATGAAGATGGACCAACGCATGTGGTAGACAAAAGAGACCCTTGTAACAAGGCACGAGGGCAGGTAGAGTGCGAGGGGCGACAGCAGGGTGCTGGCTATAGGGCGATGCATGATTATATTCAGGTAATGTGTGGCGCGTGGGTTTATGGTAGAGTATGGCGAGCAACAGGATGGACCAACACCCGGACCAGCGCGAACGGGCGAGAGTCAGACATGAACGCGGGCAGTACCTGCCCCGTCTTCGCACGAGCGACCACGTCATTTCCTTCTAATGCCAATTCCAGCGTCTCTGCTTGAATGGGGAACAGCGCCTCGATGCCCTTCTCGGTCAGCTTCGTTCGAACTTCCTCTGAGATCCGGAAATTCTTCAGAAGCAACGGATTCTCTTCGCCCTCGCCCGTGACAGGAGCTCCACCATCCTCGGATGACGCCTTCTTCGCTTTTTTCTTCTTTGGCGGGGCCGCCTCCGGGCTGGCTGCCTCTGCTTCTACAGCTTTCCTCTTTTTGGGCTTGGCCTCCTCCAATGCCCCATTCGTCTCACCGCCTTTCTTCACTTTCTTCACCGCGCCCGCTGGCTCTGTTTCAATTGCCACTTTCTTACTCTTCACTTTGGGAGTTTTCGACTCAGCGTCTACGACGTCTTCACCTAGCGACAACTTCTTCTTTTTCTTAATTTTGTCGGCGTTCTCCGCAGCCGCAACCATTTCTAAAATAATTCAATTATAGCAATAATAAAATGCGGACCGGTTCGAATTACAAGCCCTACCGTGGCAATAGTATCAGGCCACCCAGTTATCTACGCAAATGGAGCGAGGGAGGCCGCAACAAGTCGCAACCACCTCTGCCCACTGCCCAGCAATGGCGAGGTCGCAGCTGCAGGGCCGCAAAACAAGGGAAGGGCACTTCGTGCACGGCTGTCACGGGTGGCAAAATAAATGGCGACCGGCCAACCGCTAGCCCAGGCACAGGGTTGGTGGCCAGCTGCGCCACAACATAGGCAATCGACGCCAATTGAATTCGATTTCTCGTGCTGGCAAACCAGGGAGCTCCCGCTTGGCCCCCAAATGGTCAAAAAGTGCGTCGAGAGGTTCTACTTGGTGCCGCAACCGGCAGCAGAAGGCCTTTCGACCTGTGCCCCTCGCAAAACACTTCTGACTTTCATTCCGCCGGAAATATTGCGGCTTCTGCGTAAATTTGGCATTCGTGCGTGGTTGCACCAACGTAACGATCTCTCGACGCCGACATTTTTATAATTGCCTCGTGCCGTCAGGCTGCTTTCTGCAGTGCTTAGAAGCGCTAGCGTGTATAAGGAGTTAGCTACAACCAGGCGTCTCCGCGGCACTTCCTTTCCTGACTAGTCCTAGCCGAGCACTTCGTCCTACCTGCACTTCGTGAACATGGCTCCTTCTAAGGATGCTCCTTTCGAGGAGGAGGATGGTTTCACGGCAAACAAAATCTTTAACATGGGCTATTCGTTCACCTACGATGATATCATCTTTCACCCCGGCCACATCAATTTCCCGACGGACAAAGTCGACTTCACTACCAAGCTCACGCGGAACATCACAATTTCCATGCCGTGCTGCAGGTAAGGATCAGTTTATTTTGAAATCCTTTTTATTGACGAAACCTAAGTTCTGCACAAGATGTCTTCCTTCGCGTGTTCATTCGATAGAAGCACCATTGTGGAGACCGAGGTGAACGCATCGCAATGCAGTCCTACATTGCCGTGCATGGCATGTCGCTCTCATCGACGCTTCTGTCTGCTGTTGCTTCCCCCTGTCATCCCCTTCCAGCTCGCCCATGGACACCGTGACCGAGTCGGACATGGCCATTGCCATGGCATCCCTAGGAGGCATCGGCTTTGTCCATTATAACAACACGGTGGAAGCGCAGGTAGGCTTTTGATGCTTACCTATAGCAGAGTGCACCCATACCACAGTTCCGTCAAGTCAGAAAAAACGTCTCTCTTTCTTGCTTGAGCTGGGCCAGGCACACGACACAGGTGCTTTAGGTGACTAGGCATGCTGCACTCATGCATGCCCCACAGCCCACACGCACCCATCCGGACGTGGCATTATTACAGCAAGGGGCGCCACCATTTTTTGAGTACATGACATTATATTGATACGCAACGTTTTATTGACATTTTCCCCAGCTCCTTTACAAGGCATGGGTATTGGTATACACCTTTCTGGTGGATGCGCTTTTGCTTGTCCGCGGAGTTTTGCATGGCGGCGGCTCCCTGAAGCCATTTGCTGCGCTTTGGGTGTCTTGCAAACCATTACCATGGCAGATTCAGCTTTACGGACAAAATATCTACTAGCAAGCTTGCCTGTTGGTGCACAATGGCATGCGCGTGGGAATCGGACGTATAACCCTTTTTTCTCTGAGAAGTTGTGTAGGAAAAAACTTTGAATCAGCATTCGGCCTTCTGCCTGGGTGAGCCGAGCCCGAATGGATGGATCCCCTAAACTTGAATGGATGGTTACGGCTATTCCATTAATGTGGCCTCCCTGTCTTGGCAGGTCATGTTCACCATGGCTGCCCCGTACACACAGTTAACATGGCCATTCTATCCATTTGATAGTTTGTGTAGTCATTGACCATTGGGTCATCACACTGCCACGCTTGTATCTGTCACCTGTGAGCAACCCTTGGGGTCGTCCCACTACCAAGCTCACCCCCTCCTCCCCTCAACAACCTGGCCCGTTCCTCCGGGTCGCTGAACGCTTCTGCGGAAGGATTGCAGGGTAGCACTGTCGCATGGATGGTAGACCAGTATTGTGGACAGCAGGCCGATTGTAAACCGTATCGTTCTCTTCTCTTCAACCGGCCATTCACCCACCCCGTGACCTGCTTCTGCTGGCATCCTCTCACTCTCCAAACCCACACCACTCACCTCATCATCCCTGGCATCTTCTCACGGAGCCTGTCACCGCTCATAAAAATGGGGGGGAAAAAATATGTGAATGCAACCAACCAGGTGGGCCACGTGACGCGCGTGAAGGCCGCCAGCCCGCTGGGCTGCACAGGGACCCTACCAGGCGACTTCCTGGTCTCCCCCTCCGTCCCGACCATCTCCGGTTCTGCAACGCTCAAGGACTACGACAGCCGGGGCCTGCAGCACGAGGTGGTGTATGTGACGGCGGACGGCGGCATGGGCAGCAAGCTGGTGGGGCTGCTGCGGCCCATCACTACGGGGCTGATTCTGGGCGCGGAGCGTGCCAGCACGACCGTGGAGGCGCTGTTGCGCAGGGTCGGCGGCGCCGCGCCCGTGTGTGGTCGTGGGGAGCAGACGGTGACGGAGATGAGGGACGCGATGCTGGCTTCGGGGCAGGACGTGCTGCCCATCGTGAATGCCAACCAAGGTATATGGTGCAGCTGGAGCGGGCGTGTAGCCACACAGATGAAGCACCGATCATGTCATGCACGGGGGTCGGTTCGTGGTGGTGGTCGGTTGATGGCTATGGTTGTTTCGTGGTGGTGGTGGGTGCCTGTGCCAGCTGGGAAACGGGAAAGGGGCCTTCAGGGAAAAGTGGCTTCAGGGGGGTGACAGCAGAAAGGGTAGACACTCTTTGGGACAGGGTCGCTGTCGAGCATTCGGCAGGTGTTCCCGCCAGGCACCGCTTCTGTATCCCGAATGGCGATGCGGCTCTGCCACCCTGCCACGGTGTGAGGACATGTGTCCTTGCGCCTGAAACATGGCGGCCAGTCGCCGCTAGCAGCAAGAGGGCGGCATGTGCGCTCGCGGGATACCCTGCTCCCCTGGCCACCAGCGCACACGGCCATGTGAGGTCTGTTTGTGTTGCTGTCTTTTTTTTTTTGCTGGGAGGGAAGGGGAGGGGAGGGGAGGGGAGGGGAGGGGAGGGGAGGGGAGGGGAGGGGAGGGGAGGGGAGGGAGGGAGGGGAGGGAGGGGAGGGGAGGGAGGGGAGGGGAGGGGAGGGGAGGGGAGGGAGGGGAGGGAGGGGAGGGGAGGGGAGGGGAGGGGAGGGAGGGGAGGGAGGGGAGGGGAGGGGAGGGGGGGGGGGATTGTCACATGTTGGCCAGTGAGGGAGTGTATGCTGAACTGCCCACCTACTTGCTCCCTTGCCGCCCTGTCTATTGGCTCCCTGGCTCGTGTATGCCCCCCCTTGCCCGCCCCAGAGCTGGTGGGTGCGGTGACGGCGTCGGCCGTAAAGAATGCGCTCGCGCTGCCCCCCTCCTCGTGCAAGCCGTCGCTGGACGCAAAGGGCCGGCTGCTCTGTGGGGCCGCCATCGGTGCGTGCGCAAGCAATCATGGCCATGTTCAAGTAATCACTGCTATTATTGTTGCCACGAATAGCGGTGAGATATGGCGCGGCTTGTCAATGCGGTGAGTTTTTTTCACGGCGTACTTGTAGTCTATATGTGCAGTGATTATTACCATCACCGGTGAGGAATTGAGCCATGCCGCAAGCCATCTCTGTGTGTGTGTGTGCCTGCGCCATTAGTATGTATGGATACCGTTGCCTGGGACCATGAGACCAAAGCACCACTTAAAGTGGGCGTGGAGCATGAGCCCATGGAGAGATTCTGACATTGCCATGGTCGCATGACTCTAACGCTGCCGTCATCTGCCCCGGCCCCCCCTTCCCCCGCAGGCACGCGTGAGGCGGACAAGGAGCGGTTGCGTGCGCTGGTAGCGGCCGGCATCGATGTGATTATCCTGGACTCCTCGCAGGGTGATAGCGTGTTCCAGGTGGACATGATCTCCCACATCAAGAAGGAGCACCCAGGGCTGGACGTGATTGGGGGGTGAGTGCCGGCATGGTGCACGGGGCAACCCCCCCTCAGGTCGCGTGATACCGGGCTATGCGGTAGCCCATAATGGGATGCAATGGGTGTATGATGTGTAGTGGGGGGGGCTGGAGGGACTTGTGTGTCGTGGGGAAGCTTCAGAGGAGTATGCCAGCAGTTCATCCAGACAGTGAAGGCTTGGGGTGAGTGATGGCTGTGCAAGGCAACCGCTGCTTGGGCGGTTGGATTTCCGACTTTGTGGGTTGGGTATGACCAGAGACAACCGCAGTAGAGTACAGTTGTGGCGTAGCCAGCTAGTAGGGGCGGGTATGCTAGTGGAGTAGAGCTGATGGAGGCGGCTGACTGCAAGAGGACTCGGGTGCGCGCCACTCACCATCTCTCCCTTGTCACGTGCTTGATTCCACATCCTCAACAGTCATCCTCAACAGTCCACTGTCCAGGTGTGTGAAATTTGGAAACGCGCCGCGTGTATGAAATGTGCCCGGCCGTTTGTGCGGGTGCTTCTTCCATCGACTTGCCCACCCGCGCGAGCACTCAAGAATGCACGCACGCAGTCACTCTTGCACATGGTGTGACCATGGCTTACTCTTTCTCCCAGGCGGTGACATGATAGAAAATTTTTCTGCTATGTAGTGCATTCTCACGGTTTATTGGGCCTCTCCACACGGTATGCATCCCATGGTCGCCATGGTTGGTGCCACGGTTGGTGACCCCCCCCCTGTACCACCTCTACCACCCTTGACGTGTGTTTCTTTTCCCGCGCAGCAACGTGGTCACCATCCAGCAGGCTAAGCGGTTGATCGCTGCGGGGGTGGACGGCCTGCGCGTGGGGATGGGTATGTGTGGGGATGGGAATGTGACCGGACGGGTGTGGTGGCGGATGGGGGGATGGGAACATAGCCCCTGTCCGTGGGGCAATGACCAGACCAGGAGATGATTGATGTAGTAATTAGGGGAGGATGTGTCAAACTATCAGGGGGCCATGGATCCATCCGATGAAGACAGTCTCGACATGTCTCATGGGGATGTCTTGATATAGCCATCAGGGGGAGGATGTCAGTCGCCAGGGGATGGTAGGCAGGCAGCTTGGTGCGCCCGGTGCCTTGGTGATTGGACCGTGATGTGTACCGCATGGCTGGGAGGAGGAAGGACCGCGGGTTGCGCCGTTGCACATGGTGTGCTGTCCCCCCAGAGATAACCGCCGGTCTCTCCCGCTTTCCACAGTGACTTCTGTCCGCTGCTAATTCCATCATACGCGGATCAAGGCATGGGGATGTCTGACAGCATGTTCACACCGACCGAAAATTCCGCCGAATAGTTTTTGGGGGGGTCGTTAAAAGCCCAGATATTTGGGTCGCTTTGGGAGTTCCGCAGGATTGACCCGCGTCCGCCCTTGTAGAGTCGCCAGATTCCCTCATAAGGATCGGCGCGGCGCGGCAACAGCAGTCCGCACCACATTGATGGTATTCAACAAATTTCACTGTTCAGGCCGTTCAGGTGTTCAGGAATCGAGAAGGAAATGTACAGTGCGAAATAGTTTTCAGGGCACAAATCGGGGCTTTTGGAGTGGGAGTGGGCGACACGGCTGGTCCGGCTCATGGTCCGTTCCATCCACTCCGGCCACAATTCAGGGGAATTCGCCACAATTTCGGTCAGGAGTGAGGTCACAGGGGGTCACTGGACAAAATTGGCCGCATTTGCTGTTCAGTTGGGAGTACTCCGGATTTGAATGCGATTCGTGGGCTTCAGAAACCGGTCCGGATCCTAAATCTACGGAATCAGTGGTCGGTGTGATCATGCTGTGAAGCTATCGGTGGCGGTTGAATGCCACCAGGCAATGCCGTATGTTCTCTCTACCAGACCACGGCACCCCCCCTTCCCCGTTGCGGCACTGACAGAAATGTCCTCAATGTCTCGTTGACTTTTGGTGGCTCCGCGCCGGTGCAGGTTCGGGCTCCATCTGTACAACGCAAGAAGTGTGTGCCGTCGGAAGGGGCCAAGTGCGTCGATTGTGCAGGAGAGATGTATTGTTTTCGCCCTTCCTTTTTCCTTGTTTTTCCCTTCTCCCGCCGCGGCCTGCTTTCTGACATGACGCGTTGCAGTCGGTTGAAGAGCCAGAAGTCATCTTCGGTATGAAATAAGCTTTTTGAATCTTGTTTGAGTGCATGCCGGGTCTCTGGGTTGTTTCCTGAGCCAGTGTCTGTCCTGATCTTACACGCGCTTGGGTTGTTATCTACGACGATATTCCCATTGACATCCAGAACCTCCATCCTCCATCTGATACCGTCCCATTCTCCCACCCCCCCACCCCCCCACCCCCAACCCCGCTGGCCAGGCCACCGCGGTGTACAAGGTCTCGCTCTACGCATCCACGCAGGGCGTGCCCATCATCGCGGATGGAGGCATCGCAAACTCGGGCCACATCGTCAAGGTGTGAGCCCTGTGGGTGGTCCCTACAGGAATAGGGGGGGGAGGGGCGTGGGTGGTTGCTTCAGACTGGAAGCGTTGGGTGCTTGACTGTTGCTGCTGCTGCGGCCAAGTGGGGCAAAGGGCTTGCCAGGATGGCATGAAGATGCCCAAGCAGCTCCACGTGGTGCAGCTGCGTTGCAAAGCTACGATGCAGACGGCGCACGGTTTCACATCCAACATGAACTTGAACTGTGGCCTGTACCAGTGTCCCTGGGCATAAGTCCCGCCTGACATCCCTTGCCGCTGCTTGAGCTTCTTGCTTACAACACAACACAAACACCCATCCAAGGGTGAAGCTCAGGGTGTAGAAGGAGCATGTCATCATAGTGAGCCCTGGGTTGAGACTTCAGGGTATCTTGGCACTACGCTTACATGGCCGAAATGCCTTGCATTCTGCCATGTCCTGGCCAAGGTCATTGTTAGGCTTGAAGGGGCGACTACCCTCCCGTGGCTTGCAGTATCATCAGATGCACTTTGGGACAGAGTTCACTCGCCCATTTTCTCAGTTGTGTTGAGATGGCACCTCATGGGTATTACTATGATAATTATTGTTTATCATTATCATCATTTGTAGATATTGCAAATGCTGCAGACTCCCTTGTCTGGGGCAGTTCGTTAATCAGCTTCACCAGGCAGACCTTCAAATCAGAAGCCTACATCAAAGACCTCAATACAACGGCCCAGGCATTGGAAGGTAGGCTGGGCATGTTTCTGTTTTGCTGGGGACTGGGGCAAGGACGGCCTGCCTTGGGCCGTATCGCTTTTGAGACGCCTTTGGCATTTTATATGAGACAGGGCATGACGGGCACGTTCCTGGTCTGACACTCTCCCCTTGCCCAAGTTGACGTGTGCGGTCCTGCTATGACGGGGACCATGGTGGTGCCACGTGTCGCCATTTGTATGGCAGGCGCTGGCTCTGGGCGCGTCGACAGTCATGATGGGAAGTATGCTGTCAGGAACAGAGGAGGCGCCCGGGCAGTACTACATGCAGGCAAGTCGCGGGCTGGCTTGCACACCACCCTGCATGACATGCACACGCATTTTTGTTCCGTCATCCTATTATTGTTTGCGCAACGCAAGATAACTATATGTGCTCAAATCACAACCACAATGAGGTACTTGCCATGGTTTCCAGGGCGCCTGCAACCATGTATTGCATGCTGCACACGTCACCTTCACAGCGACTGTGGAATTGCCCGAACCAACCCCGCTCGCATCGGGCCCTTGTCCGCCGCACTTTTCCGACCCATCTTTTTTTTTCTGCGCTCTCCTCTGGCAGCATCGCGTCTACTCAGCCCCCTACCGTGCCCCCCCCCCTGCGCCGCTCCATGGCCTCCCACTGCCGTGCCTCGTCTTGTGGTGATTGCAGGACGGACGGCGGCTGAAGAAGTTCCGCGGGATGGGCTCGCTGGAGGCGATGAGCCAGGGCAGCGACACGCGCTACCTTAGCGACACCTCGCGGCTCAAGGTGGGTGCGCGGCCACAAATGCTGGCGACAATCATCATGCCTCGAGGGTGGGATTGTGCCGCCGCGCATGGGCCGCATCACCACAGCATGTCTTGCGTGCCCATGCCGGATCACCGCTGTACTTGGGGCTACGTTCAACCTACCCAATCAACCATCCTGTCTGCAGCCTGCACAAGAGCTGCATCTGGTCCTGAACGGCACCCCAAATTAAATCATGCTTACTAATAATTTCATCTGCCCCACTCACATCGTCCCTACTGTACTGTGCTGTGACCATAAGCCTGACAGCATGCTCGTGTACTGTACTGTGCTGCTGCCACGCGCAAATGTTTTTGACCTGCCCACTGGGGCGTCCACCACGGCTGTGCACGGAGACGCTCCACAGGTCGCCCAGGGTGTCTCTGGCGCCGTGTACGACAAGGGCAGTGTCCGGCGGCTGCTGCCTCACTACATCTTTGCGGCCAAGCAGGGCTTCCAGGTACAGCACGTGGCAAGGAATGAGAAGATAAAGCAAGAAGTGATAACGCAAGAATACAGAATATAAAGAATAGCGAGAGAATGATAACGCAAGAAATGAGGCTGAAACAAGGGCTGCGTGGTTGCACCCTGTCTGCCCTCGAATAGGGAAGCAAGCAAGGCGGAAGAAAGGGGAAAGGAGCAACTCGAGGGATAAAAGGGGGAGGAGAAGGGGAAACTGGGAGATGGTTAGCAAGGACGCAGAGGCAGCGGAAGGGTGTTGTGACTGTGCCCGGCTTGTACACATGGGAAATTGCCCTTTCTTCATGTTCCTACCAGTTATCAACTTTGCAGCTGGTGTTGCATCGATGTCATCCACGGGACCCAGTCGGGAGGGAATTGGGAGCAAGGGATCGTCCATTCAGTAACAGTTTCAGGGTCTATGCTTGTACCATCGGGTCATGGCTCACTCATGTCCCTTGGGAGAGGATAGTAGCCGGGATCCTACCTTGGCATGGAAATGGCCAGGTCACGTATGTAACGAGGGGTTGATTTGCTAATCCTAGCTCCTTGTTGCTGCATGTGTGGTCCTTTCTATGCATGTGTTCATCCATCTGCAAAGCATCCTACCTACCGGCAACACATGGTCCCTTGTCACCGTGTTGCCAAGAATGCCTCTATGTATGCCGGTCATGGCTTTGCTCTGATTGGGTCTGATATGGGCCTTGTGGGTGATGTGTGCCATGTCGTTCTGGCAGGACCTGGGCGCAATCTCATTGGCCGCCATCAACGAGTTCCGGGTCTCGGGCAGTTTGCGTATGGAGACGCGCACGGGCGCGGCCCAGAAGGAGGGTGGCGTCCATGACCTGGCAACTTATGAGAAGAAGGCGTTCTAAACTCGCAATACTGCTGGGCAACGGATTTCATGAGTGCATGTCTGCTTTGTTTTTAATTAGGCACTGGCCGGTAGAGGTTGGTCTATGACTGCCCGTCCCCTGCTGCCGAGGCAGTATATGGGTCAAAGTTTTGTCGGAGCTGTGATGTGACCATGCAATCCACCTCCGCATGGCGCGCCTTTGTATGGACACAAAATTTTGAAAATCCATGTTAAGTATTGCTTGGATGAGCATGCAACACCACACATGTGCACATTCATTCCTTCGTTCGTTCGTTCGTTCATTCGTTCGTTCGTTCGTTCGTTCGTTCGTTCGTTCGTTCGTTCGTTCGTTCGTTCGTTCGTTCGTTCGTTCGTTCGTTCGTTCGTTCGTTCGTTCGTTCGTTCGTTCGTTCGTTCGTTCGTTCGTTCGTTCGTTCGTTCGTTCGTTCGTTCGTTCGTTCGTTCGTTCGTTCGTTCGTTCGTTCGTTCGTTCGTTCGTTCGTTCGTTCGTTCGTTCGTTCGTTCGTTCGTTCGTTCGTTCGTTCGTTCGTTCGTTCGTTCGTTCGTTCGTTCGTTCGTTCGTTCGTTCGTTCGTTCGTTCGTGCTTGCTCGTTCGTGCTTGCTCGTTCGTGCTCGTTCGTGCTCGTTCGTGCGTGTTCGTGCGCGTTCGTGCGTGTTCGTGCGTGTTCGTGCGTGTTCGTGCGTGTTCGTGCGTGTTCGTGCGTGTTCGTGCGTGTTCGAGCGTGTTCGTGCGTGTTCGTGCGTGTTCGTGCGTGTTCGTGCGTTCGTTCATTCACGCATTCATGCATTCATTCACCATAGCTGCCCGAGAGTCACGGCCGGGGTACCGACTTTTTGAGTAGGTACCTGTCATCCATGTTTGATGCACAGCAAGAAGGGGTCACGGTACCCCCCCCTTCTCGAGCGTTACCTTTGAAAGGCAGGCCAAAGGACATCAACTGCTCACCGGGAGAGTCTGGCAACTACTGTGGGTTGCAATAAAGCTTCGACGTATAGTAAATGCTGATAGCGGATGCCGGCCTGCAGTAATTAATTAATTAATTAATTAAACTCGTGCTCCCGTTGGGGAGTCACGGAGCACCGAAGTGCTTTTAATCCCTGTGAGTGCACTACAGGAGAAAGGGCAGAGACCCCCAGTCTCCTTCATGCCAAAGGCATGCCACAGCTGCAATCGGGCGCGGCTAGCTAAAAGGACAGGCTAACGATCCGGCAAACTGTGGGTGCAATAAGACCCATGTGAGCATATCATAGCAAGGAGCGTGGGCAAGTAATCTGAACATAGCCAGGGCGTAGCATGGCTGTACTAGAACTAGGCTAAGGCTATGGCTGGTTGTGTACCGTGCGTTGGCGGCACGTGACTAGGTGTGTTGGCACAGCTAGGCAAACATTCTAGGCATGGCTGCCTTAGCGACAGTGACTCCAATGGTTACAAGCTAGGGCTATTGCTATTCTAGCCCGCTGGGGGCGTCCACATCTTGTGGTTGATCATCAGGTCCCCGCCCCTCCAGTACACCTTGGGCTTCTGGGGGTCCTGCTTATGGCGGAGGTATTCCGGCCACAGGTCGCGTCGCTGCTGTTGCTGAGCGGGGGTTAGGTCGTCATCCAGCGTCCAGGTGAGGTCGTGCAACCGCTTGCGACGAGAGAGGAACCGCTGCTTATCCTCAGGGGAGAGGAAGGTGAGCAGGACTGGTGGGGTGGCCGCCTTGTCCCGTGAGTGGGGAAGGCGGTGGCACCCACGCAGTTCTACCTCACCTACCAGGCCCATGAGGGTAAGAAGCTGGTTCTTGATCCCGTCAGCAAGGGAGGTTGACGTCTCACCTGGCTTCTGGGGGAAGCGACGTAGCACCACTCGGCACTCGCGGCGAGCGCGATCGGTGACCTCCCGTTGCTGGGCCTGGCGGTGGTCCTCCAGCTCCTGGAGCTTCGTGGCGATGGCGTCGGTGGTGGAGGCGGTCGCTGACCGCAGCAGGTCCGGCGCGTAGGCAGGGCCTGCAGTAAGGCTGCCCCATGCGTGGTTCAGTGGCCGCAGATAGGCTTGGAACTCATTTATATAGTTGTCTCAGAGAGAGGCGCCGGCCGGTTTGGGATCGGAATATAAAGGCCTCTCCCGGAGCTAGCTAGCCTGAGGGTTTATGTTGGCACACCCAGGGTTCACCCATGCATGCAATGTCCCCACATGCGTATCTAGCTGCGCTCTACGTAGCTTAATTGCATTAATTAACTGACAACATTACCACTAGCTTGAAGAATACTGATAATTACAGATTACTAAGGATTCCTTGTTTGCCATGCATGCATGCAACATGCAAGGGGGCTAATCTAATCTAATCTATACGCCACGACAACAACGCCATCGAACAGCACGTGACACCCCTGGCCGCAGATGTGGCGGCCATGGGCGGCACGTTGGCTGCCGAGCTTCCCACCCTCTCCTCCACCACCACCGCCACCTCCAAGCTCCTCGCCTCCACCTCCACCACAACCGACGCCCTCACGGCCCAGCTTCTCGCCATCGACAAGCGCCTGCAGGACAACGCCATAGCCATCGAATGCTTGCAGAACACCGCCGCCGGCATCACTGCTCAGGCGGTGAAGGACATCGCCGCTCGGCCAGCCCCTGCTGGCCCTGCCGGCGATGCTCCTCCCATCCCGACCTGGGCGGACATGCTTAAGCAACACGCCACCTCCACCACCTCCGCCGTCGCCGCCCAGCTTAAGCAGCAGACGCTGGACCTCCGCGAGGAGGCCGAGCTCGCCAAGCGCAGCCTTAACGTCATAGTCAAGCACTTCGACCCGCTGCAGGACAAGACCTCCGAGAACCTTGCCCTGGCGTTTGAGAACAAAATCCTTGTCCCCATGGCTATCACTGGTAAGGGCCCAAGCCGCGGGGGGTGACCCGCCTTCCCCGCTCGCGGGGTAAGGCCGGCCCCTCCCCCTTGCTCCTCACCTTTGACACCATGGCGGATAAGATGGAGTTCCTCAAGTGTCGCAAGCGGCTTGGGGGGACCGCCTACACGCTGGACGACGACTTGACCTTGACGCAGCAACAACGGCGACGCCGGGAGTTATGGCCGACCTACCTCCAGCTCGAACGGCAGACGGCGGGGCAGAAGCCGGTCTACTGGAAGGGGGCGGACATCTACGTCGCCCACAAGCCCTGGCAGGCGACCCCTGCAACCCCAGCCACCCCAGCCACCCCAGCCTAGGGAATATATAGCAGTAGTGTCGACTAGAAAGCTTAGTGACGTGGCCATGTATGCCTACGTGATGGGCCCACACCCGCCCTTGCAATAGCCGTAGCAATGTCGTGTCATGCTTTGCCCATGCAGGGAGTTACTCCCTGCTGAGAGGCCATGTGTACCCTAGCTATAGCCTAGCCACATACCTTCCACCCCATATGTCATGCAGGCCTTCTAGGCCCTCTCCTCAAGCCCCCCCTGGGTGCCTGTGCTTGTTTAGGAGGCATGAACCATCATGGAGGTGCAGGTGCACCTAGTGCACCCAGAGCAGGTGATAGTTGTACATCCTACACCTGCAGGTTGTCTCCCTGATTGTATTACAAACCCATAGATGCCCCTTTCTCAGGGCTATGTGTTACATATGCTCCCCACGGAGCTATGATTTTTTAATTAATTTAATTAATGCAAGAAGGGGGCCCTCCCAGCCGACCGGCTTGCCAAAAAGCTGGACGGCGCGGTCACCAACATGCTGCCGGTCAATTTTCCGCGTGGGATCGTACGCTGAGCACTCACGTCCGCAGTGGGGACTTGTACCTAGACATGTGCCACTTATCACCAGCACCATCCAGCAGCGGCGTCTACAGCTTGTAGGGCACATAGCTCGCACCAACCAGGTAGACACCTTACGTGGCCCCTGAGCCGCAGGGCTGCGACCAGCGATCAGCCGGGCAGGCACCTCCGGACGCGTGGGCCGGGCCCAGCAAGGCTATATGCTGCATGCAAGGCCCGCACTTTCGACGAGCAGCTAGTAGAGGTCAAGGGGCCTCGGCCTCTCCGTGATTTGGAAAAAGATTATGGACAAGGCCACGTGGGCTCAGGTCATTGAGGACAAACCCCCCTCCAGTGGGGAAGCGCCTGCAGACTGACGTGTTCAAATGCAGATTTTAACCGTTAACGCGGAAAGCATGCTAGACAAGACCACTAGTAGGGTCGAGGGCCCAATAATTAATTAATTAATTAATTAAAAAATCATAGCTCCGTGGGGAGCATATGTAACACATAGCCCTGAGAAAGGGGCATCTATGGGTTTGTAATACAATCAGGGCGACAACCTGCAGGTGTAGGATGTACAACTATCACCTGCTCTGGGTGCACAAGGTGCACCTGCACCGCCATGATGGTTCATGCCTCCTAAACAAGCACAGGCACAAAAGGCGGCTTGAGGAGAGGGCCTAGAAGGCCTGCATGACATATGGGGTGGAAGGTATGTGGCTAGGCTATAGCTGGTAAACACATGGCATCTCAGCAGAGAGTAGCTCCCTGCTTAGGCATAGCATGGCTACTGAAATGCTGACTGCAACATCCATGGGAGGTCCCATTGTAGGCATGGCGTAGCTAAATACTGAAGGCATCATCCATGGGCCATTATGGGCGCACATGCGCGTGGGCCACATGCTAGGCTAAGCCTGACTAATCTACACTACTGGTATAGGTTCCCTAGTCTGAGGTGGCAGGAGGGGCCTGCCAGGGCTCAGCCCTGGCAGTTGTGGTCAACGTGGATGATCGAGGGCCCAATAGATATAGAGTAGGATTGTTTATGTAGATAGATTTGACCGGTAGGATATTGCGTGTACCCGTGATCCATCAATCCATCCATCAGGGCCTAATACTCCGTGACTCCCCGGGAGCACAAGTTTAATTAATCTTATTTTTATAAAAAGGGGGCCCCCAGTGCCCCAGCGCCGATTGACGTCCCATCCTTTTCTAGATAGGGAGCTCACTGCCAATTAGGAGGCACAGGCTGCACATGGGCCGAACGCGCATGTACTATAAATGAAAACTACTCGATCTCAGTTCTAGAGGAGAGTCGATCAGGCACGTTAGCTACTGTGGGTGTGCACAGTATAAACTTTTAAATTTTTTTCAAATTATAACATGAATCCGTTGGGAAATCATGTAGCACGTATTCGCTTGCCGGATGGATGGAGATGAGTGAAGCCGGGAAACCTATACCTAAGCTAACTCTATGAAGTGAGACAACGTATATACTATGCCTGGACGCATGGCAATCCAACGCCGTGGAAGGACTAGCTAAGGTAGTTGTCTGAGAGGAAAGGCGCGAAGGCCGCGGTAGCCGCGTGGCTATCTCTAAGACCTAAGTACATCTATAAGCTAATCTAGAAAATCCTAACTATTCTACTCAGCAAAGCGCCCCTTCCTTCTGGAGGGGACTGGGGTTGCCCACAGGGGCTGGCGTGTGCATGGCCGGCAGGCCTGGACAATGGTCTGCCACGTACCTCTTCTTGTCCTGCATAGCAGTCCGATTGAAGAGCCAGTGAGGAAATGCAGTGTTCAAACTGGGCTGGGACCACTACCAGTAGGTCGGCCAGCAACTGACTGGCCGGTATGAAGTGACTGACTGGTATAGTTCATGGCAGGTTTATACCAACCTTTCTGGGAATGTCCTTGGGGCCAGGCCATATTGATCAGCCCGCCGGCCTCACCGCCCAGGCGGTGAAGGACATCGCTGCTCAGCCGGCACCTGCTGGCCCGGCCGGTGATGCTCCCTCCACATGGGCGGACTTGCTTAAGCATCACACCATGCACCTCCACCACCACCTCCACCATCGCGGCACAACTCAAGCAACAAGCTCTCGACCTTCGCGAGGCCGCTGACATCACCCAGCGCAGCCACAATGTCATCGTCAAGCACTTCGACCAGCCGGCAGGTGAGACCTCCACGAGCCTTCTCACGCGCGACATTTTCCCCCCCCGGCCATGCAACTCAGTGGTGAGCTGCGGATGTCGGCTGTCCGCCTCCCCCGGCCGCGCGCGGGGGAAGGCTGGCCCGGCACCCGTGCTCCTCACCTTTAAGTACATGGCGGACAAGATGGCGTTCCTTAAATGCCGCAAGAAGCTCTCGGAGACTCGCTTCACGCTGGACGACGACTTGACCCTGGCCGGCCCATGTAGCAACAGCGGCGACGCGAGCTATGCATGGCCGACCTACCTTCAGCTCCGGCAGAGCGCAGGGGGGAAGCCGGTATACTGGAGGGGGGCGGTCATCCACGTTGACCACAAGCCCTGGCAGGCACCTCCTGCCACCTCAGAATAGGGAATATATACCAGTATACGGTGTAGATTAGTCAGGCTTAGCCTAGCATGTGGCCCACGCGCATTAAATTAAAATTAAATTATAACATGCCTCCGTTGGGAGACCATGTAGCACATATGCCTTGATGGAATCATGGTGGAGTGAGGAGAGCCGCGTAATCTAACTAACCTAACTCGATCTAGTCTATCTAGTCTAGAAAAATCCTAACTACCCTACTCATCAAAACGCCTCCTCCTCTTGGGGGGAGGTGGCTTGCCCACAGGGTCGCGGGGCGTGTGAGCCTTGACAAGATTCTTCTGCCACCGCGTCTTGTTCTGCATGGCAGTCCAAAGAAGGGAGAGAGAGTGGATGCGGTATTCAAACTGGGCTGGGACCAGTAGGTCATCCAGCAACATCTGGACGTAGTTCGTGGCATGTTTCCCTACCCTTTGGGGAATGCCCTTGGGGCCAGGCCAGGTCAGAATGTGTCGCCCTGGCTGGCCAAGCCGCTGGGGGCCTGCCAGACCCAGGGCGGTGTCTACCTGCATCCGGCTGGTGCGAGCAAGGTGTCCTACAAATGCTATCCTACTACGCTGTCTAATCTCGTCCGAAATACGAGGCATGCCCTGATACAGAGACTCTGATGATGGGCGCGTGGAAAACCCTACGTTCAGGACCTGTCGGAGCAATGATCCTGTAAACTGTGCCGTCTAGCCTAGATGCCAGGGTGGCCCACGCGCATGTGCGTCGATCCATAATGGCCCCGCCATGGATGATGCCTTCAGAATTTAGCCAAGCCATGCCTATAATTGGACCTCCCATGGATGTTGCATTCAGAATTCAGCCATGCTATGCTTATGTAGAGAGATGCTCTCTGTCTCAAACCTTTCCAGGTCGATGATCACGACTGGACCAACATGTCTCCGTCCGATGCTCGATCTCGGACTGCATCTTCTACGGGGACTACGCCTCGCTTTACGACGTCCTGTGCATTCATCTCCACTCCATCGGACGCCTCCTCGTCACCGACGGCCGTCGCTGGCACAATGTCAGCATGGTTTTCGGCTCCCGGCCCCGGCCGCCCCGAACTCCAGCATGCCATCCTCAACTCCCTTCTCCAGCGCTCTGACCGGGCGAGATCTGGGCTCCATCCATCTCCGCCCCCACCCTCCGTTGATCCATCCTCACGGAAGCCTTCCAGCAGCACGTGACCCCCCTTCAGCTGCCGACGTCGCAGCAATGGGTGGCACGCTGACTGCTGAACTTCCTCACATTTCCACCGCCGCCGCCTCTGACCTCCACTGCCATTTCCGCCTCCAAGTGCCGACATCAAAGCCCAGCTCCTCGACCTCGACCAACGCCTTCAAGCCACCGCCACCGCCCTTGAGAGCTTGCATGACACCGCCGGCCTCACCGCCCAGGCGGCGAAGGACATCGACCGCGCCCAGCCGGCGCCTGCTGGCCCGGCCGGCGATGCTCCCGGCCTCCACCTAGGGGCGGACTTGCTTAATTAAGCAGCACACCACCTCCACCACCTCCACTGACCATCTCGGCACAACTCAAGCAACAAGCCCTCGACCTTCGCGAAGAAGCCGACATCGCCCGGCGCAGCCACAATGTCATCGTCAAGCACTTCGACCAGCCGGCAGGTGAGACCTCCACGAGCCTTCTTGAGGCATTTAAGCGCGACATCTTTTGCCCCCATGCTACTCACTGGTGAGCTGGACATGTCGGCTGTCCGCCTCCCCCCGGCGCGCGCGGGGTAAGGCTGGCCCGGCACCCGTGCTCCTCACCTTTAAGTACATGGCGGACAAGCTGGCGTTCCTTAAATGCGCCGCAAGAAGCTCTCGAGGACTCGCTTCACGCTGGACGACGACTTGACCCTCGGGCCCAGCAACAGCGGCGACGCGGGCTATGGCCGACCTACCTTCAGCTCCGGCAGAGCGCAGGGGGGAAGCCGGTATACTGGAGGGGGGCGGTCATCCACGTTGACCACAAGCCCTGGCAGCCCCCTCCTGCCACCTCAGACTATAGGGAATCCATACCAGTAGTGTAGATTAGTCAGGCTTAGCCTAGCATGTGGCCCACGCGCATGTGCGCCCATAATGGCCCCCATGGATGTTGCATGCCTTAAGAATTTAGCCAAGCCATGCCTATAATGGGACCCCCATGGATGAAGAATTTAGCCATGCTATGCCTATGCAGAGAGATTTAGCCATGCCCTAGCCCTTGTTGTATAGCCATGATGATCTTCCTCCCCCGTGCCAGGATCCCCTTAGTTGGGTTGAACCTGAGACATCATGGTGGTGCCGGTGCCCTTGAGGCACCTAGAGCAAGTGTTGCTTACATTCCACTCTTGCAGGAAGTAGCCCGGAATGTATTAAAAGCCATATGCCCCTTCTCCGGGATATGTGCTACATATACTCCCAACGGAGTTAGTATGTTTCTAATTAATTAATTAATTAATTAATTAATTAATTAATTAATTAATTAATTAATTAATGCTCTCTGTTGAGAAGCCGTGCCCTAGCTCTTGTATAGCCATGATGATCTTCCCCCACATGACAGGCTCCCCCTTAGCTGGGCATAGCTTGATAGATCATGGATGGGGGTGCAGGTGCCCTGGCGCACCTAGAGCAAGGGTAGTTTACATACCCACTCTTGCAGGACTGAGTAGCCCAGAATGTATTAAAAGCCATATGCCCCTTCTCAGGGATATGTGCTACATGTACTCCCAACGGAGTTATGTTCCTAATTAAAAAATTAATTAATTAATTAATTAATTAATTAATTAAGTAGCTTCCATCATCATTCCGTCATCATTCCGTCATCGCGACTAGGAGAAGTGCACCACCCTTATGCTGGCATCTGCCACCCCTATAGTGACCCTATAGTGACCGCGGCCTAGGAGGGGGTCTCACCCTAAACCCTAAACCCTAAAACCCTAAACCACTTGCAAAAAACATAAGTGCCCGCCTGCCACCACTGCTCACCAAGCTTGTGACATTTAGGCTGGCATCTGTCACCACCCCTGGCAGAATTGTGAGGGTGTGTGTTGGGGGTGTGACAAGGATGGCGAAAAATTGCACGTACTTACTCTTATATAAAGAACGCCCAATTTTTCGCCACCCTGCCACCCCTTGGCGCGGGTCATAGGAGGTGTTTGTCAAGGTGTGAGAGTGATGGCGAAAAATTGCACGTACTTACTCTTATATAAAGAACGCCCAATTTTTCGCCACCCTGCCACCCCTTGGCGCGGGTCATAGGATGTGTTTGTCAAGGTGTGAGAGTGATGGCGAAAAATTGCACGTACTTACTCTTATATAAAGAACGCCCAATTTTTCGCCACCTTGCCACCCCTTGGCGCGGGTCATAGGAGGTGTTTGTCAAGGTGTGAGAGTGATGGCGAAAAATTGCACGTACTTACTCTTATATAAAGAACGCCCAATTTTTCGCCACCCTGCCACCCCTTGGCGCGGGTCATAGGATGTGTTTGTCAAGGTGTGAGAGTGATGGCGAAAAATTGCACGTACTTACTCTTATATAAAGAACGCCCAATTTTTCGCCACCTTGCCACCCCTTGGCGCGGGTCATAGGAGGTGTTTGTCAAGGTGTGAGAGTGATGGCGAAAAATTGCACGTAAGTAGTCTTAAGAAAAGAACGCCCAATTTTTCGCCACCTTCCCCCACTGGCCGGCGCTGAGGTGGCGTGGGTTGTTGGAGGTGGCGAAAAATTGCACGTACTTACTCTTAAGAAAAAGACCGCCCAATTTTTCGCCATGGCCTCGCAGGGTGAGGGAGCCGGCGAGGGCCGCGCGGCGGGGTGTGACCGGAACCGGATCGACGTCTACTCGGCGATGAGGAGACATTGAGCGCGACGTCTTGGAGGTTGTAAAACGTTTTTACAAAGAAATGCATGGCAGAAACAGGCTTTTATTAAAATATAAAATTTTACTTATCCGCTCCCTGCAGGAAAGGAGCGATTTCATCCATCGACAGGCCAGACAACGACGTGATCGAATAATCCTTCTCATCGCCCCACCACGAGGGTTTATACCTATCAAGAAACGCGTGCATGTCCGCCTTCGAAATTTCCAAGTAACCACCGCCACGGCTGTTGCCCTTCGCCCCTTTGGCAGAAATTCCCAGAGTCGGGCTTAACAACCTGTTGACGAGCCCGCTACACTGTGCAAAAGACAAACTACCAGCCTCGCCTGCTCGCCGTTGGTATCCAAACGTTGAGCGCATGAACCAGGCCTTGTCGGCAATTTCGCTATCAATTTTATTCCCTAGTGCAATCGTCTCGTCGCGCGTCAACTTCATTGTGAGATTGGACGGATCAGCCGTCGTGATGAAGTCGATGATAGGCGTCCCTTCTAGTAGCTTGAGCGTAATGGCCAGAGACTGTGCTAGTCCAAAACGAGAATACGCCTTCAAATCAAACAAGGACTCTGACTTCTGCAGAATCAACAGATTGTCTCTGAAATGCTCCTTGGTTCCTAGTCCCGTCAACTTCGAATATTGCCGAATGCCAGCGTACGCCTTCCTCCCCATCTCCTTGTCCAGAATTTGAGGGAGCTCGTCGTCGATGAGATCATACGGAATCATGTACAACCGGTGAACCAGTTCGTACACCGCCTTCAGACGCATTTCGTACGGTGAAAGTGGAACCGTGCCGCCGATTCTCCCCTCTAGATCCTTGTACTCCTCCTCGCTCATAAGCACCACCTCCCTGTCCTTGTCTGGATCTTCTAGTACCGGAAGCGGAGGGGCGTCGATGTCCCCCAACTCCTCCACTGCCGACACCTCCACGCCGTAGTCCTCCGTCAGTATCTTGATGAGATTTCCCTTGTAGTGGGACCTCGACACCGCGAGATCTTGCTGGTTCCGGCAGAAGAGACGGAACTTGGGGCAATTTCTGTCATAGATACGCGACTTGTCCGCGCTCCAGTCGCAGACTACGTCGGCGTTGTCGAACAGCAGCTGGATGAGCGCAGTGTCCCCCGCGATCATGTTCTCGACGATCGTGCCGTAGTCCGTTGGGGCGGTTAATGAGCGAAGTATCGTCTCGGTAGAAGATTACCATCTCTCCCTTGACTAGATGGCGAACCCTGAAAATTTGCTGGAGGGTTGTCGTGTAGCTCGCGTAGTTATCCCCGTTGATGAACATCCCACCATGCTGTCGAATGTGTGCTCGGTGTAGGAGACTCCAACCGTGATCGTTGGGCTGAAAATCAGAAAGTCAAGGTCAGCCCACGCAGCATTCGCACCAACCTCCAGATCCTCTTTGCTTGTCAGGCTAGTGTAAAGGCGACCATTCTTTTTCTGCTCCGTGATTTTTTTTAATACCTCATACGCCATGGCGGCCTCTTTTTTTCCAGACATTGGGCAGAAGATCCTCTCCCCCGCCTCTATCCTCCTCTGACACTCAGTAACAAACCTGTCCACGCAGACCTTTCGCCAGTTCTTTTCTGATGTCACGTCCACCCATCGCAGAGTCCTGTTGGTAGGGCGCCGGAAGGTGTTGCAATCCACCTCCATAGTATCCGCCGCGCGATAGGCCGCTATGAACTCGTATACCTTTCGAGTAACGGTAGCGTCTAATGCAATCACGACCTTGGACGTCTCAATGAGCCTGATGAACTTCCTCAACACCTCGCGCTTGTGATCCACGTGGCGCTGCGAAATCGCGGTGAGGGTGTTATATATTTCGTCTAGGATGAGGAGATCGAACGGTTGGTCTGTGACGCGCAAGATGCTGTTAAGAACGACCAGCACCCTGTCATCAGACATCATACCCTTCGGACCGCTCAGGTAGTGACGGAAATTCGGGTCACTGGACAAGAGATGGAACGCGTTGTCCTCCCACACAATCGTCCTCCCACCCTCGCCCAGAGACTTGTAGTTGCGATCCTCCTCCTTGGACAGGCTGATGTTAGCCACCATGCAGCACACGCGAATACCTGGATCCCTCCTCACCGCCTCGTTGACGAGTTCACGAATCCTCTCAGATTTACCTGTCCCGCAGTTGGACTGGACGAGGATGGTGCTCTTGTGCGGGCCTCAAATAGCGCATCCCAGCTGAAAGGCTTGATTTTCTCGGACGAGTACGTGTGAGTGAACGGCACTTGGTCAGATCCCGGTTGCATAACGGGAGGTGCGATCTCGATCTTGCGAGCGTCTGGCGATTTCCTGTAGCAGTCATAAAAAACTTGTCCTGACGGGTATTGGAGCGTGAATGGGCCGTTCTTCTCGTGCACCTTGTTGCATATGAGGCAGATGTGATCGTCGCATTGCTGGTACTTCACCCTCACGAGCTTGACGTCTGGAGACAACTCAATGTAGCCGCACTCGAGATAGTCACACTCCGGAGCCACCTTCTCCATCGCCGCGAGAGATGCAGAAACGTCAATGTCCTTGCCCGCCGCCTTCACCGTGCACTCGCGACGTCCGCGAACCCCTCTCCTCTTCAACGATGCCGCCCAGTCCGGGGGCGCACTCACCAATACCCCGCCCGAGACGTCGTCCGGCGAGTAGATGTTGATGAGATGGTCGAGGAAGTCACTAGACGAGCCTTCACATGTGCGCAGAATTCCCAGAGGGTCAGTGTCCCCGAATTTGTGCATCCCGACGCATCGGAAAAGACTGTCTCTCCTGTAGACTGCTTCGTCGATCACCGTGTCCATTTCACCGAAATAGTCAGCTGGGTGGCGGCAGATCTCGTCGAATTGCTCTTGACCGTTCACTTTGAACTTCAGCAGCTCGTGCGCGTCCTCGTGAACGGGAGATGACAGGTCGAAAGACGCGCGCTTGATGAAATCGGTGAGGCCGCTGTACCAAAACACTCTCGCGTCCAGGTCGGCAAGAACGAGACCGCGCACGACGATGTGGAAAGACGACTTGAACAAATCCTTCTTCATGCGAGACGCCGTGCTGACCTCGTAGCGAAAGTCCTTGGTTGCGATGTTCAGGACGACGCGGCAGTACTCGTCGTGAACACGGCGAAAGTGTCCCGGGTAATCGATGTTCGCCAGACGCTCGTCATCTGGGTCGACCTTGTCGTCAATGTCGACGTACGCCCACGACGGGTCGTCGGGTTGTATGACTTCGTCGAGCGTGCGGCGAACGGGATGAGCAGCACACTCCGCATAGATCCGCGAAAAGTCTGCGAGGTTGCCATAATGCGCGTACTCGTTGGCGTCCTTCGTGTTGATGCCACGCGCACAAATGAAGCGATGGCCGAGAGACACCCCGGCCTCTTTTGTGGGAGCCTTCTTGTAGCGCCATTGCGTGACGACCTTGTTCATGTCTCATGGGTGGCCTCGGGTGGTGGATGGAGTAGAGCCAGCCACGGAATGTCAACGTCCTTTATACTCCCACGGTGCTTTCTAGAAGGTTCGACTGTGACGACACGACTCGGTTCAGACGACATGATAGTATATTACTTGTTTAGAAAAAAAAAAATTCAGATTATAAAATGCCAAACCCTCGAACCTCGACCCTCGAGAAAAATGTTCCCATGGAACTTTTATATTCCCTGTATAATGCATGCAGTTTAGAATACCCTTTTCGACATTCATGAAAATTTCCCACGGGAAACTATCTACTTTTTCCTCGGCCTCAGCCGACGTCCGCCAGTCTCGCCACCCTGCCTCTCGTAAACGGCTCCTGTCAGTACGTCATGGCCCATCATGTCGCCAGCCCATTTACGTTTCTTAAATGAAGCGCCCTTCAGGAAACGAGTGATGTATGCTTGTCGCGTGGCATCGATGCCTCCGTAAATCCGGTTGTAACGGGCGCTGTAGAGCTCGTGTTTGATCGGAATGCCAGGCTCTGATTCGAAAAGGAATTTCTGTCCAGCCTTAGCACGGGCATCCAACGCTTTGATGAGCTTTCCGTACTTCTTCGGGATGACGACGTCATAAACTGGCATGCTGTGCTGCGTTTTGAAATTCTGGATGTAGAATCTCCTCTCGCTCGGGATGTAGCCGTTCTCGTGCGGTCCTAGCTCAGCGACCGAGTCGACGATGCGCATCTGGTCGTGATTGTAACGCGTCGGTGGTAGATCTTCACCCGAGAGATAGATCAAGCCCATGAGCGCGGCGTCGGACGTGGGATCGGCTTCGTACTCTGCTTTGGCGATCTTCTGGAGCTGTTCGTACGTGTACCTCAGCGGCTTGTTCTCGGCACGGTCAAACCGTCTGTCCAGGTCACCAACCTTCAGCTCTCTGACACGAGCAGTGTACGCGTCCGTAACGTGACTTGGGAGCCTCTTCTCGGGCGGCATCATTCGGTTCACGCCGTTGATGACCCCGAGGAGCTGCTTCTCATTCTCCCTCCAGGCGTCGTCCTTCGAGTGCTGGGTCTTGCGCTTGGGTTCTGATGTCTCGTGCACCACGCGAAGAACACGAGCTGTGTCGGCAAGGCAATCAACGGACTCGTACTGCGAGCACCCCAGTTTGTCGAGCAGGACCCGCATCCTGCCAATGTATCCCAAAGCGGTCTTGCGAGTCGCCCCGCGCTCCTTCGATGGCCTGCCACGCTCGTGCTGCTCTGGTCGCGCTTCCGCTGCGGCGACGGCCTCGTCGAAGGTCCAGTACCGCCCTCCTCCAGCTCGCGCGGGAGTTTCCTCATGGTGCGGTGGCTCCGGCGAGGGTGGAGAGGTCGCCTGCAAGCCGATTTTTTCCGCGCACTCGGGGTTATTTGCGATCCATCGGTCACTGGGATTCCAGACGCCCTTCTTGACCTTGCTTTTCGCCGAGATGCAGTTCGTCTGGTCGCGGGCGATTGCTCGCCTCTTCGCCTGGGCCCGTCGCCATTGCTCGCGACGCTCCTCTACGGTCACCGTCATCTGATGACTGAACATGAGACAATTTTTTGGCTCGAGGCTTTTTATACCCTACGGGGTGGATCCTTGGGCGCCCTCGAGGCCGTTTCGGTTCGTGTCGTTTTTCCGTTTTGGAGGGTGAGCGCCCACGTGGACGCCTGCGATCGCCCACCAAGGCGAGGATGGCCAATCGGATTTCGGGGCTCATGTCGTGACAGGTGGACGGAATCGTGTCGTGGTGGCCTGCTTCTTGAAGGATCCTGACGACACGTTCTAGAGTTTTCTGCCCCAGTCGAGAACCCGAACAATATCGGAGGAGTGCTTGGGTGTCCAACACGTACTCCTTCTCGGCGCCTGCGTATCGTTTGGTGGACGGAATATCCATAGTATATCATGTTCAGAGAAAATTATTTTATCGAGAGAAATGTATTGAAGTTTCGACGAAACATTTTTTTCGGGTCGCGCTGGTCGAAGTCGACAGCGAAGAAGTCGTGAGGATCGTCCTTGACGGCGTGGTCCCATAGCGCGAGAAACTCGTCCGGCGCCACAGCCCCCGCGCTCTCTTCCGCGATCTGTCGCGCGGCTCGATGGTCCTTCGTTCTGAACAGCGCAAGAAACGATATATTCGCTCGCACTGCTCGTGGTACGCCACCGCTTGTGTACGCCTGTGTCAGGAAAATCATGCTCGTGAGGAAGTGTCTGTGTTTGAACGCGAAAGCCGCAACAGCGTTTTTGCTAGAGCTCTGATAGAGGGCACTGCCTTGCATGTCGTCTATCAGAATGAGCGACGAAGGAGGACCGTGCTCGAACCTTGTCGCAGGTTTATCCCAGTTCATTGCATCAAGGCGTAGGTACATGGAGAGGTCCATGAGTTCTGCGTTTTTATTCCCATCCACGTATTCGCGTTTGAACGTTTCCCACACCTTGAGATCGTCCTTGTACCTCTCGTATTCGTGGAGGTCAGACTTTATATGATCTATCATCCCATCGAATGCCAGGTTAGAGTAGACTTCCATCGTCATAGCTGGTTCCGGGAGCTCCTTGTATTTTGGCTCCGTGTGGGCACTCCCTGAAATGAGGTACAGCTTGTCGAATGAGTTGTTAGCAAAGTAAGCCTTCGCCATGTTGACTGCCGATGTAGTTTTCCCAGACCGTCGAGCTCCGCAGAAGTTTGCGATGAAATGAAGACTCGGCATATTCGGTGGAGCAGGACGCTGTGGGGCGTATCGTTGCTTGATGTCTTTGTTCTCAAGTGAATGAATTCGTCGCTCTTCGATGATAGCCATTATCATTCTGAAGACATTTTAATCGTCCAGACTAGCAAGGAGAGACGCGCGGATGGCGGCCATGCGCATCTCGTATGGCGTCATCGCGACAGGTGGCGGTGGTGGAGGTGGGAGCTGTCGGGTCTTGATCGGGGGTGGCGGAGAGTCCGGCTCTGTCTCCTTGGGCTTTCGACCCCGTCTTGGTTTTGGCGTGTCGGCGGGGGTTGAGGCGACAGAATCTTCAGCGAGAAGGCGTTCAATCCGCGATTTGTTACGGGCTTCTTGCAGCTCGAGTTCGACTAGCCTTTGCCGCTGAATCTCCAATTCCTTTGCAAGGACCTTACGTTTCGTTATCTCTGCCTCCTTTTCCTCGTTTCGTCTCTTCTCCCTCTCGGCTTTTGCGCGTTGCTGGTAAACTCTCATTTTGTCGCGAAGGGCTTTTTTCTGTTCATCATTCAGCGGTTGTCCCTTTCGAATTGTCTTGACCAGGTCAACCTGCTCTTCCCGCGTCTCGGCGAAGGTTTCGTCTTGGTAGCTCGTTGGGGTCTCTGAAGCCTCAGAGGCCATGTTTATATTCTAGGCAGATAATAAATGGTAGTGATTTCGACTCTCAACCGGCCCATAAACCTCGCAACCGGCTTGACGGTCGACCAAGAAACAGACGCGCGAATCGCAAGCGTTGAACAGGACATTGTAGCGTTGCAATTATCCCAGGTTCATCCATTTGACTTGCATACGATTGTTGATGGCGTGCGGGTGTGTTACCCAAGTGAGCCAACAAGTTTGCGTTTAGGCGATGATTACGACGAGGAGACGGCCGCGGACCCTATCGAGTCATTTTTTAAGCTGGTAGTGGATGGGAAATCGTGGTTTAAAGACCAAGCCATATTCGAAAACATGTACGTAAAAAGCAGCTTCATAGACATCGAGACACCGAGCAATGGGGTCATGTCATTCCATTTTGACGCTGATACGCTCCAAGACCCAGGCCATCGAATACCGACCCGCACACAGCTAGACTTTCTGTTCGACAACTTGGGTATCGGCTATACTACTCTGACAAATCCAAACGCGCCATTTGTCATGCATTATGAAGATGGAACGACGGCTTCTCATGACAATGCCTTTAGCGTCATCAATGACCAAGACGTGCGTGTTGAGTTGCCATACATCGTCAACAGCGGAGAAGTAAGCGGAATTTGCGATTTTGTCGCGAGAGACTACCAGTCCTCATTTTATGCAGCGGGGAACAACTTGGTTAACCCAGATGTCGGATACCCGTATTTCAAGGACCTGTATTTTGGATATGGCGGGACGCGATTTTCGGGTAGCCCTTTGCTAGTCGAGCAAATCTCGTTTTCCACCATGAGAGACCACAACCGCCCTGCCGCGCTAACCGGGCGTTCTTTCACAATAACCCGATCCTATGCAAAACTCTCTAGCTGGAGAATTGGCAGGATCGATGAATTGAACGCTGTCACTTGGCTAGTAGTCACCTACCCTTTTCAGACGTATGAATGCATCCCAGGGCTTTCGATAGTACAAGGCATCAAAGATTGCGTCCCTAGCGCCTACCTGAGAAAACTCCCTTTGCGATGGTACATCAACAACGTTCGACTCACGGAGGCCTCTCCGACGATTGGCGGGTTCACGCTATCTGTGAACGGAGGACTGCGTGGTGAGGATGCTCTAGTTACCAACTTGACAAGTACCGACACGGGAAAATGGCTGAGTTACGAGCTAGACCTCTTCGATGACTCTACCATTACCTCGTTTACGACTAGGAAGGCGGGGGTCATGGTAGGTGTCTCGAAACTTTCTACAACCTCTAGTGGGATACGATCAAAGAGCAAGTTTGTATCATACGCGAATCCAATGAGGATAGCAATTACAGCACTGGCGGACCCTGTCGTTGGGTGGGGGATGAACCTCGAAAACCCAGTCAGTTTCAACTTGCATATAGAGGGGGGTGTCAAGGCAACCTTGTCAGGGATTAACTATTTCACGTACACACCAACCGACCACGAAAGCGCTAATACGGACATTTATTACAGCTTCACATGCCCAAGAGACTACCCCAACCTCTCTGGGGAGAACGCGACAGTAGAAGGGACTCATGACACCCTTCGCAGTTTAGACGTCCTTTCTCGTAATATCTTCACGACTTCTCAGGCAGAGTCATCGAAGTACTACTTTGAACCGAATGACCCCACGAGCTTTTATTTGATAAAAACAGCCACGCCGGCTCCATCAAAGTGTGTCGTTTTTGCAAACGAGTTAATAGACGGTCCGTTCTGCATGTGTTTTCGCATGTATCTTGGAAGCAATGACGCTTTTGTGTCATTTGCTGAGAACACGATGAGTTTATCTGGAAAGTATCATCCGGCCGTTACGGACGGACACTCAAATTGGAGAAACGCTCAAACGACCCATTGGGCCATGCTTGGGGTCAACCTTCACCACTCCGACTATGCTCTCGACCTGTATGACAACCTCAAGGCAAGAGTGCGATACACACTCAATAGCTCGTGGAGGCAGCAGTTGAGTTACTGGGTTGCGTTTCGACGACGGTCTGACGGAATAGTCGAGAGGTATATAGCCAAGACACTCCCAACTAGGATGAGTCAGATGACAAAAATCTCAAACAGCGCCGGGATTTTCACATCCACGCCAACAGATATCATTGATCCATACGTGCCAATGCCCCTACGGCCAGTTATGCACCTGTCAGGAGAATACCACGCCATTGAAATAGCGAACATCGAAGACGATCTCACGGCTGTTGAGCTAGATTCCATCTTCACGAATAACCCCTCCGGGACCTGTACAAAGGGAGGAGATGTGATCCAACTACGACACCGGGGCACCGCGGGGCAGAACTGTTCCATCTTCGGCAAGTATTCCGTAACAAAGCCAGTGCCTGGAGCTACCAATCTATGGTTCAAGGAGCTCACATTGACGGATGAAAGCATGATTCACACAGTGGTCAAGTGCCCAACAACGTCTTATGAGGCGCAACTCGTGACGTACCCTGTCCAACTCTATGGAGTACTTCCAGCCCGTCAAGCCATTAAGAAGTTCAGCGTTGTCATGGGGTTCGACCCGACAAAAGTGAGCAATGTTGCCGGGCAGGTTACATGTGTCTTTGGAGCGGAGTGGGCAGGGGGTACAAATGTCTTCACCCCAGGGACAAACACGGTAACCATCACGTCCACCCTCGCAAACACGTTTGTACCAGTCGTTGGTGGGCTCACTCACCTTGCAACGGTCACATTTGCCACTGTGCTCAGTCCCACCCTTTCTGGACCCGGTGCTCTGTCCTCGATACGAGCGTGTGTGGGTATTATGACAACGCATTGGTGCTAATAGGCACAACTCATGGGTTAGACGTCGCCCAGTTCACTGACATCAACGAGACGCGGAGGATATCCCACACCATCCCCGGTCTGCGGCCTCCTGTGTACGACTACTTCATCCCTCAGCTATGGCACGGTACCCCCACGGCCACGCTGTCATTCCACGACCCAGCCAACCAAAGCGAGCTCACTTTGCCAACGTCCTTGGAGCACGTGTACCTTCGCGTCAATTTCACGGGTGCCTTACCAACCATCCTCGACCTCTCTAACCCTTATCGAATGAAGGCAAAAGCAGTGGGAACCGGGCTCCCATTCCTGATATTCGCGCCTTATTGGTCCGTCGTCCCCGGGTACACAGAAGATGATGGCAAGTTCCAAATCCTGCTACATTTAAACCGGATCCCACCAACAGGCTACTCTGCCCCTATCACCCTATCCAACAACTTCTGCAAATCCCGAGCTGGGACCGCCGCAACGGCTGTGTCGAAGACGATCACGTGGACGAGCGCATAAAAATCTCTCGCATAAGTAAACATGCCACCAAGGAAAACGAAACGCGGCCGCGCTCAGGACGAAAACGCGCGCCTACCACTACGACGTCCACAAGAGTCTCCTCTAGGTCCTCCAATTCCGTCAAGAACACGATCGTAATCAACTCGCGACCACACAGAGCTCCCGCTGCCAAGGGAAAGTAGCGGAAGCTCGCGGGTTCAGAGACGCGATTCTGTTGGCGGCCCTGTCCAACGTCGCGCAACCGGTTCGCGTCCCGATGATGCCAATCGACAACTCATTAGGAGGTGGCGTAAGCGTCGCCACACCAGCAACCGCGGCTGGCGGCGCGACGACGGCAGCTGCTACAACACCGATGAGCCGGTTGTAGTGGCGCCACCGCAGCTCCCGCTAGAGCAACAGGTCTCAGGGTCGGTAGAAGGTTGAAGATATACCGAGGTGGTGCGAGTGGGAGGAAGGAGACGGCGGAAATGGGAACGGATCCCATGTTTGTCTTTGGTGAGACCGCGGTGCCTAGAGAGCCAGCGCCACCTTTGACATCAGATACCGGAACCGGACCTGCCCGGTTTCCGTGCACCGAGCCTGGATGCACGAGGGACTTTAAAAGCCAAGGCGGAAGGACGACTCATATCAACAGAATTCATAAAAGGCCCCAAGGCAGGACGGTGGGCGGTGAGCCAGTGGTAGTTGGCTCGGGTGGAAGAGAGAGGATGAGAGCAGCCAGGTTAGCTGCCTTGGGAATGGCTACGGGTATCCGTGCCTAAAAAATATCTGTGTGTGATAATATTACGCAATGGATCCAATTTTCACAGAGTCTGACCTGATCGAGATTTCTCAGTGGATGGTACTGTACCCTAGCATGCCACGAGAGTTCATCGAGGCCGCGTTTTTGTATTGTAGAAAGAAACCTATGACTGGGAAAGGAAAGCGCGCTCTCAAACGCGCTTTCAAGGACGCAAAAGAGGGCGAAGTGGTAGTTCTGAATAGACCCGAAATCAAATCGGAGTTGATGGTAGAGAGCTAAGCATATGAAAGACCATGTTCAAGAGACGATCCTTTTGACCCTTAGAACTGCTGACAGGGCGAGGGGTGACTTGGCTGCTCCCACGTGGGACATCCCCATGGGCCTTTTGGACGACTTCCACGACGTGGGTCTCGAGTTACTCTCAGTCCCATACGAGCAAGCGCACATCACTTCGAGAAATAACAAGTTCCTTTTCACCACACAAGTAACATCAGACACCCATGAGATATTTCTCCCCCACGGCTCATACACGTGTTTGGAGAACAGGGCCAACATTGAGAACGCACTACGAGTGCACGACCCTGGGATGACGGTGACATACGATCGCGCGAAGAGCAAGTACACTTTTTCATCTCCCAATGCGTTTTCCATCA